>JAJHSJ010000008.1:68759363-69082979 GCA_021015155.1 Magnolia officinalis | reverse complement strand
GAACTTGATGGTGGGCCCTAAAATTTTTACAACGGTGAAAATCATTATCTCCACTGTGCTATCTGTGATATGGTCCAGTTGATCTTTTGATATAATTCATTTCTTTATATATTTTTTGATTTCTAAAATAGATGAGTTGGGCTCGACCATTCGTCTTGGCCCATTCAACTCAGTCCATTCGACTTGGTCCAGTTGATTTGGCCCATTTGATTAGGCCGATGTGATATACGAATCCCGTTGTTGAGGCCCACCTTGATATATGTGAGGCCCATGTTATGCGGCCCATTTGATGTATCTAAGGCCCATGGGTCGAGGCCCAATAGATTGTACACAAGTCCATTACAATGTATGACTCTACCATGGTTTGTGTAATGATGTTTATGATGGTCGTGCCTTGGGAGCAATGTTGGTTTGACGTCCACATTGTAAGAATAATGTTGGTTAAATGTCCGCATTATAATTCTCCCTAGGGCCCACAGTTAGGTCATACTTATAGGCCATCTAGGCCCATCTTCATTATGAACAGAATTCATCACCATATAACATGTTTAGTAGAGTTTCATGATTCATGATCATACGCATCATATGTATGCTTGATATGAGAAGTGACTGATCATAGCATATGTCTTCGGGCAAATTGTTTATGGGCAGATTGTGAGCCCAGTTTTCAAGTTTAGGGCTTGACATCGTCCATCGTACTCCGTGGAGGCTTCCAACGAAAACCCAATAAATCTCACGCGTGGGAGCACGTGTGTGCGAGCACAATAACTAGCACAAGTAGAGGTGTGCGTGCGGCATTTCAAAAACAGAAAACATATTCCGTTATGACCAGTCTGGCAATCCAAGCAGTTTATCGTGTATAAATCCCAACCGTACATTCAAACGACAAGCCGTTTTTAGGGTTTTTTGCCACCGGAAAGAGAAAATGTGGAAGGAATTTTTATTATAAAGGTGGTTCGATCCTAACCACTAGTTTCCTTCTAGAAACCCCCTTAGATCACCTCAGACGTCCAAACTAGGGCGATATGAAGCCCTTTCACTTATAGTGAGGATATCTCAGGAGAGAACTTGTCGGCCCTAGAAAAACAGCGTTTGGAACAAGAAAACCCCACGTATCGTCTATGTACATGTCCGTTCATCCAAAAAATGTGGGCCCTACAATGATCAGACTACAAATCCTCACAGATCAGACCATCCAGATCATCGGATTTACCTTCCTTTCAAGTTTCACCATGATCAAGCGATCATCTTCTCCTTTCAGTCGAAAGAACCCATCTTCATTGAATGGCCCCCAATTCAGATCCAAGACGTTCATTCAATGGGCCACACACTTTAATAATCATCGGAGCATTGGGTCTTAGTCATGCAGCCTAAGAAGAAGTCAACACTCCAAATATCACTACAAAACTATCGCTAAAACGCCTTTGGCTGTAGCTAATCTAGCAATTTGTTACGGTCGAACTTTCAAGAATGAGATTAGAGAGTTTATTAAAGGCCGCTTTTTAGGGAAGCCCATTCCAAAAATAGAAAGGGACAATCTAGAGAGAGTGAGCGTCGTTCTCTCCCCGCCACACCACAGTGAGTTGGACTGAGTCCTGACTCGGTCTGTGTCCTTCAAAAGAGAAAGAAGAAAGAAAGAAAGAAAGAGCAGAGAAGAAGAAGATCTAAAAGGGTATAGAGAGACAAAAGAGGAAGCTGTGTGGTGTCGCTACAAGTCTACACCACCGAGTCGGGCCGTGAGTTGTTGTCAAGTCCAGCTACCTCAACTCGTTGTTGAGTCAAGCAAGTTTAGAACTCTTGCTAGACCTGTCCGAGAGACGAAGAAGAAAGAAAGAGAAGATGGAGTGGATGGGTTGCGCTGCATCTCATGTCGGCCGAGTTAACTAGATCGTTTGTTCAGTGAGTCGGATCGAGCTTTGGCAATAAATCTTGTTAAACCAAGAGGATGAAAGAAGAAGAAAGAAGAAGAAAGAAAGGAAAGAGAAAGAAGAAGAAAAGAGAGAATGACAAGAAGTCGAGTTGTCAAGTTCAGAGCGTCATGCTGAGTTAACTCAGTGCAGTCGCCGAGTCTGAGTCAGATCTGAAGGCTGTTGTTGGATGTCTTCCAGTAGGAGAGAGAGGCAGAAGAGCTGAGAAAGAAGGTAGAAATTGAAAGGAAGATGAGAATGGGAGGCCGAACAGTGGCTGCTCACCGAGTCCAAATGCTGAGTCGGGTTGGCTGATTGAGACCCGACTTGTTGCCAAGTCTGGACTGGGTTCAATCACTGGATCGAGGCTTGAACTGACCGGGTCCGGGTCTAGCTTGAGTTCAAGTCCTGTATAAGGACCAGATAAATGAGAGAAAGAGTAAGGAGTAAAAAGGGAAGAAGAAGAAGAAGAAGAGAGGGATGTCCATCTGTTGCCACAACTGAGTTACTCGACTCACGGCGAGTTAGGTCAAAATCATCAAGTCGAATTGCTGGACATTAGCAACAGAGAAGTAGGAGAAGGAAGGAAAGAGAGGAGAAGAAAAAAAAAAAAAAAAAAAAGGAGAGAGAGAGAGAGAGAGAGAGAGAGAGAGAGTCAAGCTGAGTTGACTAAGTGAGTTAACCCAGGATGAGTTGGGCCAAGCATGGGTCGAATTTCACAACTAGGTGAGTCGAGTTTCAAATTTCTTCTATTATTCCTATTAGTACTATGTTATTAATAATTATTGTATTATTGTTAGTATTAAAGTATTAGTTAAGGATTAGTATAATGATATTTTAAAAATAATATTATTATCATTATTATTTTCATTATGGGTTATCATTATCATTGTTAATATGAATATTAACATTAGCTCTTATTAGACTGTTGCTGGTAATTATTCTATTATTATTGTTAAATTTATATTACTTCATCATTTATTAGACCGTTAGTTATGCTATAATAATATTAGGTATTGTTGGTATATTAATATCAACTCATAAATTATCCCTATTAATATTACCAGTTAATACTTTTAATATGAATATTTTTTTTCATTAATTAGGGTTCGAGTTTTAAACCCTAAGCCTTGATCCTAATTGGGCAAGTTTAATATCATCGAAATCTAACTCATCAAATTATTTTAATTTTGTTAGATTTTGATCCTATGGTGTGTATAATTAACTCTAGCATCATCGGGAGACGAACCAACTCTTGAAAGGTGACGATCACCCTTTAAGCTTTTCTACATCTTGATAGTTTGCTTGTTTATGTATCTTTGTTCATTAATTTACCTCATTGCTTGCTTAATATGGTGGATTGCTCTTATTGATTTGGTTTTTATAAATGATTGATGGATTAGATTTAAATTCATATATTTGAACATGTGATGAAATTTAAATACCTCTATTCTGTTTAAATAAACGCATTAGATATGCATGTGCTATCGATAATATATGTAATTTAATTCATCATATGTGATTACTTGATAGAATATTTGGAGGTCCTCGAACTAGTGGTCATTATGTCTAATAGATTAAATGGAATGTTTGTTGTGGATATATCATCTTATAGATCATTTGGCCCCTGTGACTTTTAGGGAATATCTATTTTTATCGAATCATTAAATGGAATATTTAACCATTGTGGCTTTGCTGGAATAATACCCTATGTGACTTTGATGGACTATTCATGTATAACCTTGTGATGGTACATTTCACTTATCGAACTACGATTAACCACTAGTTGAAGAGATCACCTTTAAAACATTATATTTATTAGATTTCTCCAAGTTGTTGGCCTATACTGGGTGATAAATTCTTATAGTGGCCTTTAAGTTTTTATAAATTGACTATATGCAATTGGAATAATAATGGTTGGGGCTAATCATACATCTAATGGCATGCGAACTTTACTGAGTGGTCGATACAAGACGTGAGGTTTTCTTGGGTCACTACGGGTTGTACCGTAGAGTATTTTACCTGGTAATCCTAAGTTTTCGGCGCGTGCATTCAACTACCATTGGTTGTCCTTTTTGCATGGACTTTTTCAGGTGTCTAGTTTTCCTTGAACGTATCATAAAATACTCTCCCAAGAAGCTAGGTCACCTTGGGTATCCTCGTTGCATAGTCTTTTCCGGGTAACTAGTGCGCCTTGGACGTACCTTGAGTACTTTTTAGATGGCTAGCTAGTTCTCCTTGGGCGACATTTTGCCAGTTGGATGAGCACCCCTAGGTCTGTGAGCATGTGCATGCATCCATGCATTTAATCAAGAACACCATCGTGAAATCTATTTTATATTTGCCCATCTGATGAACTTTGTCTTATTATTATGATGATCATTGCAAAATAGTCATTATAGATTGTTCCTGATAACTATGCTTAATTATCATGCTGTTTTAATAAATCTTGGGCGTTATACCTCACTGCGATAGCCATTGACGTATTAAGTCATATTCAGTGTGCAGGATACATAGTTGATGCGCATGTTGGCGCTTGTCCGGAGTATGAGGAGTTAGATGATCTTGCGACTCTAGTTTATAGATTTCATTCATGTTTTATTTGTATTTTTATGTATTTGTAAGAACTTAAGACATTAATTTGTATAAGCTTTCGAGTAACCACTCAAATATTTGGTTATGTATATTTGGACTCCCTCTTATACTTAATTTGTTTCTATTCCGCTAAATTGCTAACTCTGATAAAGAAAAGAAAAAAAAATGTTCGTGAAATTTGGGATATCTTTAAAGGTTGACACTCGGGTTTTTGGAAAATGAGTAGTATACTCGGGTTTCGGGAACCAGGGTGTTACAATAACGAAAAATATGTGATGTAATGATATGTAGTTTGTAACTAATCGGCAGTAATTGCACATTTGATAATTAAGATTTGAATGGACAGTGGTCAATCATATCATGTACATATTTATTTTTAATTAAGAATGGATCTTGGAATACAAGTTTCATACCCAAGGATGTCCTTAAAAAGAATAAGCAAGTAGGGCAATTATGTCCTTTGGGTGAAAGACCGTAAAGCCAGTAAGTAGGGCGATTGTGTCCCTTAGGTGGAAGACTCTAAAGCTAGCATGTATAAGGCAATCGTGTCCCTTGGGTGAAAGATCCTAAAACTCACTAGATCATTTAAAATCTCTTTTGTATATGGCGTATGAGTACAATTTTGTACGTGGACATACGTCAACGGTACAACTGGGGTAGTAGTCTGATAGGCTAACGTATAAATGGATCCCTCGCCACGAGGTTTCGGTGTATGAGCGTTAATGCAATGTGGTTATTCACTTGGGTACGATGTTGTAAGAGATGATGATTGTTTAATTTTGTTATTTATAATATTCATGAAAACTTCGGCATTTGGAACATCTTTACAATTCTAGTATTGCATTTATCTCATATTTTAAGATTCGGCAATTTAATTCGTATTTTGAACCTTAAACAAAGTATTTTCATTATTTATACATTTTGTATAATTATATAAATTTCATGTTTGAGTTGGATATGATCCCATGACCTATTATGCTCACCCCCATATTAACAGTGTTTTACGGCATCAGAGTTTAGTCAATGGTGAAGTTGAAGCCCCGTCGATTTAGTTATCTTTTTATTTGTACCTAATAAAAAAATGTATAGAGATATTCCGAAGTGAGTCCAAAATATTATACTTAAACGTTGTATTGGATAAGTGTTTAATTTATTGTGATCTAATTTTTATTAAATTGTGTTTGAAAATAATTAAAAATCAAGCATAACTTAGAATTCGGGGTTGAGTCTGGCAAACTTAAGCGTCGAATTTCACGACATAACACGTTGTGTCTGTTAGTCACATGTCATATAAGAGTCGACCGCCTTTTGGGTTTTAGCCATGTGTACGATTTCAAGTGTTTAGTCCTTTTGATAGGATACATGCCTTTAACAGATAAGTGTCTGCGGTCTCTCCTGGTATGAGTATGTCTCTCCCCTATTTTTCATATGAGTCTGCCAACATGTGACAACTTCTCAATTGCTAATCTAGGCTACATCAATTTATATGTAAACAAAAAATAATAATAATAATAATAAACAGTACGTAAGTATTAACTCACTTTAGAAAACATGTTTAAAATCTAGACTTGACTAAACAATCAAACTTATTTGGACATAAGTCAGCATCTAATGATCTAGCCAAGTTATGGTCATTAATTGTCTATTGAAAATAAAGGGTGCAACTTAGATCGAGACAATCCAAACCTACTTGGCCCAACCTAAACTTCAAATTAAGATAGTTTGAATTTGAGTTTGGTTTAATTGGAAATCTTCAACCAAATTCAAATCCAACATAGGTTGAGTTGGTTGGGTTAAAGCCTCAAGCAAGTCGACCCAACCCAAATTTAACCTTATATACACATGTGATCTAACTTAAATGTATGATATAAATATAAAATCATGGTATCCATAGAAAATAAGGTCAATGATTAAAATTGTACATGTTATGCACTATGCTTGTATAATGCGTTAATGTTTTGTGCTTTATAAAGCCAATATAGTAATCTTAACCCTTAATTTGATGATCTTGATATAGATTATGCAGTATATTTTAAAATATATATATAATACATGTTAAAAAGAGAAGGCTTTCTCTTGTTGTTCTTTGGAAACTCAAAATTGTGCACAACGACTACAGGCGAAGGGAGAGTTGTGGGTCACCGATCTCAATGTCCCATTATTTTATAACCACCTAACAGGTTGAACAAACTTGTGGTTGGTATTTGATAATTTTGTGTGAGAAAACTAATGATGATCAGGGTAGAAGGTCTCCACCAGTGAATTCGAATGCAGAGTTGATATACATGCTTTGTATCTTGTATATGACTTACAAATACTGCAAATTAATCATGAGGATAGACTCTTGGTATTTAACATGTTGGACACTTGCATTGGAGGATTAATTTACATTTTTAAACCTAGGTACCATTATGCTTGGACTATAATCAGCTTGTACATGTATTAGTTTCGGTTGATCTTAAGACCTAAGAGCATATTGGGAGTTCAAGTTCCTGTTGTAATGTGCATTGGTCTACCTCACGAAGTCAATTACAGTTGCTTATATGTGCGTATTAATAGGTTCATGTATTAGGATATAGTTGAGGACTATATTATCCAAAAAAAAAAAAAAAAATCATCGATCTCTCAGAGACATTCTTATGGCTAAGATCTAATAAAATGGATGATCCACCGAGTAGTTTTTTAATAATATTGGTACTCAAATGCTTTAAATGGTTTTGCAAATTTTATTAACTATTTATTTTTGTTTTAACTATTAAAATATTTTCATCACACTTTATGGTAATTCTAATAGTTGAAATCTTATATTCTATCATTTGATTTACATGAAAAATTGATTAATAATGTATGGACATGTTTAATGAAAGGATTAAGTCAATTTGAGTAAATGGTTGGAAGGATTACAGACTTCAAATGTAGTGGGACATGCTACAGTTTGTGGGATGGTAGAACAAAATATTGGTATCTCTTCCTGAAACCCTAACTCCTCATAAATAAAATCGTATCAGAGAGAGAGAGAGAGAGAGAGAGAGAGAGAGAGAGAGCCTTGGATATACAGCCAACGATGTTCCCACATAAAGAGATGGAGAGAGAAAACTAAAGTGAGAAAATAAATAAATTGTTTCTTTCAGTCCTTCTCTAAGTCCATATGTCCATGTGTGGAGTCCATTGTACATGTATCTCTTTATATTATCCTAAACCGGTTCTGTGGTTTGCATTTAGTTTTCCCCATGCAGAAAAGAACCTTCTATTTTGAAGGAGTAGCATTGTTATCCAAATATTTTTTTATGGCAGTAATAAAATTTTATCTTTTAGTTTAATTTTTCCTATGAACTTGACAAATATTCAAATAATGATTCTTAGTACTTAATCAATCAATATGAACCTTTGAAAAACTTTTAATTCTTACTACAGTTTAAAATTTTTAACATAGTGTACATGGATAATATTTTCTATATATGAAAAATAAAGTTTATGATTGGATTAACCCATGACAACATATGTATTACATATTGCAATATACATATCTGATATTTGACTTGAATATGGAACACGAATAAAGATTCAAATATTATCTAAAGAAGTTGAATATAAGTTGGAATACATATATAATCCAAGTAAGTCATATTAAGTTGGATAGTTAAATAATCAAATATCTATTAAAAACTAGAAAAGTATATTAAATAACTAACAAAAATTAGCAAAAATATTTTAATTAGAAAAAAAATCACCATAAATAAATATATAATAAAATAGTAAAAAAAGCAATTTCTATAAGATAATTACCGAATATCAAGATACAAATCCTAGAGCATTCAAATAAAAAAAATATTAACTTTAATAAAAAATATAGTCAATCATCAGCATAATAATCGTATCAACCTCATCATCTATGTCACTCAACACTGAAATTTTAATATAACATATATTAATATTTAATATTTTAATTAAAAACATTATTAATTGGATAAATTACAAAAACAGTGCCGAATAGTTAGGTAAGAAAAATATGGTAATATGCATATATGACATCTGTATCGAACCCATTTAAAAGTCATTTAATTCAATTAGAAGCACATATCCAATTCTAATATTCTTAGAAATGATATGCTGAATAATCATGTAAATGGATGTTCATTGATAGTGGTGATCTAGAATTTAGTTTACTGATATTATTTTAAAGGTTATAGGTATTTCTTTAATGTTGTTATTTGATTGTTGTATGTTTAATCTTATGGGTTACTTTACATGTTGTGTGTATTAACCTGACTCACTTAATCTAACATGGCCTAACTTAAATTGTGATAAGGTCGAACATCCAATACATTAGGTTTGGCTTTGACTAAGTATTTTGGGTTAGATCTAAGCTTATGTTGGGGCTCCACCAATATCACACCCCCGCAATTCAGATATAGAGTGTGTATCCTCAGACTTGATTTATGATCCATGACTCATACGCCAAGTGCATTTAAATCAAATACCATTCATATAGTTGGTTGGAGGCATAACGTAAATGTTTTTTAATTCATTATATATTCTAACATTCACACATCTACACATATCATACAATTTCTGTGAGACCCGACCAGGGTTCGCATGTGTGCATGTGTGTGTGTGAGTATGCATCTCGTTTATTTTGGTCCCGCGGTCCTACCGATCAAATTTCGGCGACCCACGACCCTCCAATAGTGTTTGCGGTCATCTTTGAGTCCGGTCACGTAGACCCAACTCGGGTAGACCCTAGACTTATGTCATCTCATTCGTATCGTCATTGCGGTTCCAACGACGTGTCTTGTGCGTTCATCCGACTTATAGATCAAAAGTTGTAAGCATTTCATCATGTGACCCACTTTTTATACAAAAGCATATGGACCACTCTCATGGCACAAGTTCCCATGCACACCACCCACACACACTACAATTTCTATGGAATAAACACTACCCACACCTAACCTACCCTAGCAAACATTGTTTGTATCACCATAGGTTATGATTACTTCCCTTAAAAAGGATTCTCTCTCTCTCTTTTTCTCTCATTTTTCTCTTCCATTTGTAAAATTCTAGCAACCTTCTCCTCATCTTCCCCCATTTTCCATCCACCTTCTTCCTTAATCCCTCATCATCTAGCCCTTGGAACATGATCTCAACCATAGATCTATTTTCCTTGGTGCTAGAGGATCTTAGTGTGGAAGTTTGGTGATCATCTTTGAGGTGGGTGACTATTCTTTTGCTGAATTTCTTTCTTTTCTTTAATCTCATTATCTCTTTATGGATGGATCACATGGGACCCACCAATCTATGGTGGGGATCCCATTTGATCTCATGGATGTGGCCCTTTGGCCCATCCTACATGCATGTCATGATCCATGATGGGGCCATTCTCCATGGACCCCATCATGATGTATTTAATGATCCACTCCATCTCAAGGTCATCTAGACCTTAAGGATCATGTTGGGATGGCATCCCAACCATCCATAGCAATTATAGATCATGTATGTAGTGATTTTATGTTGCATATACAATCAATGTAGTTGTATGGGTATGATTCATTCTTGGGAGGGCCCATTAGTGGCGGGGCCCTACCCCCATGGCCGGATTACTTTCTTTTCTTCTTCTATCTTCTCTGATGTGTGGATGATGATGTGTGTGTGGCCCATTTAGTGGGCCTAGGATGTCCCAAAATAAATAAAAATAAAAATTCAGCAAGGTAGGACGCCCTTACCACCCAACTTCAAGATCTTTGGACACCTTAATCAATGCATGCAAGTGTCCTAGTCTTAGTCTGTGATCTGGACATATGTGGGGCCCACTGAGGAAGGCCACACATCCTTTTTATGACTGAGATTATTGAGATAAGGGTGTTATTGGGCCCTCGGTTGCCCACTTAGATTGTTAGTGGTTGGGCTGATGTAGTGGGGCCCATTTCACCTAACTTAAACTTAATTTTAAGCCATGTTTCTGTGCTCATGGACTGCCCATTAAGTTCAACTGAATGTATGAGTCCTATGGCCATTGGGACTTAGGCCTTGAGCCTTGATTCCCCTAACGTTTGGGCCTATATTTAATACACTATTGTGATGGGTTTTATGGGCCAAAATACTCAGGTAGTTGGGCCCTTGCTTGCCCATTAAAGTAAACCATACTTGGACCGAGATGTGAGGCCCAACTTACTTGTTTTAAATATAAGGATCACCCATATGTCGGAATAATGGGCTGCCCATTAGGCCCACCACAATGAGTGGACTCATGATCTTTATGGTTAGGCCCAACCTTGCTTGAGGGCCCACCATATTGCCTATGTGTTGGGCTTTAAGTATAAGCCCACTAGGCTATGGATTGCCTTAGGCCTTGGGCCTTAGTTCATGTTCGAGTAGTGGCGGTCTACCTCTTGGAAATCAGTTGAGGTTGGATGTCCTCCTGGGTGGTCCTTAAGTAGGCCCATGGGTTCTCTATGGATGGTTAAAAGCCCACCATAGACCCTAGGCCATTTGTTTAAGGCTCAATGTGTATGTATGTAAAACCTACCCTAACGCATGTTTGGTCCAGGCCATCCAAGCCTTGGATCACCTGATCATGGAGGCACTCTCTGTCTTGGGTTACTACTGGATTCACAATCCAGTAGCAGGCCCACTTGATCTTTTCTTGATGTATACACACCCTCCATCTGGTGGGGGCCCCTGTGAATATTGTTGGCCTTCATGAGATCATTCCCACTTATTTGACTAATTTCTGGGTTTTAGCAAGCCCAAGAAGCTGAGTGGGCCGAACGTTTATCAAGGGGCCTTAAATGTACATTGTAATGGTTGAAACTTTATTGGACATGTGACCCACCAAATTGAGAACTTGTGTACGTGTTGCATGCTTGTGTTTTCTTATAATCCTTGGGCTTAATTAGTGCATTCTTTTGGGTCACCTTTAGTGATCACATGAAGACCCCATCTTAGATCAGAATTTTGGGGCATCCCATGAGCCCAGAGTGGGTTGGGACATCCCAGCTTGGCTCAACAATATATTGAGCCAACTTCCACCGTTTTGATGGACTTGTGGGCTAAGATAAGGATAGTATTGGGCCCTTAGTTACCCACTTAAATTGCTAGTTATTGGGCTGATGTAGTTGGGCCCATTTCATCATCTAAACTTAAACTTATTTTGAGCCGTATATTGTATGCGTGGGCTGCCCACCAAGTACAACTTAATGCATGGATTCTATGACCATTGGAATTAAGCCTTGGGCCTTAATTTCTCTCTTGGGGCCCATGTTGTTAAAAGTGGTATTATATCTTTTTATGGCCTATTATGAGGAATGTATGTATGTGGTTACCTGTGAATCTTATCTTGAATGTAGGGCCTTGGGCCTTGTATCCATATAGTTAGTGGTTGAGATGCCTCTTGGGGAATGGTAGTTAAATGTCCCCATCATGGACCCCTATAGGCCCGTTTGTATCTAAATGTCATTAGATGCTCATCTTAAACTCTTGCTAGACTCACTTCTGTGTTACTTAGACATGTAGTTGTATGCTTAGTCTCGTGGGCTACCCCAGGTAAATGGGCCCCACTAGAGGTGGAATTCCTTATGGATATTGTCTAAATACCTAGTTTTGGTCCCTTCTTGGATAGGAGGAGTGTACTACTTTGTATATCGCCGCATAATGCGTCTAGACCCGTCTTCATGACTCATGTGCATCATTATATGCTTGGATGACACTATGTGTGTGGTTATGATTGTGTCATTGGGCATTGCATGTTGGCTTCCTGAGTGATGTAGTATTCCCTCTTGAGCATGTTGGATGCTTGGAATTGATGCATAGTTAATGGTGTGATTCATGCATCTGGCATTGCATAACATATGAGCATTATCACCCTCGCCTCATCAGGGTTGTAGCCTCCACAGATACATCATGGATAGCCATGTTTGGACACCGAAAATGTTACTTGAGCATACCGGGTGCATAGGATGCCCATGGGTGAAATTCTCAAAACTTCCATGGTACCAAGGATCTGCTCCAACGCCATGACCGAGTGGAATATATGAGCGCACGAGGGCCTTATACCATTAGGCCGCGACTCCCACTGTCGTGTAATCGGTTGGATAGGGATGTGGCCTTACTCGCCTGATGTAAGGGGGTATTGCTAGGCTGAGTCTGACCAGCTCGTGAATGGGTCCGCTACCTTCAGGCCTTACTAGTGGTTGGTTATCCGCAGGCAGGGTAGTGAGGTCTCTTACGCTCGTTTGACTGTACGAGGTCTGTAGAGCGGTAGTCATCCAGCAGTGTAATGGACGCCGGTGATTCCCTTATGATTGAAAATGTACTTGACATATGGTTTGGATATGAGCACTGGCATTACTTGCATCGCATTAGCATTGGTTGTGTAAGCCCCTTCATGCACTGCCTTGGTATGTCGTCCAGTACTCATCGCATTGTATTCATGATAAGCCTTGGTAAGGCTGGTTATATCCTCATTGAGCATGTTTCCCTTCTTGCACCTCCTACTATTCTTCTGTGCACCATTGTCACACATTTATACCACCCTCTAAGCTTTTATAAGCTTATACACGATTGATGTGTGCAGGAGACTTTAGGCAGGCGACGTAGCAGCAGAGCGTGGAGTAGAGCTGAGCATTTGAGGACTCCAGTGTTGCCGACCTTTCCCTCCTTTCCTTTTGTCTCATGTATGTCCTTTTGGACCTTATGGATGATTGTAAAAGTTCAAATTTATAGTGGATTTTACGATGTGTGCCTTCGTTATTCTCAGATGTACTTGTTGTAGTCTTGGGTATGCTCGTATTGGAATGGTTATACTGTTATGGAAATCCTCCTTGTAGGATCCCAAGATCAGAACCTGTCTCAGGAGCCGAGAATGGGGTACTATGGAGGCTATAGAGGTCACAGCCCTGATGTCGCCATCTCGTCATCCACGACATGCCTATGGAGGTCACAGCCCTGATGTCGCTAGGGCGTACAGTAATCACAATCACACAATGCAATATGCATGAGTAATGCAGTCCAATCATGCATCAATCCTGCGCATACCGCGCGCTCATGTGGGATAACTCCACCTATCAGGGAGTCTCATAAGCCATCTGTACTATGGCATATGCAAGGGTCAATCACATCTCACAATAAACATGTAGATGATGCGTATGGGCATGTATCATGATGTTATGCTGTCACATACTCATAATCGGTATCAATAACTGGCATCAACAATCAGCCTCGACAATGTAGACATTCAACTAACATTGCCCCCAAGGAATGGCCCACATGGAGCCTAACATATAGTGGACCCATAGCCTCACACAAGGACCTAATATACAAAACCATGGGCCTCACTCAAGAGCTTAATACACATCACGATGGGCCTCTCACATGGGCCTAATATACATCACAATGGACTCCATCGCCTGACCCTCAAATGCATCACAATGGGCCTCATCACATAGACCTTATATTCATCACATTAGGCCTTAAACACGGGCTGTATATACATCACATAGGTCTCAACAATTGGCCTTCACAATTAAAATCGACCTCGGCAATCGAAATCGGCCTCAATAATCGAAATCGACACTCGGAATCGGCCTCGATACTCGGCCTCGACAATCAAAATCGGCATATACAATCGGCCTTGACAATCAAAATTGGCCTATACAATCAGTCTCGACAAATCGGAATCGACCTCGATACTCAGCCTCGACAATCGGAATCGGCCTCGATACTTGGCCTCGACAATCGGAATCAGCTTATACAATTGGCCTCGACAAATCAAAATCGGCCTATACAATCGGCCTCGATAAATCAGAATTGTCCTCGACAATCAGAATCAACCTATACAATCGGCCTCGACAAATCAGAATCGGCATATACAATCGGTCTCGACAAATTAAAATCAGCCTCGACAATCGAAATCAGCCTATACAATCGGCCTCAACAATTGGAATCAGCCTCGACAATTAGAATCGTCCTATACGATTGGCCTGGACAAATAAGAATCGGCCTCGACAAATCAGAATCGGCCTTGATACTCGGCCTCGACAATCGGAATCGGCCTATACAATCCGCCTCGACAAATCAGAATCGGCCTATACAATCAGCCTCGACAAATCAAAATCGGCCTCGATACTCAGCCTCGACAATCGAAATCAACCTATACAATCAGCCTCGACAAATCAAAATCGGCTTATACAATCGGTCTCGACAAATCAGATTCGGCCTCGACAATCGGAATCGGCCTATACAATTGGCCTCGATAAATCAAAATCGACCTATACAATCGGTCTCAACAAATCAGAATCGGTCTCGATACTCGGCCTTGACAATCGAAATCGGCCTATACAATCGGCCTCGATAAATCAGAATCGGCCTCGACAATCAGAATCGGCCTATATAGCCTCGATAATCAAAATCGGCTTATACAATCGGCCTCGACAATCGGTGAGAATGGGCCTATCAAGGCCTAAGGGAATGTCACAATGAGGACTTTAAATCATCATTGCCCATCAATGTGGCCATTTAACCAACATTGCTCCCAAAGAGTAGCCTACATAGGGCCGAACCTATAGTGGGCCTATGACCTCACATACATCATGATGGGCCTCATTTGCGTCACATCGGCCTCGTCATATGGGCCAACATACATCACATCGGGCCTCGAATACACAACAGGTGGGCCTTGCACTTGGGCCTCAAATATATCATATGGGCCTCATCGCACGGGACTCAATATTAGGCCTCATATATTAAGTGGGCTTCATTGCATAGGCCTAATAATACAAACGGGTGGGCCCCATCCATGGTCCAAAATACATCATGATGGGCCTCGTGGATGGGCCGCACTAATGGGCTTCATGTATATCAAATAGGCCGCACCAATGGGCCTCATGTATATCAAATCGGGCCGCACCAATGGGCCTCATGTATATCAAATTGGGTCGCGCCAATGGGCCTCATGTATATTAAATTGGGCCCACCCTTATGTATTTTTGAGATCCAACCTATTTATAAGTTAACATAGAGATAGATGAAGTGAAAACATATATCAGCTTAATTGGAAACTACTGGGGTCCTTAGAAGTTTGAACGGTGGATGTCACGGTCCACTATTTAAATGGTGGGGTCTACTTGAACTTTAGATCTGACCCATCCTTTACATCATACCATAAAATGATATCTCAATGTGGTTGGACGGTTTGGATACAACGTATGCATCATGGTGGGCCCCACCGTCGAAACAATGGACAGTGTAAAAATACATACATCAATGTGGGGCCTGCGGGCTTGCTGCCAACAAAGGAGTAGCTAGATAGCTATTGTACATGCAGCTGGCTGCACTAAAAAGGCAGAGGTGGGTCCCACGTAGGGCCCACCACCATGTATATATTATATAATATAATATATATTATATTATATTTATAATATATCTGATGTCCAGGTCATCCACGGCCAGGACAGTCACATACATCAGGGGTATCCCCACATGTGGGGTGGGTGTGGGTGAAACACTACATCAGTGGGTCCCACGTGGGGTCCACCATAAAGTTTTCATCCAATCTGTTAATAAGGTCACAGGGACCTGAATGAAAGGAAAAACAAATTTCATAATGATCCAAAACTTCTGTAACCACAGAAGGGTTTCAATGGCAGACACTCAATTCCACTGTTTCCCTATGACATGGGCCACCTGAGCTCGTATGCGGCTGATTTTTGGAGGGCCCACTGCCCTAAGGGGCCCCATTAAAATACACGGTGTTGATGTTCTCACACATCACGGTGGGGTCCACGGTTGGGACCCCCTGCCCATCCGTCCACAGCGTAGGAGCGCAGCAGGACGCTGGTGCGCGTCCTCTAGACGTTGCAGCAACAGCGCCTGTTACTGCTTTGTTTTTTTTTTTTTGAAAAACTGTTTTCTGGAGGTTTTTCCTAGGTGGGGCCCGCATCAGGTAAATCCACTCCACCCATTGGATATATGGCTCAAGACCGACCAAATGAGCCCAATATACGATGTGTTTCGGCGTATAGAAACATCAAGGTGGGTCCTAACGAATTTTAACGGTATAAACCACTGTTTTCTAAGCTATGGCCGGCCAAAAAAATCGGATTGGCCTCATATTTCTGCTCAATGTCTAAAATGAGCTGGGAAATGGAATGGACGGCGTGGATTAGACCCATACTACAAGGTGGGGCCTACATGAGCGGCCCTCTCCAAAGCTTGTTAAATCAAGCTAATATTTTTGTTTTCAATTCATGTCCAGCGTCCCTGGACGCTGGACGGATTGGGGCACAACACATATATAAGGTGGGCCTTGCTCAGGTGGGCCACCAAATGTACGGATGGTGTGGGTAAGACATACATCAAGTGGGGTACATCCGGGTGGACCACACGGCCACATCATCACATAAGAAAAATGAAAAAAAGGAGAGGGAGAGAGAGAAAGAGGTACGCGTGTGATGGAGGGACCCTGCCACTATAGGCCCTCCCTTCCATACATCACAACATAAATCAAGTGGATCCCATTACATGTGGGCCCACCGATCAAAAATCAACGATAGAGGTTACCTCTCCACTAAAATGAAAGGTCTAGATGACCTCTTTAAATCTAGAAAGTAAACATCATGATGGGGTTCATGAAGATTGGCCCCATCATGGAATGATCATGAGAATCATAGTAGGCCATCGGCCACATCTAGGGTCCAAAGTGAGATCCATACCATCAATCGGTAGGCCCCACTTGGCCCATCATCAAAAGAATAAAATCTAAGCCTATAGAAGCATCTACCGTTCGATCTTCTTGGTCCGATGGAACGCCAATCTCCTTGTGTCTCACTTTGATGGAAGAGGATGAGAAATGAAGGGCTAGGATGATGGATCTTGTAATAGGAAGTGAGCCACACACAACATCTCACTTTTTCTCTCTTAGAATTGCTTGGACGTCCACTCTTCTTTTGGTCTTTGTTGCTTGAAAAATGTGAAGAGAAAGAGAGAGAGAGAGAGAATCGGTGGTTGTAAGGGAGAGGTGATGGATGTAAGTTGATAGGTGTACTTGACATGTATGGGTGTGTAAGAGAGAGAGAGAGAGAGAGAGAGGGAGAGTTGACTTTAGGGTTGCTCTTATACTTGACATGAGGTGATTGATTGATTGATTGATGAGACATGTTGTAAAGATTCTCTTGGGATTGCAAACACGCGATGTTTTTTTCTCGAACTGAACGCGGGTCTACATCTCCTGGCCTAGGTATCACCTCAGCGCGTAATATGCAGCGTTGAAATGCGGTGACGGTGCGGTCACAATAGTACAAGTCTCAGATTAAGCCGACTCAGATCTACAGGATACGACTTAGGGTCGTGCTCAAACGTCGATCATAGTTCGCGGATTGTCGGAATTTGACGGGAAAGATCGCGGGGGTCTACGGAACGGTACGGACTAAGATACAGGCCTTACACCAGTCTTGATCACATATGTACAGTTGTCATTAAAAAAAAACATCAGCTGATCAGGCCTGGTGTAAAACCCGTATCCTAGTTCGTACTGTTCCGATGAATCCTGCGATCCTTTCCGTCGAAGTCCGGCAGTCAGTAACTGATAATTGACGTTGCGCACGACCGTAAGTCGTATCCTTTAAATTCGAGTCGGTTTAATCCGAGACTCATACCGTTGTGACCGCGTCGTCACCGCGATTCCAACGCCGCGTCTCATACGCCAATCCGACGCTTAGATCATAAGATGCGGACCATACATTATAATAACCGTGGACCGCACATTGCGGGACCCACCCATCTCATGTGGCACAAATCCCTAGGTAATTATGAGAGTGATGGATGACATCACCCTACCCTAGCTATAGCCACCTTAGCCTAGCTATAGCCACCCTACCCCTAGCCCTTCTTACAAGCACTTATGGCTAGCCACCCTACCCCTAGCCCTTCTTACAAGCATTTAATGCTAGCCACCCTCTCTTACAAGTCATCATTGCCTACCTAAGCTACTCTCCCTCTCTCTTATCTCTCCCTCCCTCTCCTTTATTTCTCATTCCTTCATTTTCAAAGCAACAAAAAAAAAATCCCACGTCCAAGCTTCTAAGTGAGAGAAGAGAGAGTTTGTGTGGCTCACCTTTCCCTTCCCAAAACTTCTCATCCTAGCCCTTGATTTCCCATCTCCACCATCAAAGTGAAGCACAAGGAGATAGGCTTTCCAACGGACCAAAGAGATCAACCGGTGGGTGTTTTGATAGGGTAGTTTTCATGCTTTCTTAGATGGGCCAAGTGAGGCCTACCGATCAATGGTATGGATCTCACTTGGGACCCTAAGATGTGGCCGATGGCCCACTTGATTTTTATTTGATGTACGGTTAAATGCAAGGGAGGGCCCATAGTGTCGGGGTCCCTCCATCACACGTGTGTCCCACTCTTTCTCTCTCTCTCCCCCTCTCTTTTCTTTTTCCTCCTTTCCTTGTGATGATATGATTGTATGGCCCACTTGGATGGACCCCCAATGGAGCATGTATTGGATCCAAACCATCTAAAGGTGGGGCCCACTTTGCATATGTATTGTAACCACACCACCTCACCATGTGGTGGCCCACCTAGGAAGGGCCCACCTTAAGATTACCATACGCCCAAAAAAAATAAATGAAAAGGAGAAGAAAAGAAAAAGAGTCCAGAGACTCTCTGGACGTGAAGGTGAAAACACCTATTTTTGGTTTATGGCTACTTGGGTGGGTCATTCATGTAGGCTCCACCCTGATGTATGTTTTTAATCCAAGCCGTCCATCCCCTTTTTCACCTCATTTTAGGCGTTGAGCCAAAATGGCAAGGTGATCTAATCACCGGGTGGGCCATACCCTCTAAAACCATGTAAAGACACGCCTGAACCTATAAAAGTACTTGGTGGGACCCACCTGGAGTTTGGATGTAGCTGAAACTTGGTCTGGACGGCCAGACAAGTGGGACACACATATTGGGTAGGCTGGATTATGAATCACAGGGCCCCATTGAAAAAAAAAAAAAACAAATAAAGCAGCATGCTGCTGCTGTCTCTCTGACAAAGGACGCAGGCGTCCTGGCATGAAACGGGCAGGGACCCACGGCTCCAGCCGTGGGCCCCACCATGATGTATATGTTGTATCCACACCGTCCATGAGGTGGACCACCCCGTAAGGTGGGTCCCCTCCGAAAATCAGGCCGATCCACGGCTCAAGTGGCCCACACCATAAGAAACAGCTGTGATTGAATTTCACCGTTGAAACTTTTTGGGGCCCACAGAAGTTTTGAAGCAAGCTGATATTTGTTTTCTTCCCTCCACCCAGGTCTCTGTGACCTTATCAACAGGTTGGACGGCAAATAAACGTTACAGTGGGCCCCACATGGAGCCCACAGTGATGTATGTGTATTAATCCCACCGTCCAGCGGACGGTGGGAGCCCGCTGCAATGTATGTGTTCTATCCCACCGTCCAGACGGACGGTGGGGCCCCTGTGCATGTGTGTGCACGTGTGTGGGTGGGTGCATGCGTGTGTGTGTGTGAGTGTGTGACGTGTGTGTGTATGTGTGTACATATATATATATATATATATATATGTATATATATAATATTATATCATATATAATATTGTATATATATATATTATATATAAATTATATGTTATATTATTTATATTATAAGGGATGGTGGGCCTTCATGTGGGCCCCACCATGATACTTGTGTTGCATCCAAACAGTCCACCATTTGGCAAGCTTGTATTAAGGCTTGGGGCCAAAAAAAAAAAAAAAGATAGATCTAGTTATCATGTGGACCACACTGTATAGTGACGATTGAACGTCCACCATTAGACCCTTGGGCCACCAAGTTCTTGGTGACCCTATGAACAGATTGTATGAGAAATAAATGTTATGATGGGCCCTAGGAATTTTAATGGTGGAATTCTTTATCACCACTTACATTGGTGCGGCCCATTGATGTGGCCCATATGATATGTATACGGCCCATGTTGTGAGGCCCATCTTGTGTATTTTGTGGCATATGTTATGAGGCCATTGTGATGTTTCAAAGGCCCATGGGATATGGCCCATTGCAATGTACCTAAGGCCCATTAATGTGGCCCACTTGAATTATATAAGGCCCATATGATGCGGCCCACTTGATGTATCCAAGGCCCATAGGTCGAGGCCCAACGGGAGGTCCTTTGGGTCCATTGCAATGTATGATTTCCCCATGGTTTGTGTAATGATGTCTTATAGCGGGCTATGCCTTGGGAGCAATGTTGGTTTGACGTCCACATTGTAGAATAATGTTGGTTTAATGTCCGCATTATAACTCTCCCTAGGGCCCATTAGTAGGCCCACATTTGTTGATAGTTCACCACTTTATAACATACTTAGTATAGCTCCATGATTCATATCCATACGCATCATATGTATGCTTGATATGAGTAGTGACTGAGCATAGCATACGCCATTCGGCAGACCACTTAGGGGACTTCTTATGAGGCGGAGTGCCCCACATTATCGCATTGTACGCGCATGGGTTACTGCATGATTTGACGGTGTGATTCATGCATCTCGCATATGTGTGACTTGATCACTGCACGCCCTAGCGACATCAGGGTCGTGGCTCCACAGGCACATCGTGGATGACCGTATCGGATACCGAAAATACCTTGTTCTAGCACTGTGGGCACTTAGGATGTCCTTGGGTGAGAGTCCCAGAACCTTTTTGGTACCAGGAGATGCTCCAACTTCTAGACCGAGTGGATACACGAGCGCCTGAGTGCCGAATACCAGTAGGCCGCGTCTCCCACTGTGTCGTGGTCGGTTGGAAAGGGGTGTGGCCTTATCCGCCTGAGTGAGGGGGCTATAAGCTAGGCTGAGTTTGACCAGCTCGCAAATGTGTCCGCTATCGACGAGCCGGGTAGGTATTGGCAGACTACTGGTCAGGCGGATAGTGTGGTCTCTTCCACTTACTTGACTGTGCAGCTCGGGAGGAGGCAGTCAGTGTGAGGTGTATTAGACCCCGGTGATATTCAGAGAGGAACTGTACTGATATGTGTACATGATGAGGAATGACATGCTGTATTGCATCTCGCACATGGTATTCGGCTACGTAGGCCTTGCATTGCGTCGGTATGGCCGATAGCATTCATGTTTCGCATCGCATGGCCTTGGTATGACCGATATCATTCATGCCTTACATTACATAGCTCTGGTTGTATTCATGGACTTACCGCATATTTCCGCATTACTCTGATATTGTACACTTGGCGTTTGCCTTGTACACACACTTACACCACCCTCTAAGCTTTTGTAAGCTTATGCACGACCGTTGCGTGCAGGTAGCGTTGGACAGCAGCCGCGCTGAGGCAGGAGCGCGTATCAGATCTTTTTGGAGCTTTTTGATCACCTTGTATTTCCCTTTCTGCATTGTACTTAAAAGTTTTTGATATAGTGGATATGTGGTGATGTTGTTTTGTGACTTGGTTATGCTTTTGGTTATGCTCCATTACATTACAAAAAAAAAATTCATACTGAAAATCCTCCTTGTAGGATCCCAGGATCGGAATCTGGCGTATGGGCGCTGGAAGCCGAGAATGGGATACTACGGAGGCTGTCGGCGCCGGATTCGGCGATCGGGAATTTTGTGAGCCCGGTTTCCGAGTTTGGGGCGTGACACCTGGTGAGTGAACCCATCATGGTTCACGCATGACACAATTAAGATAGCATAGAATAACAATTAAAGTACAAGAATGCATGTATATATGTAAATGCAACAATGATATGAGATGCATGTTGTTGAGTGTGAAATGTTGTATATTTTTTCCTCATTGTGTGTTGGTTTGATACGCATAAATGTGCTTAATTGATATAATCACATGTATTTTGCTATGCGAGGTAATTTGGATAGTTAATATGAAAAGAACTATTAAAGTAAAGACTTGAGGCTCGAAGAATGACCACGTGAAGGATTGAGTATATGGAAGTCGATATTAAAGAATTCAAGTGTCAAATATCCAAGAAAACCAAGTGCGAATGAGAGAGAAGACTAAAAAAATTACAAAGTACATTAACAAAAATAACAGACTGTTCGGTCCTACCTGAGGTTGGCTTCGTCCAATCGAAAGTATACATAACAGTCCAGCAAGAAGTTATGATTTTCAGAGTCAATTCGGTTCGAAATTCGATGCAACCAAAGTGATGATCGATGCCATCAAAGGAGGGTTTGGTGCAACTTAAAGGAGATAGAGACTTCGGATAGATTTCGAGGAAATTCAACTGCAACCGAAGGAATATTCGGCTGAACTCGGTGTAACTTTGATGCGACCGAAGGCTACAATTAGTGCAACCGAAACATAACAAAAGTGCGTAAATTCAAAGTCAGTTCGAAGTCAGTGTGAGTTTTTCCTATTAAAATGAGTGATTTAGGTTGTTCTAAATAAGATTTAGGGTTTGGAAGAGAGAACAAGGAGTAGCAGAGCATTTACAGATTCATTCTTGCTCTCTAATCTTTCAGTTCTAAGTTTCTTTTTTATATATATATTTTTGTTTGAATTTAATTCAATCATGACGGTTGGCTAAATCTCATAGCAAGGGCTAAGAGATGAAGCTTGTAATAGTTTTTAATGTTCTAGTTTACTTTTATTTAAGTTATTTGGTTTAAATGTTGAACAATTCATTGATATTAGTTTGAAAGAAGTTTTATTTTTATTTTACTTTGATCCATTATTGACTTTTGGCACTTTGGATGTTTCGAAAGGTTAAGGTTGGTTGTTTATCTCTTTTGCAAGTGATTGATATGTAAAATCTATTGATTTACTGTAAATTAAGGGCGTGATAGATGCTTGGAATTCATTGTGACCAATACTTTGGTGCATTTTGTGGGAACTGAATCAATTGAAATTCAGATCTATTTTTTACTATAAATGATGAATTAACCGCTCCATTATCCGGTTGGATAGGATATGACTTTGATTCCAGTTAAGTTAAATAATTGAATCAAGTGAATTAGACATTAAGAATATCTATAAGTGGATCCTTATCACTCTAGTGTTTCGCTTTATTGATTTTTCTTTAAATTATCTTAGTTTCAATCATTAAGTCTTAAAATCCAATTTTATAGTTAATTTTATTTCTAGTTCTAATTCTAAAGTATTCTAAAGAATGCAAAATTACAAGTCCATGTGAATTTAATATCGGTCTCACCGAATTAAAACTACATCGCAGCCCTGCACTTGGGGTTGCCATCCTTTTGGATAGATCAAGTTTTTAGGACCGTTACCAGAAACTTTGGTTGTGTTTTTCTGAAATCTTTTAGGGTTAGAATTGGTGTAGGATTAGAATTAGTTTTTTTTTTTTATATTTTTATATTAGGATCTTTCTTAGATTTTCTGATACTAATATTGTTTATTTGTTTCACAAAATCTAACTAGGATAGTCAATCAGGTACTATCTTTCCAATCCTCTTTATTTTTTTAGATTTTTTTTATTCTTGTAGAAGTAAATTTAGTTTTAGAACTAGGTTTTGAGTGGTCAATGCCCAAGTGGGTTCGTGACAACACTCTACGTTAGTTAAGTGAAGGATAACTAGTTGAAGGATAGTCTATCTATCGCCGTATTAGACAACACCTAAGATCCTTTGAATTGGTTGAGAACATGGCTGAGAATCAACCTTATAGTCATGCCAAAGGACAACAAGATGAGAATGAGGTTCAAATGGTCCTCCAACTAAAACTCTACGTGATTATTTACCACAAGTTAGGATGAGCACATTTTCTTGCATAATTTTTTCACATTATGCACGAAACGTAGACTTTAAATCAAGAGTGATCCAACTGCTTCTGAAATTATATGGATTAGATTCTGAAAGTCCATACCTATATTTCAAAGAGTTTAATGAGATTGTAACTATCCTACACTTTAAAAATGTACACCCTAAGACTAGAATTGTTCCCTTTTTCATTAAAGGAGAATTGCAAGTCATGGCTTCACTCCTTAAAGCTGAGATCGATTGAGACATGGGTTGAGATGACACAAGACTTTCTTAAAAAAAACTCTTCCCGTTTCATAAGACCAGCACTCCTAGAAGGGTCATCATGAACTTCTCACAAAAAGATAGAAGAAACATTCTTCCGATATTGGGAGAGCTTTAAGGATCTTCTAAGTGCCTGCACACATCATGACTACGAAATTTAACAGGTAATAAGCTTTTTCTATGATGGACTGACTTCACCCATGCATCAATTTATAAAGATGATGTGCAATTATGTGCAATTAGGGGATCATGAACAAGGCTCACGATGACATGTAGGACTATTTTGATATGCTAACTGAAAACACACAATCCTAGGATACTTCAGCTAATTTAACCCATCCCAAGTCAATTCAGTCCAAGGAAAATGGAGGAATGTACGTCTTAAGAGAAGAAAACAACATCAATGCTAGGGTGGCCAACCTCACATGAAAGGTCGAGTCTATAGAATTAAAGAAGGTGGAAATGGTCAAACCCGAGGAGACCATTGGAACTGTTTGTGCTATTTACGCAAGTAACATACACTTGACGCATGAGTATCCTATAATTCCTACGTTCTAAGAGTTGTTAACGAGCAATCTAATGCCTTGAACAATTATCAAAGGCCTTTTAGTGTTCTAATATCAAACATGTACAATTCTATTTGGCTGAAATACCCAAATCTCAGTTGGAGAAATGGACCGAGATGATCCAAACTAAAAGTGAAACTATCAAGAGCAATTCAATTAGAACGTTATGCAAGCATTCCAAAATATTAAAACATACTTAGGAATGTTTACAACGTCCGTTCAAAGATTAGAGTCACAACTAACGGTTAGTGAGAAGGGAACTCTTCCAACCCAACTTCTAACTAACTAAAACCACAATGTGAGATAAGTGACCTCACTCATATACCCAACATATGGAGCAAGCAAAGCTATCACCACTCTTAAAAGTGAGAAAACGATTGATAAAAGCATCCTGACAAGGGCTAAAAATCCTAAGGACCCGGAAGAATCTAAGAGAGACTATGAGTGTAGCGAAACTCCACATGAGAAAGAACTTGAAAAGAGTATAAGCAGGTAGCTCCATTCCCATAACGATTGATCTTACCCATTAAAAAGTTTTTGTGGGTCACAAAAGTTTTAAATCAAGATGATATTTGTTTTTTTCATTCATCTAGCCTTGTGTGACCTTATCAATAGGTTGGATGGCAAATAATACTATAGAAATATTACTATCAACCCTAAGAAGTTTTTAATGGCGGAGCGTTTCAATCACTACTATTTCTCATGGTATGGTTCACCTAAGATTTGGATATGCTTCATTTATGGGCTCATGCCCTGACATGATATGGAAAAACAAATGAAGGGCATGGATGTAGAATACATATATCAACGTGGGCATGGATGTAGTACCTTCTTGGGTGAGGCCGGGCCGCATCTGATCTACTCCCAAACAGCTCATTGCGCTGGCAAAATTAGTGGTTATGATTTTATGTGCCAGCATATGGTGTCCTCTCCCAACCGTTGACCAAACAGTGGCAACTCTTCCACCTTGTAGATGGCACATATTCACATCAATCCAGACCATTCAAATCAAGGGCCACTGTAGATTGACCGCAGCCTGAAAATTAAAGAATGATCTTAATCATCTGTTTCTTGTATTTAATTTGAACAGCTCACCATTTAATGTCCATTGATAAACAATAAAATTAACCACCACTTGGCCAGTGTAATTTCGAGCTATGTTCCTTCCACTATGTGGCCCACAATTCAGACGGTCTGAATTGCAGCTCACCATAGCATGTATAGCATACCAGAAATAGATAAAAAATCGTTAACTCAAAAGTGAGTTAAGCAACTGAATCAACCTTTAGTTTCACGCATTATAAATACTTTCTCAAAAAAGGTCTTTCGAAAGCTACCTATAAATACTTTTTCAAAAAAGGTGTTTCAAAAGCTACCTCTTTTGCCTTCATCGTTTCACTAACTTGGATTACATTTCTTTTAATGGAAATGGCTTGTAGGGTTAGTCCCACCATTACGTTTATGTAAAATCCATCCTAACCATCGCGTGCTCACCTCATGTTGGGCAAGTGGGCCACAATTCACTCCCATTGGTGATTTAGGTGGACCACATGATTGGAAATAGTGAATAAAGAAATGATTGCCCACCAAACTTTTTCCCTTGGTATGGCCTACCAAATCATTGATAGACCTAATTTTTATGAAACGGATGTAATTTTTTTTTGTGGCATCTAATGGTTGGAGTGGATTTCATATTATCATCTGGGTGGAGATCTAACAATCAATGGTAAATGTCTCTCTTCCAAATGTTTTCTTTGGCATCCCACTAGAATCACAAGAGCATTATTTTTGAGCTTGGGACTAAATTGGGATTGACTATCTGATAGGCAGAGTGGGCTTCACATATTCATCATAGTCGGACAGCCCAAATTCAAGTCTCGGCGTCTGAAACGGTGGCCAAAGAGGATTTAGAAAAAACCGAATGGTATGGGACGTGCTCCTCTTGATTTTGACAGGGTTTACCATAATGTTTATGTAAGATTCAATCTGGTGCCTATTAAAGTGTTTAGTCCCATACTAAGCCCAAAGAAAAAAATTTAGCTTGACCTGTGATTTTGATGGGTCACCCCAAAGGAAACAATTAGGAGAGAGATGTCCACACTTGATTTTTATAGGGCCCGCTTTGATAATTATATAGAATCCACTCCAGCCATTAGATTTTACAAAAAAAATTTAGCCCCATGGACCAAAAATCATACTCCGTAATTTATATGGGCCATTTAATGGAAATAATTTTGAAGGCAAGCATTGTCTTGTGCACTTTTTCCGATTACATGGTCCACTTGAATCACGGTTGGAGCAGATTTTTGGGGCTTTAATATAACATGTGGTGATGCACCTGATGGTCAGGGTCAATTTTAAATAAATATCACAGTGGGACCTACCTATGCCACTAGCCCATTTGCTCGCATGGCCGCGTGATGGGAGGTAGTGGAATGATAATTATATTGATTAATGAGGTAATTTTGAAAAAATCTTATTGAAAGAGATAACATAATGTAAATTTTATATTAATTAGGTAGTTTTTCTTTTCTTTTTTTCTAAAATTTTCATTTAAAAAATTAAGGCACTTTATGGCCATGGAGACCATCCAAATTGTGGGTCCCATTGTAGATAGAGCAAATGTTTAAAATCACTTTGATCAAACAATCCTAACCATCCAACTAATGGCCATCAAATTGATGGTTAAAAGTAACATTGTGAATGGTCCAAGTTCGAAGTGAAAAACCAGATGGTTAATATTGTCTTCTGTGTAGTCATCAGTTATGATTCATGGACAGGAACCATATAAAGAACCTTTTTTATGCAGGGCCATGTTTTATATTTGAATCCACTCCGTCTACAAGTGATTACCATCATCTCCACCGTACAGGCAGAAGAAAGGCCTGATAAAATGCTCAGGTGGGCCACACCAAGGGAAACAATGTAAAGTTGCGCCTAAAACTACTTCCCTTCATCCCAGTGAATCACACATGAAAACATGGTTGGATGAAGAAAAACACCATCGTGGTCCCACACACAAACCAGTGGTTGGCGTCCCATCCTCATCGTTTCTTTGGTGTATCCCACCTAAGTTGTGAATATGGCTGAATTTTGTTCTCATATACTAAAATCAAGACCTAATGGACAGAGTGGATTCCACATATACAACATGATGGGCCCCAAAGAGATTGGGTTTGCCGTCCATGATTCATCTACAGTTGGGTAAGCGGTATGGACGGTCTGGATTGCCTTACATCTATGCTACGTGTACGGTTGAAGAGTCCCCACCATTTTTTAAATGACTCGAAACTTGAGTGTAGTCCAAAGAGAATATGTTTACTGTGATTTTCCTAATAACTCATCTTTGATTGTTTCAACTCTCAACATTGATATGTTGATTCTGGTGAACGGTCAAGATTGAGAATGGTCCAAGTCCAGACCATGAGCTAAGGATCTGAGTCTAGGTCCAAACCAACAAATTAGTTTCTAGACCCAAAACCTAAGGGTACATATGAGTTGGGTCAACCTGACAGTGGGCCCACCCCAAAATTAAATGGTCTGGTCCAAAATTTGGATGTGTGGAGTGGATCTGGGTCCAGACGTCGGATACAATTACTAAATGTATGAGGAAATCCCAATGGTGGCCCACAGACATGAATATTTTGGAGGTCTTGCATGATGGTTGTTGTAGTCTACTGAGGCGGCAGGGACAACCACTTGTTCATGGCCCATGGGCTAATATTTTGGTTATTGAAAAACTTCCATGAAGAATCACAAGAAACCGTTTACATCCTGCCTATTATAGCCAAATTCATTGAATAAGATATCACCACTTGTCAACACTTTCATCCGAAGATAAAAATAAAAAAGTACTCATCAAGCGTAAAGATATCTCGTAAAGTTGCAAAGGATACCCAACACCCTGATCCATAGCTCAAGTGGTAGACTGAGTGAAAGATACCTCATTTCAACACTAAGGTCTTGGTATTGATCCCTAACGGGGATGGCTAACAGTGAAGTGTGAACTGCCAGTGGAGTGTACTAACAAGCTAAAAAAAAAACCAAAAAAAAAAGGATGCCTGCGCCAGTATGTACAACTGCAACTCCGGAGGCAGTTATTCTCCTAGTAACATGCGGTCAAAAAATACAAGTTAGGCATACACAAAATGTCTAGAGCCAGAGATGGTCAAAACCCGGCGAAATACTAAGGCGGTGATACCTAATGACACATGGCTAGATTTGATTGGACATGCATACTTGTAGATCTCTAAACAGTGCATTAAGAAGAGCAAGCTGTTAGCCGGTCCTGTCTTGAATTAGAAGTGTAATAGACCCGCTTGAATTGTCATCAATAATTTTCTCTATTTATTTATTTGTTTACTAGTTGTACTGAATTTTATTCAGTTTAATAAAATTAGCACTTACCTTTATATTTTCTATTTCTTTTTTAAGTGTTTCTTTTATTGATAAATGTTGCAAAGCTATTATCATTGTAATAAAAAGCATATGTATTTAAGGTAAAGGGAACTCATCTATAGGAGTAATCCTACTCTTTGCAAACCATCGAAGTCCTTATCAAGCTTGAGGTCACAAGACATTTAGTTTAATTCAAGTCAAATACAACTCTAGCATACCCAACATATAATAGAAGCACTCACTTGATCCAATCCCAGTCAATCACTACGAGGGCCGAGTGCTAGAATTGAAGGCCAATAAAAATCAAGATTAGTTTAGCCATTGACTAATAAGCCTGCATAAAAAATTTACAAGTTTCTATGTTTTGTCTCTGTAATTAAACCTTTAGAGGTTGAACAAATGGTTTAGATTGATTAGAATTAAAGTTTAATATAAATACTCTTTTTATAGTTTAATTGGCAGTTTTATTTTTTAGAAGGTAAGATAGGCTCAAACATGAGACTTTGATGTTTTTTCATACACCGGTGGCAGAATTCAAAGTCATGGGAAAAAGAAAAGAAAACAAGACATCCAAAAAATGATAATGCCACTTATATCAACGAGGATTCCACAAAACACATGACACCAATGCACACTTATGTCACAATAAAAGATCTTTGCCGGAATGCCATGGTCTGACCCAGACCCAACCCACGGATCTTATGACCAAGTTGTGTTCCTCTTGAACATATACCTGGCCTATTAAGTAAAATTAATGGGTCCACTTATTTTGACTTGGACCCAAAACCATTTTAAATGGGTTGGGCCTGGGTTGATTATTAAATGAGTTGGGCCCAGTACTTAGCCCGACTCAACCTAACCCTAACCCTAGGACTTGTCAATGGGCTTGAGGCTTAGCCCAACATAGTCCAAAGTGAGATGGAATTAGAGTTGGGCATTGAGTCGAGTCGAACCGAGTTAGGGTTGACCCAACTCAATCCGATTTTGAAATATGCCTGACCCAAACTCAACTCAACTCGGTACCAAGTCCAGGAGTGGAGAGGAGGGTAGTGGTGGGCTTGGAAGAGGAGGGAGGGAGGAAGAGAGAGTTTGGGATCGGGTCAGAGTTTTTTATTATATATCCAAATCTGAGTTAAATCGGTTTCGGATCGAATTTTGGATCAAGTCAGGTCAAGTTACTAGGTAACTCGAACTCGATTCGGTTTGAGTTCGGATTGGGAGAAGCCTACTCGGTGCAGACCGACTCACCCATTTGGTTTGGGTCGTCAGGTCCAAACGAGTCGGACAAGTTAAGTTACGTGAGTTGAGTTCGAACGGGACAAACTAGTTGAGTTAGGCGAGTCGAGTCGTCCCTGCCCAGCTCTTGCTGGAATCGGGAGCCTAGATGGGCTAGACCATCCCATCTTTCACCGCCATTCGGAATGGCCACTACCCAGGCTAACCCATGGGATTTCCAATAAGGCCCAATTTAGCCAAAGAACAGGCCCATTTGTATTGTTAATGGAATAGTCTGCGGCCTAAAATCAGTGGCCCACAAAATAAATGTGCCATGCTCTAACACGTGGCGCAGATTGTACCGTTTAACTTACACGTGTGAGTTGGATGAGCCAAATTCAAGAGATGACTTCACATGCAGGTGGCACGTAACACTTTTAGTAGATCCGGGATGTTAATTGGGCAGGTCCCACCTGGTTAGGCGGCTCTACTCATCAAAGTGGGCCACAGCGGCACGTGCAGTTAAGACTATTTAACATTCTTTGTTTGCTTGGAGGCATGGCTCACGTGTGAGACGAATCTGACTGTCCCAGTTGGGGTACAGCGATTGTGGGTAATGTCTAACTAATGGCTCAGATATCACGCACGTGTCTTAGTTTCTCTCAAGTGGACTGAGGCACGAACACCAAGCGGCCTAAACTCCACTCAGTCAAAGGCTAATCTTCAGGTTGGAACGCACGAGTTCTGGTAGGCCATCTATAGGCCACCATAGGCCTACACTTCCTTTGTTGAAATATTTAAAATATTTAGTTGAATTAAATAGATTATTTAAAATTGAAAATAAAAAAAAAAATATAAAATAAAAGAAGTAAAATAGCATATCTATAGAGTTGAGTTGAGGTATAATACAAGTCATTCGCTTGAAATCTAATTTGCTTTCATTAGACAGTATCCCAAGTGCAACAAGATTTAAGAGTAATCGACTTCCAGGACTCACTAATTATCGCTCAACCCCAGGGGTGTACTTATTGTATGCGAGCTTGAACTATTTGTAGTTTAGCTCGAAAGTGTTGAGTTAATTTAGTAAAAAACTCAGCAACCAAAACTCGTAAAAAAAATTTAAAAAAAAAAAAAAAAAAAAAAAAAAAAAAAAAAAAAAAAAAAAGAAGAAGAAGAAGAAGAAGAAGAAGAAGAAAAAGAATAGAGAGAGTTTTTTTTATAGAAAAGTAGAAATTTTTCATAAAAAAATAGGATTGAAGTCTATATATAGAATCTGAAGTGATGCATTAAGCACTCTTTTTAAAAGGATTTGGTCCGTTGAATTTAAATGCAACAGGCATGATTAGAGTTGTACATAAGTCGAACTGAGTCGAGCTTAGCACAACTCGACTCGGCTCAGCCACTAGCTAACCCCTGCTCGAATTCGACTCGACTCGGTCCTTGAGCCTGATTGGCCAGATCGGTTAGCAGCTTGGGCCAATTCAAGCTGAGTTCGAGCCAAGATCGAGCATGTGCGGCCATTTCCACAAACACATGGAGTGCACCTTCAATTTTTCAGTGTATGCAAAACAACAACAGTAGTTTATAGGTATTTCATCAAACACTCAATATGCAAAATTAAAATCAAGATACAAGGGTATTTGTTTCATATCCATACCTTTCTCACCACCAACCGACACTTCATTGAGTCATTTCATCAAACACTTTGTAATCAACATCTATATCAAAATAACTAAGTCACCGAACTAGTTCGATTCAAGTTGGGGTTCGATCTGAGTTAATTCGAGCTCGGACAAAGTCAAACTCAGCTCAAAATTTTTTCAAGCTACAAAAATAAGCTCGACTCGGCTCGAGTTCAATTTCGAACCGAGTTGAATTGAGTTTTTTCGAGTCGAGTCAAGCAAGTTAACCGAGTTAACTCAATTCATGTACATTTCTAGGTGCAATCAATTGATCAATCACATCTTTCAATGTCAAAATGAAAAAGCGTAAGTACAAGTACACTCCCATAGTAAATAAAATTTAACTAATAGAATTTTTAAATTTGGAAGTAAGCCAAAAAATATATATATTTTTAATAATATAAATTTTAAAACAAAATACAACACCCTTGTACTACTTGAAGTACCTGCCAAGATGCCAAATGTGCGGAAATCATGTCGTAAAAATGGTAGTCCCCACATAAAGATCACCCGATACAATAATCAGGCCAATAGCTCATTCGGTGGGCCCCACCGTTGGAATCAATTGACAATTGATGACATGACTCAACATATGCGAATATGACTCAGCCCTAAACTCAATATATGCGAATATGGCTAGACAACCAATGGTATGACTCGACGTACAGTTGTGGCTCACGTACAGACTGGCCTGATTCTTATACCACGTGATTTTCATGGTGGTGGGCCCACCGTTTTCCTGGTGGGCATTTCTTCTTCATTTCTGCCGTCAATCCGGCATCTTTTACTACCTGCACACCCCAAAAGACAAGCAAGCGATACAAGCTCCCACGTCAGTGATCCATTGGTCCAATGTGGGGACCATGCCCAATAGTCACCCTGATAGAACAAATCTAGCCCTTGGTGGCTTACAAACGGACGGCTAAGAAATGCAACAAACCGTTCACATTCTGCTTAAAGGGAATGCTCTAGTGCTCTCTCAGACCACTGTAAGTTATAGTACTCCCATTTGCATGGGGACACTTGGACTGTACAATTCATTGATCTAGATTGTTCATTATGTCTAGCCCACATTACAGAGCCTCTCATGCAAGTCACACACCAAAAATACGTATATTAACCATCCGATCAATGGTCTTTGATATGGATGGTCAAGATTATTTACACAAAAATAGGTACAATTAACAATTTGATCCATCTACTCATTAGATATTAATGATTTCTTATGTTTCCAAAGAATCGCCTTTGTTAGGCACTCTTAAGTAACCATCCATCCATGCTTGGAAAAAAAGGATGGCTGTAGGAAATAAGGCCAAATCAAGGATGGATTTGGACCTTCAGCTCGGTGTAGTTTTTGGTGTGGTTTAATTGAGATTTGGATCTCCTTAATATTTGGGCTTATGCCCTAAAATGAGCTGGTAAAGCGGATGGACGGTGTGGATATACAAAATAAACGTTAATGTGGGCCCCACTGTCACGACCTGACCAGACCAGGTGTAAGCCCGACCCGATCGAATCCTCTCCCGTCGTGCGGATTCAGTCAGGTAGTGGGGCCCACCTTAACGTGTATGTTACATATCTATGCCTTTCATCCGTTTTGAGAGCTCATTTTAGTGAATAGACCCAAAAACGAATTTCAGGTGGGCCACATCAAAAATAATAATGATTAATATTAAAAATTTATTGTGGGTCACAAAAGTTTTGGATCAAGCTGATATTTGTACTTACCCTTAATATAGGTCTTTTTGACCTTATCAACAGGTTGGATGGCAAATAAACATTACTGTGGGTCCTAGGAAGTTCTTAATGGTAGGTGTTTAACCAAAACTGTTTCCTGTGGTGTGGTCCACCTGATATGTTGATCAGATTCATTTTTGGACCATGTACTAAAATGATCTTACAAAACGGGTGGACGGCATGGAAATAAAATACATACATCAATGTGGGCCCTACAGTCATGACCAGGTCCCCACCTGACTGAATCGCGCCCCAAACTTGGACCTGGGAAGCTTCGTTATGATTTTTGTAGCGTGCGTATCACGCACCGTCCGTACAGAAGAATGAGTCCTTTTCTTCGGAAACAAAGATACGCAGGTTGTCAACGGGCCGGGCCAGCGGTAGGTGTCGGCCCGGTTTTGAACAGTTTCGGTCCGGGCAAGCCCTGTTCGAAATTCTCATTTCAGATCCCAGCCCGGCCCATTGACACCCCTAAAGGGATCAGGAAACACTAGGACTGAAGAATTCCCCCAGAGCTCCCCCTGCCGTTCGCTTCTTCTTTCCCACCATACGATGATCTACGCCATTCATCTACAATCTCCAATCCTCAACGGACTAGGTGGAAAATATCCCACCCATTGTATATCTAAACATCCATTCAAAGTATGTTTGAAACAACGGTCAAGGAAAGCAGATCTACGCTCATATACACATCCATATCTCGTGATTGCTGACCAATAATTTTTCCAGTGGGCAATATATGCTGGTATCTCATAGATAAACGGTCTGGATCATCACCTGGTGGTGCAAGCTGATTGGGCGACCCTTGCTAGCGTATAGCTCTTAAAAACCATCTAGAAGACTAGAAGAAGCGAAAATGCAAGGAACGACGAAGAGTACGCACGCGTGACTTCCCATTTCGGAATCCTAATTCTGCAGCCAATCAACCAGTTGGGCCCCACGCGTATGATAAAGATGGTAAGTGGGTCCCACGCGATAAGCATATCGTACAAGTTCACCTATGATGGGCGGAGGCTTCGTCGCATTATGACAAGATCCGGAGCATTCCTCAGGTGCGCCCCACCATAATATTCTCCAGCTCAAGGAATCGGTTTAATCGACTATCAGGAGAGCCAAACATGTACTTTAAATATGGACCGTGACTCGAGTTTGTTATGGGTGAAAATGGACGACCAGGCTAACTCAGGCTAACTCAGGATGAGAGCACGGCTTTCATCAAGAGCTTTGTTAAACTGTGGTTCACTCACCTCAAAGTCGACCTGAATTTAACCAGCCTCGACTATAGCCTCAGTTCAAACATACCGTGACTTTGATTTCGGTTTGTCTGACCTCGACCTTGGTCTTCCCGACTTCGACCTCGGTCTCTCCGACCTCGACCTCGGTCCACCTGACTTCGACCTCGGTCTATCTAATCTCGACCTCGACCCCAACTTCGACCCGTCAGAGTTCGAGTTCAAGCTCGACCTTAGGCCCCGACCTATTTGATCGTCCACCGCCTGGGAATCTAGTAGAAGATCCTCCTCTGGATTTTCGCTAAGAATATCGAAGGAACAACTGCGCATCCTCAAAATCAAAATCCTCATGTGAGATGATATCCAAGTGGCATATTCATTGCTATACCCAGCACCGCCATCAGGGAACATATATATGTGTGTGTGTGTGCGCGCACCCCTCTTGCAGAGAAAGGTACATATAATCTTACACTCTAAAACCTTACATTCTACTAGACCTAGTTGGCATGCTTGACTTTGGCATTGGAGGGTCTCTTGCAGCAGCCAAGGTTTCCATCTTTGTCTCATCTTGCAAGCCCCAAGCAATCTAAGAAGGACGACCAGATTTCTGCATCAATAAAGTTCTTTGAATAATCAATTCTATTCTCATTGACCACCTAAAGAATAGACTGGTCAAGTTCTGAGAAATCTACAATATGGGACTGCTTCAATCTATCCCACATGTGCTAAGAACGCATGGGAAGGATGAAAAAATAAGCACTCCTTCCTATTGGCACAACCCAGACCCAGCAGACCCAACAGGATCGTGTTTGAAATCAGTCAAGATGCAGAGAAATTTCATGCCCAGATTTCATGCAATCAGACAGGATGTAGATCAGTCAAGATGCAGAGAATATTGCCTCCAGCAGATTTCATGCAATCAGTCCCCCTGATTTCATGCAATCAGTCAAGCAGATTTCATGCAATCACTCATCCAGATTTCATGCAATTAGTCAAGATTCAGAGAAGATGTTTTTTTTATAAATAGAAGTCCTCTGTATAGTTTTGTATTATCACCGAGTGTTCATGTTTTTTTGAATATAAGAAAGCAGTTTTTTTAAACATCTCCATCGTTTTTTGATTTTTCTTCTTGGTATCAAAGCCAAGTTGTGTGAACACACAGCACAACCCAACAGCTCCCTGCAACCATGACTTCCCTATCCCTCAATGTTGGTAACTTCATTACCCTCAAACTTAGTCCTACAAATTATCCCTTGTGGCGTGAACAAGCCTTGGCTCTTGTAGAAAGCCAAGAACTGGTCGGCCACCTTACTCATGAAGATCCTGCCCCCACCAAATACACCATACCAGATTCAAATAACATAACAGATACAGAAATTTCTGCACCAAGATTAACCGAAGCATACATTGCCTAGCGAAAGGCGGATCGTCTTCTTCATGGGTAGATAATTGGAACACTCTCTGAAGAAACGCTCGGCCTTGTTGTTGGCTTAGACACAGCCCATGCTGTCTGGGATGCACTCAAGAATGCATATGCGGAAGATTCACAAGAACGTGAATTCACACTCAGACAACAGGTAACATATCTTCGCAAAGAAGATGATAAAACCATTGGAGAACATATTTGCACCTTCAAGGGTTTATGCGATAGTCTTGCAGCTATCGGGAAACCTGTCTCAGACAAAGAAAAAGTTTTCTCCCTTCTCACTAGCCTTGACCCTCAATATGAAACTTTCACCACTACCATGTTGAAGCCACTAAGGCCTTCATACTCTGAGTTGGTCTCACAACTCCAAAGTCTTGATCAGTGACGCAGTTGGTTCTCTAATCATACAAATGTCCCAAACTCATTCACTCCTCAAATGGCGTTTTATGGGCAACAACAACAGTGTTTCCAACAATTCTCCTCAGGATATCATGGCAACAAACAAAAATTCATATCAACTGGGAGAGGATTTCAGGCACAACAACCAAAAGAACGAAACCATGCTTATTCTGCTAGCCCCACTTCACTTCAAGCTCTCAACAAAGACGTCCTCCACCACCTGGTGAACGTCGTATGACCCCTGCAGAACGAGATCTTTACCGTGAAGAAAAATGCCAGTACTGTGGCACGGTGGGACATATTGCAAAAATATGCTGGTGGGTGCCCAAAAAGCCAACTCAACATGGTGACATACCACAAGCTCTTACAGCTCTCACCTTGGACAACACCATCACTGAAACAGATTGGACCTCAGACACAGGAGCCTCTAACCACATGACAGGTAAGCCAGGTATGTTTGCCAACATTCGCAACTACTTTGGTGCAGATTCAATTCGTATTGGTGATGGATCTTCTCTACCAATTCTTGGTATTGGAGATTCTAGCATTAAGCAAAAAAATAACATCTTACCTCTCCACGACGTCCTACTAGTTCCTGACTTAAAAAAAAAAATTGCTCTCTGTAAGTCAGCTAACAACTCAGTTTCCTGTTAATTGTGAATTCTCTAATGTTGACTTTTGTGTTAAGGAACGACAAACCGGACAACCAATGATCACAAGGAGGAGCAAGGGTGATCTATATGTTCTTCCCACTTCGCTGGAGCTCTATTTTTCTCATCGATTCAAATCCGGCTCAACAGACGTTTGACATCAATGCTTAGGACATCCTCAGTTTTTTGCTTTACAGTTATTAAAGAATAAAGGATTGATTGATGTTATAGGCACTATAAAATCTGAACACATTTGTGATAGTTGTTAATTAGGGAAGCTTAATAGATTACCGTTTTCCTGTTCTGAACATTCTAGTTCCGGTATTTTTGAAAAAATTCATTGTGACTTGTGGGGACCTGCTCTTATTTTATCAATTGAAAAATTCATATATTATGCATGTTTGGTAGATGACTTTTCTAAGTATACTTGGATCATTCCCTTACAATATAAATCTGATTTTGCAAATACTTATTTAGTCTTTGAATAATACGTTACCAGACAATTCAACAAACAAATCAAGATTTTTCACTCTGATGGAGGAGGAAAATTCATAAACTCCAAGCTATCATCTCATTTTCTTTCCACCGGTATCATTCATCAGGTATCGTGCCCATATACTCCAGAGCAAACAGGTATGGTTGAAAGACGACATAGGATAATACGGGAACTAGGTATGACTATGTTATTTCACAGTAGTGCCCCTTTATTTTTATGGGTAGAAGCTTTCATTACCGCTGTCTACCTTATTAATTGGTTGCCTTTGTCTACTCTTCATTTTGAAACTCCATATTTTACATTGCATGACACTCATCCTGATTATTCTTCACTTCATGTCTTTAGTTCTAAATGTACACCTAGGATACACGGCGTCACAAGTTTAATCCAAAAATTATACTTTGCATCTTTGTAGGCTATAGTGATAAACATACAGGATACAAGTGTTTTCATCCCTCTAGCAAAAAAAAATTAATCTCTCACCATGTGGTTTTTTATGAGTTATTTTTTCCTTATAAACGTACTCAGAATCAAAGCATTACTCCTCCTACATCACATGTCATTAGCATATTTGATTCATGGTTACCTCCTCCTGACTCAAATCCTGTTGCAAAGACTCAGTTGCCAACACTTACACCACCATGTTTGAGTCCTTTACCGGCAGTGTCAATATTGCCTTCAGATTCACAAACTTCTGCAGGTTCTCTCTCCCCACTGAAGATACAAGTCGACATGGGATCCAGCAGCTCAGGTCTAAACCTGAGTCCGAGATGCAGCTGGCACCCCTTGAGCACGAGTCACTCCAACTCGAGTCTGAGATGCAGTTGCCACAACTTAAGCATCTCGAGTCTGAGATGCACGAGCAACCCACACATTCTTCACAGCCTGAGTCTGAGCCCTCTCAAACAATCTCACAGCCCCAAATTCCTCAAATTCAACACATTCAACCTCCACAAGCACTCCTCTCACCTTCCATGGTTACTCGCTCACAAAGTGGAATTGTTAAACCCAATCCTAAATATGCCCTGACTTCCTCCACATCCTCAGCCAATATCCCTCGTGAACCTCATAATATTCGATCTGCCTTAGCTCACCCTAGATGGAAGGCTGCAATGGATGAGGAACTTGAGGCTCTTCATACAAATCAGACTTTGGAACTTGTTCCTCGCACTTCTGACATGCATGTTATTGGCTTTAAATGGGTGTTCATGCCAAAACTCAAACCCGACGGCTCACTAGATCGTCTCAAAGCTCGAGTTGTAGCAAAGGGGTATCACCAAGTTGATGGGTTGGACTACACCGAGACATTTTCTCCAGTAATCAAACCTGGAACTATCCGCATGGTCATCACTATAGCACTTGTTCAGAAATGGTCCATACGTCAACTTGACGTAAAAAAATACTTTCTTGCATGGTTTAATTTCGAAAGATATATACATGGAACAACCTCAGGAATGGTTGACTCTCAATATCTAACACATGTTTGCAAGCTTCAAAAGGCTCTCTATGGTCTCAAACAAGCACCTCGTGCTTGGTTTGATCGGTTTAGTGCTTTTCTTCTTAAATATGGTTTCTTTTGCAGCTTAGCTGATCCATCCTTGTTCATTTTTCATTTGATTTTAGTACACTAATTCTCTTTCTTTATGTAGATGATATACTTCTCACAGGATCCTCTATTGCTCTAGTTACAACCTTCATTCAGTTTCTGAGTTCCGAATTTGCGATGAAGGACTTGGGACCAGTTCATCACTTCCTTGGAATCGAGATCTCTCAAACACTAGATGGTCTCCACTTGTCCCAGTCACACTATGCCCTTACCATCCTTGAACGAGACAGCATGGTCGACTGTAAGCCCATGAGCACACCACTTGAAGCAAAGACCATGACCTCATCTAATGACATCATATTAGAGGATCCAAGTTACTTTCGAGGACTTGTCGGTGCTTTACAGTATCTAACACTCACACGTCCAACCTTTCATACAGTGTTAACTATGTATCTCAATTCATGCATGCTCCTACTATCGTGCATTTAAAAATGGTTCACCGTATCTTAAGATACGTCAAAGGCACTATTGACATATGCTTACACTTTACTTCCAATACTACACTTGATCTATGTGCTTTCTTAGATACAGATTGGGCGGGCTGTCCCATCACAAGGCGCTCCACCACTGGATACTGCACGTTTCTTGGAGGAAATCTCATCTTCTGGTGTGCAAAGAAACAACATACCATCTCTCGATCTAGCACTGAAGCGGAGTATCGGGCCATGGCCAACACTGCAGCCGAACTCACGTGGATGACATTTATTCTAAAAGATCTTCACATTCCACTTACCTCTCTTCTGATCCTCTACTGTGACAACCTTAGTGCTCTTTATATGACAGTTAATCCGGTGTTTCATGCTCGTAGTAAACATATTGAGTTGGATTATCATTTTGTGCGTGAACGAGTTGCACTTGGACTTCTCATCACTCAACACATCTCCACTAATGATCAAGTAGCAGACCTCTTCACTAAACCAATGTCAAAGGCTACTCTCAGTTACTTTCGAACCAAACTCTGCCTCCAACCCAGGCACAGTTTGAGGGAGAGTATTAGCACAACCCAGACCTAGCAGACCCAGCAGGATCGTGTTTGAAATCAGTCAAGATGCAGAGAAATTTCATGCCCAGATTTCATGCAATTAGACAGGATTCAGATAAGTCAAGATGCAGCGAATATTGCCTCCAGCAGATTTCATGCAATCAGTCCCCCAGATTTCATGCAATCAGTCAAGCAGATTTCATGCAATCAGTCCCCCAGATTTCATGCAATCAGTCAAGCAGATTTCATGCAATCAGTCCCCCAGATTTCATGCAATCAGTCGAGCATATTTCATGCAATCAGTCATCCAGATTTCATGCATCAGTCAAGATTCAGAGAAGATGTTTATATATATATATATATATATATATATATATATATATATATATATATATATATATATATATATATATATATATAAATAGAAGTCCTCTGTATAGTTTTGTATTATCACCGAGTGTTCACGTTTTTTTGAATATAAGAAAGCAGTTCTTTTAAACATCTCCATCATTTTTCTATTTTTCTTCTCTTTCTGCACTCGAGTCCATTCACAACGGTTCTATATCTCCATTGAGCATGGACAACCTACCGTGGTCGGACGTATCTTACATGCGTTAGTTGGGGGCACAATTTAGTGGATTCTCACATCCATCGAGGTCGATGGATCCTTGACGGTGGGGGCCACCTTGATGTATGTTCCTTACATCCATGTCGTCCATCAGTTTTAAAAGATCATTTTAAGGGATGACTCCCCAAAAGAAAAAGCATACACAAATCTAAGGTGGATCACCCCTCGTAACCGTGGTGAATGACCACTAAAAACTTTTTGCGGGCCACAAAAGTTGTATATCAAGCTAATATTTGCCTGGTCCCTTCGTCTAGGTCATGACCTTATCAACATATTAGATGGAAAAAAAATATTTTGGTGCACCCCAATAAAATTTTAATGGTAGGTATTCAATCACCAATGTTTCATGTGGTGTGGTCCTCCTAAGATATGGACCTACTTCACTTTTGGGACATGCCCTAGAATAAGCTGTCTAAATGGATAAACGGTCTAGATGTAAGGAAAATGTATCAAGGTGGCCCCATAGTCAGGGATTCACCCAAGTCGTGTCCTTTAGGTAGATGGCTGGTAACACGTGTTGGTAAGGGCCCAATGGGTAGGCTTGGATTAGAGGAATCTAACTCATTTCCCGGTTAGAATTTTAGATATAAAATTCAATTATTTAACTATTGAGACTTGAATATTGTATATATTATACTTTCAATTGAATTAGTTTTTACATGCAATTAAGTGTTAAATTGATATACTAATATATATTTTATGTATATGAGGTGATTCCAAAATAAAAGATAAATACATGTTTAAAATAGTAGAATTATAGTTAAAAGGAAGTTGAGGAATAACTTAATATTTGTAGCCTAAAGATAAAGATTGGAAGTGTAAAGAACTTGAATAAATTAAGTATTAAGACAATGGAAGTGATGGAAATCAAGTTGCAAAAGAACAAAAGAAATATGCAAAGTTTCAATTGATCGAACTCAAGGCTCAGTTGATTAACAATATGTCGAAGGCTCGAGTGATCGTGAATTGACTAAATTATTACCAAAACTCGTTGGATTATTTTTGAGGTTTTCGATCAATCGAGGGCATGAATTCAATCAATTGACACAGGTTTGGATTTTTAAAAATTCATCATTGGACATATTTTACTAGGTTCAATCGATCGAAGATGGGAGTTCGATCGACCTAGGGTTTGCGCGACTGTATAAATTCAAAGATAATTTGCGATTGTCTGTAGTGGTGTGTAAGATAACTTGTAAATTTTATAAATTGGGGTCCTTATAACATTTATAAATATCAACTTAGGATATAAAAAAGGGGTGGGATAAAATAATTGAAGCTTTTCCAAATGTTGTTCTTAGAGGTCGTTCTTCTATCAAATTCTCGTTTTTGTTTATTTTCTGCTCTCTCATATATTTTTTCTTAAGATATTAGTTATGTTGGGCTAATCTTTTAGTTTAGGCTAGTGGATGAATTTCGTAGAATTAAAGTTAAAAGGAAGTTAAGATGAATAACTGAATATTTGTAGCCTAAAGATAAAGACTAGAAGTGTAAAGAACTTGAATAAAGTAAGTGTTAAGTGTTAGAATTGAAAGTGTTTCTTGTATACAACGGAGGATAAAAGAAAATGATAATGAAACGATCAGATCTATCGGGTTCAAGGCTCAACTTGAACAGTCAATTTCTCAAGATAGATTTGCTGCCCTTTTTCTGGAAATTTCAGCAAGTGCAAAGGAAAAAAATCTGCAAATTGTCTTCAAGATACAATGAACTCTCAATCCGATTTTCAACACGAAAATTTGCACATTTAAGTGTTGAACAGATCTCTAGTTTTGACACCGATATGCCTTAAGACGTTCAGAAAAAACTAAGCAAGAGATCAGATCGAGAGTAATTGCAAAAAAAATGATATAACCTTAAGGATTAAGAGTTTTCTCTTCTGGATTATAGTATCCAGGATTTATATCAATTGAAAGGTTATGGATTTCTTCCTGAAGAGGTGCTAAAGTGCCTCTTCAAGAAATCCATACCCATTCACAACAAATAATTGCCTTCCATGAAAGGACATGACTCTTTGTCCTATGGCAGTTATTTATGTACCCATTCAGACAGAAGCAGTTATCCAACAGGAAAAATTGTATCCACATAAGCGACACATGGTATAGGTGCCACATGTACAATCATGTCACAATTACTCCCAATTAACAAAAAAGGTAATAAAACATCAGGGTACCATGACCCAAAAAATTTGAACCGAGTGCCAAAAAGACTAAAGCTCTCTTAGCTCCTTGCGAGGTGCTAAGTGTGCTTAATAAAGTGCCAAAAAGCGCCCAAGCAGCCCTACAACCCACGCCGCACGCGGACGGTGAGAAGATTTGAACCCTGATTGCATAAGCAAAAACCCTTTCTCTTACCGACTGGCTATGCACACTATTTATGGAAAGTTTAAATAATTAATATATTTATTTACTTTCTAAAAATAACTTTTATTTTTGAAATTTATTTTTATTATAAAAAACACAACATTAAGACAATGGAAGTGATGAAAATCAAGTTGCAAAAGAACAGAAGAAATATGTAAAGTTTTGATTGATCGAACCTAGGGCTCAGTTGATTAACAATATGTCGAAGGCTCGAGTGATCATGAATTGACTAAATTATTACCAAAACTCACTGGATTATTTTTGAGGTTTTTGATCAATCGAGAGCATGAAGTTGATCAATCGACACAGGTTTGGATTTTTGAAAATTCGTTGTTGGAGGTATTTTACTAGGTTCGATCGATCGAAGATGGGAGTTTGATCAACCTAGGGTTCGCGCGACTATATAAATGCAAAGATAATTTGCGATTTGTCTGTAGTGGTGCGTAGTATAACTTGTAAATTTTATAAATTGGGGTCCTTATAACGTTTATAAATATCAACTTAGGGTATAAAAGGGGGTGGGATAAAATAATTGAAGCTTTTCCAAATGTTGTTCTTCGAGGTTGTTCTTCTATCAAAATCTCATTCTTGTTTGTTTTCTGCTCTCTCATTTATTTTTTCTTAAGATATTAGTTATGCTAGGCTAATCTTTTAGTTAAGGCTAGTGGATGAATTTCTTGATGAATTTTTTAATATTTAATTCATTTTTATAAAAGTTTATGATTTTTCATATTGAACTTTGATTGTGTGTGATTGAAATTTTCAACTGGGAAATGAGTCAATTTGTAAAATTAATTGATTTATTGTTAATTCCGAATAAAATATATTATTTTTGATTCATTGTGATTGATTACCTATATCTTTATGAGAGATCAACCTACACTGATTCTTATTTGACGCAGAGATGAACGTGATGAGGATAAATACTCCGAATCCACGGAGCTTCTCTGGACTCCTCACAGAGACTTCTCGAATCCACGAGGAAAGAAAGCAGAAAATAGAAATAAATTCTAATAAATTCGATATTGATTAATTGATTCCTAAAAATGAGTTCACAACCCTTTAAATAGGGATACCAAGCAATGAGAAAGAAATCAGAAACAAACTACAACTAAAACTCCTAGAATTCGCGACTTACTATAAATAATAAACTTACTATTTATAGACGGTCGTGATGTCTACTAGTGCGCAAGGTTTTCGGCCAAAAATAGTAAGTGTCCTATTTGGCTTCACCAAACCGTTCTCCTAATTATTCTAAGCTCTTTTCATGTTGGACGTAACTCCTAAAGCCCGACGGATGAAGAGTTATAATCAAACTAAGACTTACTATTTATAGTAAAAACGAAATTAAAATAGGGAAACGACTGTCGATCCAGGGGTTTCTCGCAATTTCGAGCGTCGCAACCCGACATAGCGGGGTTGGTTGGCTAAAGTAGCTCGTTCTACCCCAAAATCATATATTTTACGTCAGCTAACTCATTCCGGATTGCGAGATACGCCCGATCTAAGGTCCGACGGTCCGGATCACTTCTGTCGTCGACCGGGCCTTTTCTGATCCATCTTGGCGATGAAACTATCCGCGACCCGCTCTACATCATTATCTTAATTAGATGCTTGTTACTGATTTTACTATGATATTTTCTTATTAGAATAGATTGGAATTTAGTTATAGTTGAGTCATCAACTTATAAATCGAATCGATGTCAGATTTTGTTAATTGGAAATTTCTCGATCATTAATATTTTTATTTATTATTTCAAATTTTTTATTCTATTTTCCATTGGATTAAAAATTCAAAAAACTCATTTTGCCTTCATTATGTTCTCACTAATTTCCTATGAAATAATCCCAATCTCATCAAATTATTACTACAACACAGCCATATACTTGAGGTTGCCTAACATTAACTCATTAAAATACAAGTTAGACCTGGGCTAATCCAATTACAAAAAATTCATACTATTTAGCCTAAAGAAAAATAAAAACCTACATAATAAAATGATTTTCTTATGCTTGAATCGGGTCTGGGTTTGTAATAGGTTGGTATTAGATATTTATATTATAACTCAAACAAAGATAATTAAAAAACTAGGTCAGGTCTGGTTGAATTTGGGAGCACCCTGACCTGATTCATAGAGTAATGCTGTGGATGCATCACATGTCTAAAATTTCAAGCAAATACGCCATTTTTCACGTTGGATTCACAGCCCAACGGGCCAATCCAACCCATTTACACCCTAGTCCGTGATGACGCCGTGCACGTGCGGATATTTCCATCCAACGTCCAGACTGCTACGGAGACTTGGGCTGACGACGGTAACCCGATGGACGTGACCGTATTTTAATGGGCTCGGCACCCAATTTCTAGAGGATGCCACCCTGGTGGATCCATGACTGTGGGTCCCACCATGATGTATAAATTTTATATCCATGCCGTCTATCCGTTTTATCAGATCATTTTAGGGCGTGTTCCCAAGAACGAAACAGATCCAAATCTTATGTGGGCCACACCTCAGGAAGGAATGTTGATTGAATGCTCACCATTAAAGAATTCTTGTGGGCCAATTTTTTTGGATCAAGATGATATTTGTTTTTTTTTTGTTCCATTCATCCATGTTTGGTTGACCTTATCAACTGGTTGGATGGCAAATAAACATTACAGTGGGCCCTATGGAATTTTTAACGGTGGCATTCAATCATCCCTCTGTGGTCCACCTGAGATTCGTATACGCTTCATTTATGGTTTCATGCCATAAAATGAGCTGGAAAAAACGGACGGACGGTGTGGATATAAAACAAATACATCAAGATGGTCTCCACAGTCACGGATCCACCGAATCGCGGTCCACTTCTAGACCCGATTAGAATTTCCGTGTACGACCTCACTTCAAATCCTACTCGCGCGAGTAGCATTTCCATCTTCCTTCCTTTCTCCCTTTATTCCATCTCCACCCACTGCCAACACCACCATTTGCAACCCTTCTCTTCTCTCCATCTCTGCAACTGCTGCGCTGCCAAAAGGACAGAATCGGAAGGGCAAAAGGGTAACGAAAAGGAAACGATGGGCGATCAGATAGGGAGGGGAGAGGAATTCGAGAAGAAGGCCGAGAAGAAGCTGACTGGCTGGTCTTTGTTCGGGTCCGGCAAATACGAAGACGCTGCTGATTTATACGATAAGTCCGCTAATTGCTACAAACTCTCCAAATCCTGTAATTCTCCTTCTCTCTCTCTCTCTATCGATCGATCGATTGCAAGAACTGATTTTTTTTTCGATTCGCTTCCGATCCCATATATCTATGGCTTTTGCTTCTTTCATCTTGTGAGGAATGTTTCGATTACGTTTTTTGTAATTGCTGTTTATGTGGTGATGATTGAGTATGAAATCCGTCTCAAATCTTATGTCGTTTTGGTGATGATCCTGCTGTGGGGCCCACACGGTCTACCTACGGTGTTGATGGATGGTTGGATGAGGTGTCGACGGTGGGTTTTACATGGCCCTGAAATCGCCCTGATCGGATGATTCCAACAGTCTGATCAGGGGCATGGATTGGGATGTTGTGATTGGTGTTAGTTTGATGGTTGGGTGTGAAGTCGTCTCGAATCTTACCTTGTTTTTGGGAAGTGGGGCCCGGATAGTCTAGCTACGGTCGTGATGGGCTGTTTGGTGGTAGGGGTCCATAGGAATCATTTGGTTGTGGGCATGAGTTGTGACATTGTAATTGCTCTGTGTCTGACAATTGGGTGTGAATCCATCCCAAAGGTACCTTGTCTGGGTGTAGATTTTGCTGCAGGACCCAGATGGTCTGCCTACGGCTAATGATGGATTGTTGGATTGGAGGGTTCCATAGCAGATGACCCTGGAGTCACCCTGATTGGATGATTACAACTGTCCAATCAAGTGCATGGATTGTGTTAGCTTAATTGCTGTGTTTATGATAATTGGGTATGAATCCGTCTCGAATCTTGTATTGTTTTGGTGTAAATTCTGATGTGGGGTGCAGATGATCTGCATATGGCCACAGTGGACTGTTGGATAGGAGGGTCTGCAATGTCATACATGACCCTGAAATCACCTGGATGGGATTGATTGTAGCCATCTGATCAAGGGCATGAGAAATGGATGGAAAGGATATTGTTTGCTCTTATCATCTCTTTTTCATGCCCTTAATCAAATGGCTTTGGTTATCTGATCAAAGTGTTCCAACTTCCATTGGTGATCATGGTTGGGACCACTTGGTCCTTGCATTAGAATTTTCACTGGGATGAGGTAAGGAGAATGGGGCACGCTCCAATGGCACCGCTAACACTGTAAGTTACAGTGATTCTGGGCAGATGTGGGGCTTATATGATGCATTCACACCTTCCAACCCTTCTATGAAATGCGTTACCTACTTACCTCAGAAATCCTCTAGGGCCCAAAATTCAATCCAATCCAAAACTAAGGAGTGCTACATAAAAAGGGAACAAGCTGGGAGGGAATGCCCATCCGTGTATTTCAGAAGAGCTTATCTAAGTCTCAAAACAACCTGAATTTGGCCTGACCCTTCATTTGGACTTGTTGAAGGGTTGGAAAAGCCTTGATTATATATATAGAACATGTTGGGCCCCCCACGCTTTCCCTCTCAATACGTTCCGTGTTCTGTGGCCCGACCCTTCATTTGGACTTGTTGAAGGGTTGGAAAAGCCTTGATTATATATATAGAACATGTTGGGCCCCCCACGCTTTCCCTCTCAATACGTTCCGTGTTCTGTGGCCCATCTAAGTTTTGGATTGGGCCTTTTGTGTGTGTGTGTGTGTGTGTGTGTGTGTGTGTGTGAGGGTTTTTCCGAGGTGATGCATCGTGTGGATGGGTCGGACGGTGTGAAAGAATACACCATTGGGCTTCACACATGCCTAATACCACATTAACTCGTTAAGCTTACGGTGCTACTGGGACTGGTGGAGGACATCCCAAGAAGAATTATTGACACTGGATTGTTGCTTATTGATGTATTAGTTTTTTATTTTTTCACTGGATTGTTGCTTATTGATGATTTATTTTTCTAATTATTTGTTTTGCCAAGTGAAATAATTTTATTGCTTGAAAAATTCTTGAATACAAGATGATGGACTTCACTAGGCTCTATTATGCAAAGAACCATCGACTGATTCTACGTATCTAGTGCCTACGAACTTGGGATCATTTGACCATCGTGGTTATTGGTTGTACATTCATGGTTTGATTCACTTGATTCACTAACTTGATCTTGCATGCATGTTGTGAGTAAGCTTCAGCTTCTCCACTTGTCTCGGTCTTCGTTGTCAATTGTCATTCAACTTTTATATATTTACAAATTGATAAATAAAATTTATGCATTATTTCTCTGAATGGCAATACACTGGGGAAAAAAAGGATAAAGAAAATGAATACATGCTTGTTGCAACTGCTCTTCTGGCACTATTTATGGGTTTTGATGGCCTTTCATTGCTCTTGAAATAGAGGGGTGTTCCCCGCCTTTACTATGACCAATTTAACTTGGGTCAGCATTCTGTTTAGGCAGGGTTCACATGTGATGAATGGTTTGGATAACTAGGATAGTGGTATTATAAAGTGCTCCATTGACTGTGAGGGGCCAGCTGATGAACCGTTTGGATCATGGAAAGGTGGGCACCACTTGTATGAACTGCGTGCTCATAATAAAACAATGTCTATAGGCAAAGCACTACTGCTTCCTTTTCGGGACATTCTTAGAATCAGTCTGATTCCTCGTCAAATCAATCAAGCAATTAATTAATTACTATGGTACTTCAATAATTATGTTCTTAAAAATTGGAGTACCCGACTTGCATACTTATATGAGCGATCGCGTTCCCATGTTTTAAACTCCAGCTTTACCAAGTTCTTAAGGGTCTTGGGAATGTTGAAACACTAAAAAATGAACTCGATTTCCAGGGAAGTATACTTTTCAACTGTTCATGAACCAACATGGAGCAACTGTGCCAAACAAACGGGATCCACAGTGTTTCCTGCTCATACGATACAACCTGGGTTTTCCATATCCACATTTTGTAATTCTTTCTATCCAAACAGGCTGTAACTCTGGAGGCATTTATAATTTAGAGTGAGTTACTGGACAAAAGCCCAACTTGTAGCTTTGATTATACTTATAAGCTGTAACCAATCCTTGTTGTTCCTGTATGAGGATCTGTCATGCCTGATCCTTGGTATTTTGATACCCACACTCATACTTGTGTCAATCATTTAAAACTGATGTAATCCAGCTTACCAACTCTACCAATATATTGATGGTGTTTCAGGGGAAAAAGCTGGAGCTGTGTACATCAAATTGGCTAATTGTCATTTGAAGGTTTGTGTTTTGCCTTTTTATGTGGTTAAGTATTTCTGTTATTGCCTTGTGCAACTTTATAATGCTGTAGTCATTGATTACATTTTTACAGTCAGAAAGCAAGCATGAAGCTGCTTCGGCCTATGTGGATGCAGCAAACTGTTACAAGAAAATATCCCCCCAAGGTTCTTATGAACTCATAAGCATGAATTTATTTCATTAGGGTTGTATGAGTTAATTTTCATGACGGAGTTTGTCTCATCTCTTTTTTCTGAATGTCCATTTACTTTGTTGCTCATGTATATTTCAGCTTTGACTTCTTTGACATTTATGAACCATTTTTAGTCTTAGCATTAAGATGTTGCATCTTGTGCGTGCATGTAAACAATTAACTAGGAGATTTGGGGTGTGTTGGATCTTCTCACAGTCTGTGGCGAAATGGTTGCTTTTCGTCACAAATCAATGGTGGGACTGTTGATTCCACTCCCAAAATAGTGTTCTGTTGGGCAGATCTATGATGCTCAACAAGACACCTTTTGAGGAAAACCAAATTACGTGGACTCTGATTTCAACAAAATGCAAAGTTAGCCATCATCATAATCAGCCTTAGTATTCCACAATCATGATTGACCAGTTACAGTCAAACTTCAAGTAACAGTGTGTTTGTTGCCTTCCACATATTATGTATTCCTCGACTTGGTGTGGTTCATCTTTTGAGATATCTTTCCTTTCATCATTAGCTGTAAAAATTTCATATCCAGTTACTGGATGAAACATCACCAGCTGAACATTCAACATTTGTCAATTCTCTCTCCCTTCTCTTTTAGATAATTTTTAGAGTGATCCTCCTTTTGATCAATTGGGCAAATTTATTAATAAAAAAATGCGAGTGACAGTAGGGGCATAATTGACAAATGCAGATAAAGTTAAAATTACAAGCTATGGTAGGAGCAAAAGTTGTCCAGTACAAGAGCAGACTGTAGGATGAATAGCATGGTTTCATCATTTTCCTTCCGGAGGACAATTATAAATTCTATTTTGCTATAAGAAACAACGTTCCTAATTTTGATGATGCAGCTGAGTTGTCAAGACACGTAAATGGTCTGCATTGCAAATGAGATATCATTCCCTGATCTGCCTCCATGACGAGCAATCCACAAAGTTGGGACTCTCTGTTTTCTCGCCTCCAACTATTGCTTTTGGTTTACTGTTTTACCTGTGGCTTTTTGCACATGTAACATTTGTTAGGAAGATGTTGCCTCCCTTGGAGATTATCTACAGTGGGATCTTGTGATTCTTGTCAATGAAAATTGTCCAACAAAACCACCCTAGGGCATAAGGAGTGGTCTCATCTCGGGACTTCATTAAAGCTTCAAAGAAGGCCTTAGAAGAAAACACCCAATTTGCAAACTACTTCCAAAAGTGCGCGTCTTTTGTATTCGTTGCAATGGAAGTTTCACTCAAAAGTGATAAGCTTAAGAAGCCCTTGATTTCTTCTTCTTTTAAACTTAGGTAGAATAATGTATTCCATACCATCTTTCAAGGTTAGGATGGAGATAGATGAGGTGGTTCATTTAGCAGATGTTTTTGGTTGTGTGACCTAATCCCTTCTGACTACATTTGTGGGTTTGCCTTTTTGTGTGGGCAAATCGGCTATTCATCTTTGGGATAGGGTGATAGAAAGATTTGAAAGGACGCTTGCAAGATGGAGAAGTCGACATCTCTCACTAGGTGGTTGTATTATTCTTATAAAAGCAACCTTATCAAACCTCCCTCTCTACTTCATGTCGCTGTTAAAATGTCCGGCATATGTTCTTTCCATACTTGATAAACTTAGGCGGGACTATTTGTGGTAGGGGGGATAAGAAGAAATTTCATTTGGTAAGTTGGGAGGAGGTATGCAAATCATATGAAGAGGGAGGAGCAGGTATTAAGGATCTTAAAGCCATGAATATTGTATAGGTCATAACCTTGAGGGGGAAATTATAGAGATTTCTATGATGTCTCATGTTTGGCATTACGGGGCTCTGCTTCAGGTAGCGGCTTTCGAGTGGCTTGTGGGGAGAAACCATGTGTTAACTATTGATAATCTATGCAAGAGGAATATGATTCTTCTGAACGCATGCCTTCTTTGCTTTCAGGATGCGGAATCAGTGAACCATTTGTTCCTTCATTGCCCATTTGCTAAAGAAATGTGGGATCTCGTTTCAACTTTTTTGGGGTGTTTTGGGTACTCCTGGGTTCGATAGACAATTTTCTTCTAGCTTGGCATGGTGGGGGAATTGGGAGATTAGAGAAGATGTTATGGAGGTTGAGCATTTTAGCGGGGTCATGGGCTTTATGGCTTGAAAGGAATGGCCGCTGTTTCATGAACAAGAAGGGGAAAGCGATAGACGTTTTTAGGAGGGCTAAATTCTTTGTAATAGAATGGGTCGGGATCGGATAGTTTGTTCCAATTCCCGATGGGTTGGTAGCAATGTTACTCTGTCTTTTGTTTTTGTTTATTCCTTTGTATATTTTGGCTTTGGCCTTTTATGAAATTATCATCTTTCAAAAAAAAAAAAAGCCTTACTTGGGAAATGGCATTGGAGATTTGGGGTGGAAGTAGGGGCGCTTTGGAATGTTGTTAGTAGAAGCAAATATGGGTCCTTGGATGAGGGATGGTAGACTAGGGAGTCATCAACTTATAGAGCTTTTGCTTTATGGAAATGTATCTCTTCTGTCAAGTCGACTTCTTTGGAAGGGGTGGGCTTTTCTTTGGGGAATTGAGAAAGGATTTGGTTTTGGGAAGATGAGTGGACGGGAACATCCACCTTAAAAGCAGAATTTCCTCTCATTCTGCTTGGCCCGAGACCTGTTTGTAGTAGTTGTGAATTGCTTTCTCCCGTATTGGAGGTGAGATTGTTTGGGCTCCTCGTAGGCAGTTCCTTCGCGATGAGGAGATCGATGAGTTTGCGGCCCTTTTAGATTGCATCCATCTCTTTGTCCCGATTGTTGTCGACCCAAATAAGTCAATCTGGAGGGTGGATAAGTCAGGATTGTTCTCGGTTAAATCCCTTTATTTCCTTGTGCGCGGAGGTGGCCATCAAATGGAGCCGAGGCATTCCAGGTTCATTTGGCATTATGATATTCCCCCAAAATTTGCCGCTTTTGGGTGGTTGGTAGGGAGCATCGTTTTAAATAGTGGTAGCGTGATGCGTAGCGCTCAGCCCTCTATAGCGTGTAGCGTAAATACGTAGCGTGTAGCGTAAGCTACGTGATACTTTTATTTTTTAATTTAAAAATAGGACAAATATAATAAATAGTGAAAAAAAGGAAAAAATATAAAAATGCCTAAAAGATGATTTATTTTATCAATTATAAGCATGTTCAAAAAAGTTATTAGTTTCATTTATCAAAAGCCAATCCACATATATAAGCCAAATCAAATAATTATCATATCAACAACTTTCTAAGCAAACCACTTTAATTAATAATGTCTAATTGAAACCACAAGTAACAATTATGAGAAGAAATAAAAATCTCATAGGTTAAAAGTATCAAGTACAATACAAGTGTCACATTCCTCAACATTAGAAACAAGGAAAACGTGAAAAAAATAAATAGTAAAAAAATACATTATAGCTTACATTACGGACGCTATGCGCTACATAGCTGTAGCGTACGCTACGACATTTATGCTATTTGGGACGTTCCACGCTACACTACGTAGCGCTACGGCCACGCTACGCTACGTAGCGTACGCTACCACTACGCTACGGGCGCTATTTGAAACACTGGTAGGGAGAAAGAAAATCCTTACTATTGATAGTCTTCAGAAGAGATCAATGAGTCTCCCCAACATTTGCCTTTTGTGTATGCATAATGAGGAGATTGTGGATCATCTTCTTATGCATTGCTCTTTTGTGAGGTTGATATGGGCTGATATTCTTGGTCACTTCCAAATTCTGTGGTCTTTCCTGGAGTAGGTTGATCTTCTTTTGAGTGCTTGGCATGGGGTTATCCTTGGAAAAGAGAAGAAATTGCTTTGGAGTTTATCTTTGCTCGCTATTTGGTGGGTAGTTTGGGAAGAACTCAATGCTGGGTGTTTCAATAATATTTCAAAAGTAGTGGAGGGATCTTCTCGAAGGGCCAGAGCTTTGGTCATTGAATGGGCCTCTTGTACTCCTAAGCTAACCGGATGTAATTTGGATTTTCTTGGGCTGTAATTGGGTCGCTTTCTCGGCACCCCTCCTTCCTTTTTAATAATAGTTTCATCATCTTTCAAAAAAAGAAAAGAAAAAAGAAAAGAATAAAATGCTACTTTCTAGCTAAGTTTCATAAACCATAGCAAGTCGTCCAGATTGATCCAAGTCCTTGTAAATGAATAATGCACATTTGCTTTCTAGCTGTTAGTAACGGGTGTTCTTTTGGACATGTGGCCACCATATTGATCCAACAATCAACCTTTCTGATTGTGATCCACTATGGGCTGCATTAACAGCCATTCTGAAAACTTATTTGTATCCCCTGTACCTACCATAAACTTAATACTTTCCAATACTCATTTGTAAATTCCCTTCATAGTCTCCACCTCCACCTTAGCATGCTAGAAAGACTGTTAGTAGCATTATGTTACTACATAGAACCTAAAACTAATGGAATGGATGAAATGTTATAAGTAAAAACAATGAAATATGAATAACTAGTCAAGAATGGCATGCTCGTACTGTTATCCATGTCCTAAAATTTGAGAAATGGGGTGTCCTGATCCCGTTCTTATAACCATTTACCCATAAGTGCTCTATTTCTTTGTCTTGAATTATTGACACCAGTGTCTCCTCCCCTCTTTTGAATTGCAAACCTCCAAGTCTCCAACTACTCCCTAAGATGTACTGCGTGCTTCTCCCATGCAATTCTTGTTCTTCCCATCCATTTCTGTTTCTTCCTTATATTTCATCTGAGAACCATCTCAAGATGCTAAATCTCATGATTTGCTAAGTTATCAGCCATGGCATATGCTATACGTACATCGATCTTTCAACTGAGGTCCATGGTTTGGAAATCATTAGCCATAACATAGAACTCACACTTGTAAAGTGTGGACAATTCACTAGAGCAGGAGGTGCTGTAGCAACACCAATTGCGAAAGAGGGTAAATTGGTGGAAAGGGTTTAAGAGATTAAGGTGAGGACTTCCTCTCGTAGTGTCTCTATTATGCATGTATCAAGGTAATTTGCTTCCATTGTAGATTCCTTGGAGTAGGAAAGATCACTAGACTTCCCCTTTATATTTGGCTGTGTATACACCATCTTGATGAATCTTTTTACAGTCACCCTCTCTCTTGTTAATTAGTTTATTTAGTTGCCAATAATAAGAAAGTTCCATGGTTTATCAAGTCTGCAGCCACAACCCACAAGTTACTTCCCTCCAAATATGTACGAAGAAACTCTGTTTCCATTCTTTCTATTTTAGCTGCTTCTCTTTCATTATAAGAATATCTATAAATGAAACACATTTTCTTGCACTGATTTTATTTTATTTTATTTATTTTTTAAAGATTTTTTCTTGCACACTGATGATATTGGGTGTTTTTTAATCTACTCTGCAGAAGCTATATCTTGCTTAAATCAGGCCATGAATCTGTTCTTGGAGATTGGGAGATTAAACATGGCTGCGAGATACTGCAAGGTAAAGTCTTTGCTCTGTTTGCAACTTATAACCTTTTGATATGAAAATGTGTGGAAATATTTATTTCAGTCTATCATATTGGGTGGTCCTTTACAATCAGTTTTGAGTTCCTCAGTGGTAGATTCACAAGAGTTTCAACACTAGGTCATGGGTTCGAGTACCCATTGTGGTGAAAAACCATTGTGGTGTGAGTGCATGTGTAAAAAAAAAAATGAAAAAAAAGTTTTGAGTTTCTCTCTGCATGTCTGCTGGATTCTGAGTGTTTTGATTCAAGTACTACTTACTGTAAGTTAATTGTAACCATATGTTCCTAAAGGACCTAAACCTGTCATGGTAAGGGAATTGATATCACCCACTCGATTGATGTATGCCATTTTTGTTTTGGAATTGAATTAGTACAAGGTGGGTATAGTAGCTCCCATATGGTAAATTCTCTGTGACCAATATTTATGCATGTCCCTCGCCGCAACAGTATTTCTTAATACGGAGTTGATAAAGGTTTATTAACAGGCTGATTTGGGTTCTGCATCTTAATGTGTAGGAAATTGGTGAATTATATGAGACTGAACAAGACTTTGCACGATCGATGGATTACTTTGAACGTGCCGCCGATCTTTTCCAAAGTGAAGAAGTGACTACATCTGCGAACCAGTGCAAGCAGAAGGTTGCACAATTTGCTGCTCAACTGGAACAGTAAGCCCACCCTCCCCTAGCTGCAAATCTCTTCTTTGTAAGGTTACACAACCTGTGTCTGACTATGACACATGGTTACTATAGTGTGGAAATTTTTTTTCCGGTAGGACTTTTTTTTTTTTTTTTGGGGGGTGGAAGGATAAACAATGCTAAGATTTCATTCGAAAAAGGAGACAAACATTATCCAGTTAGGCAATGGATCAGTGTCACCAACATGCAAGGAATTTCAGGATGCTCCTTCCTTGGCCAAACAACTGGCCTAGGAATTGGCTTCAAAGCAATAAGATTATAAGAAACCAATTGCAAAGACATCAGCCGTTTAATTTCATTTAGAATATATTGCCACTTCCTAGGAATTGGCCTAGATTTTGAGACCCATACCATAGCGCTCGTGGAATCACCCTCAAGGAGTTGATAAGCTTCAGTCTGGGCTTCATTGCTTCCAGTTTTCCACTTGGCTAGAGTTGCCAACCTGTAGCAGACCTGGAAAGTCAGGTCAATTAAAACTTTGCCTGTGGATGAAGCACAGTTTTTATCATACTCTTTTTGACAGCTTAGGAATTCATATATGAGTGGGGTTCAAAGATTTGCATCGTGGATGTTGAATTGAACTGAATTGCAACCCAATTCAAACCAGAAAAGATAAATGGTAATCCCCAATGTTTGTGTTATGTGCATGGAAAGCGCTGAATCAGTGATCACCTGTTTATTCATTGCCCATTTGTCCACATAGTTTGGTCTAGACTTCTCAGGATTTTCAGCATTCCGTGGGTGATGCCAGATTCAATGGCGGATTTGTTTATCTCGTGGCATAGGGTGAGTCTTGGGAAATAAGAAAGGGTTGTGTGGAGATTGGTGCTGTTGGCCGGTCATTAGACCCTTTGGGGGGAAAGGAATGGTAGATGTTTTAAAAATACGAGTAATTGAGCGATTGAGGTCTTCAGTAGGGTGAAGATTTAATTGGCAGAATGGGTCTCTTGATTTGATGCTTTAAAGGATTGTAATTTTTTCTTCGATCGGGTTGTAGTTTTTTGTACCATCTCGGTTCTCTTTTTAAAAAGTTCTATTGTTAAAAAAAAGGGATTTTAGGATAATCTGAATGGCATGATTGTTGCACCATGGCTTGCCCCTAGTTGTATCAATGAATACAGTCCTCATCGACTACAGGGCACGCCGTGTGCCATTTAAAGCTTGGGACATTAGCAAAACCCTATGTGTGGGCATGCGTGTGGGCAAGGTCTAGGGGTTCCACCAGCATATAACTATTTCACTATCGCAGAGATTTCTATGAAATTGAACAGAAGACACCATCTTTTCTCAAACTGGTTCTCAGGAATTTTTTTGTCTCAAGAGGGTAAAAGTCAAAAAGATGTGAATGTTTTCTACCAACATGGAATCGTCCACCCACACATCCTCTTACCATCTTCAACCTTATGTGTCCTTAAAAAGCGAGCCTGACTTTTTAGGTCGAGTCTCACAAACTAGCTATATCCTACCAGATGAAAGACCCGTTAGCTCTATGCACCACCCTGGGCTGCTATCCCCTCTTCTATTCACCATATTTGGCTGCAATAACTTTCCTTAATGAAGATGTTCCAAAGGGGGTGCATTGGAGGTGTTTGGAGGTGTTAAGAAGGGATAGGTGGATGTAATGGGATGGGCATCGATCTCAGTTGTATTTGAAGAAGAAGAAGAAGAAGAAGAAGAAGATACAGCCTAAACTTTCCTATGGTTGTGTATGGGATTCCACACACATGGTTTCTTTTGTATAAAATCCTATAGGCATGATTTGTCAAGAAGTATAAATAGAAAGGATTTTTTTAATCTGCCATTGACGTAGGGATGGGTGTGATGAGGTCGATCACTGTCTTCCTGAAGGGGATAACTACTCTGAATTCAGGGAGCTTCTCTGGACTCCTCACAGAGATGCCTCGAATCCACGAGGAAAGATAGAAACTAGAAGTAATTCTAGAAATCAAAATTTCATTAATGGATAATTTTCTAATGTGTATGTGTCCCTGTTACACCATTAATATAGAAAAAAATGAAATTCGTAATTATCATAAATAGCAAAATCCTAACTCTAATAAAAATCCTAATTCTAATAAAACTCTTCTAAAACCTAATTTCTAAAAATAAAAATTCAAAATAAACTTTTACTAGAAGTGTCCTATCATGATTACAAGTTATTTTTTTAAAAAAAGAAAATCTAAAACTCTAAAAATAAAAATATTAAAAATCGGAATTTCTAAAATAGTAATTTTCCTTAAAAATTCGTTTTTGAGTTGAAAGCGCGCGTTTTTTGATGAAACGGACAAATGCGACCCACTTTGTGGGTCGGTTCACCTCGGATGACCTGTTTCAATAAAGATTGATAGGTTGTGCGTCTTGTAAAGATACTCGGATCAAAAGTTATGATCAATTTACGGTCCACCTTCTTTTGGCCCAACAATGCTAGGAATGTATCTACGACCAAGGTGTTTCGTTGCCGTATCGGTGGGTGTAACGTTGCCCACCGTTACCAATACGGATATGCCCCGTATCGACTGATACAGGGTGTGTAATGGTGCGAAAAATTTTTTTGGTCAAAAAATTATGGAAAAATATCCATTAAATCCAGAATATTCTAAATATTCCAAATATACATTCATTTATAATTTGGAACATGTTTATGGTGGTGTAACGGTCCACTCTTTGGTGAGAATGCTATATCGAGTTGTCTGATGGATTTATGAACCTGACAACTTGGAATTAACTGCAAACCTTTTATATTTAGTTTTCTAACTATATAATATCTATATAAATTTACTATAATGAATATAATACCAAAACATCTTATATTTTCGAGTTTTCCTTTTATTTATAGTGCTAGTGCATTGCATACTTCGTGACTCACATACATTTCATTTTAATATATAGAGTTTATGGACTTTTGTATCATATTATGTAATTCATATACCTAACAATTTGATATCATTTTCCTCAATAGATCTTAAAAAAAAATTAAAATTAAATTGGGGTAAATAGTGTTGTCAATTCGGGGCTGATTAGGGGACCGTTCGATGCCCTAAACTAGCCTCAAATTAATGCAATCTATTGGCACCTATCCCACTAATGGATTGGTGGACATTTATTGGACAATGAAAAATGAAAAATATCAAATGGTCCTATTTCAAAAAACAAGTGTCTGCAAACTAATAGTGAAAATTGTTCAAACAATTTAATTTTGGGATTGTGACTTAGCAACAATGGTCCCAAAATTTAATTGGTTAATTTTAAGTTGATATATACCTCATGTATAAATTTTTAGGGCCATGTACGTGGGGTTCACTCGATTATGTATTATATATACATGTCATCCATCCGTTTTGTCAACTCATTTAAGGGTATTGGAAAAAAATGAGGTAAATCCAGATCTCAGGTGGACCACTATTGGGCCAGGCGGGCCACCTCGATGTATTTGTATATCCATGCCGTCAATCCATTTTGCCAACTCATTTTAAGGCATGGTCTAAAAATTCAGGTAGATCTAAATCTTCGATGGACCACTAGTGAGCATGCCTTTAAAAGTGGGGCCCACGTCAATGCATTTGTTGTATATCCATGTGGTCCATCCTTTTTGCCCACTTATTTTAGGGCATGGACCAAAAAATGAGGCTGATCCAAATCTTAGGTAGATCACAAAATAAGGATTTAATTCCCACCATTAAAAATTTCTTAACACATTTTATTTTGGGATCAAGCTGTTATTTGTGTTCTCCCTTCATCAAGGTGAAGGTCCACGTTACCTCATCAACAGGTGATGGAAAATAAACATTATAATGGGCCCTAAGAAGATTTTAACGGTGGGCATTCAATCCCAACTGCGTGATCCAATTGAGATTTTGATCCCTTCATTTCAAGGATCATGCCGTAAAATAACCCGAAAAATTATGGATGGCATGGATTTACTATACATAAATCAAGGTGGGCCCCACCCCACGTAATAAAATAGTGCATGTGCACTGCAGAGTAAAAAAAAGAAGCCAGTCCATTCGTTTTTTTTTTTTTTTTTGGAAAAAGAAAGAAGAGAGGGAAATGAAAAGAAAAGAGGGAAAGAAGAGGGGATCGAAACGAGAGAGAGAGAGAGAGAGAGAGAGAGAGAGAGAGAGAGAGCAGCAACTGCTGCCACCGTAGCTGTAGCAGCGCCACAGCCGCAACCGCAGCAATAGCAGCGTCGCAGCCCAATAATAATAATAATAATAATAATAATAATAATAATAATAATAATAATAAGAAGAAGAAGAAGAAGAAGAAGAAGAAAAGGAAAAAAAAGGTATATATATATATTCATTTTTTTCATTTTTCTTTAGGGTTATGGCCTGTAACGTTTGTTATGGTACCGTAACGGCCGTTACGAACCCAAAAAACAAAGGTGCCCCGTTTCGGGGCCGTATCGTGTAACGGTTGACACCGTTATCGTTACATATCGGCTGTTACAGCCGAAACGTAACCGATTTTGAATACCTTGTCTGTGACATGTTCTACGTCAGACCCCTCTACTTGAAAAAAACTCATCTCATGATTCTCAGATAACTTATGATGCCGATGTTTATTAGGCTCTTGAGCTGACACAATACATGTACTCATGCTCTCCTTGACTTGGTTAGTAAGGATTGGTTCCTTCGCTTGTCCTTGCAAGATCTCACATTCTTTCTGATAATGTGGGCAATTAGGCAAACTCGTCCCTGTGACAAGATCAATGTGGTTTTGTATATCTCGTATGGGAGACAATTTATTAGGGAGTTCATTGAGCATAATTGCCTTAAACTCCTGCAACACTGGTTTCAAATCTTTTGGGATGTTCACAGGCTCCATATTCTTCCTTTTCAACTAATGCATATATATCTCCTGTTTCCTCAGATTGTTTAACAAAAGCCTGTTTTGTTTTGAAAGTCTGTCCCTCCACTTTAGAAGTCTTGGGTTGATTCTCCGTTCCCATAGGGGCCACATGATTTTTCGGCTGTCCTTGACGAAAATATACACATTATCTCGCCCTTTATGACGGCGTCACGGTTGGATTGCCATGGTCGACCGAGTAGTATGTGACATGCCTCCATGTCAACTACATTGCATACTACTTCATCTTTATGATGTCTGCCAATTGAAAAGGTTATGGTACACTGTTCAGTTACCTTTATTTCGCTAACCTTCTTGATCCATCCGATTGTATATGGGGAGGGATGACGCTCCGTTTTCAATTGCAATTTTTCTACCATTACCTTGGAGATGTTCTCGCTGCTCCCACTGTTGATGATAACATCGCAAACTTTTCCATTCACCGAACACCTAGTTTGGAAGATATTATGTTGTTGTGGATGTACCTCTTTTCGTGGCGCATACAATAGTCGCCTCACGACGAGCGAGTCGTCATGATCCTATTGAACCCGAATTGTCTCATCCGCCTCGTCTTCTGTGTCGTGCTCCGGTTCCTCAGTATCTGGATCTTCTTCGGCATTTTCAGCACTATCGTCATTGGTGGCGAGGTTTGCCACCTGTTGCTGGGGACAAGTATTTGATAGGTGATCCGGTTGGCCATAACAAATGCAATTGTCGGGTCTTGGCCGAGCATAGGAGTTCGGGTTCCTCCTCGGACCTGCAGCAGTCGATACGCCTCTTTGGGGGCTAGCTTGCTCGCTTTCCTGATCTCGGTTCATGAGTGTAGGAGGTCGAGCGCGTGCTTTTACGGGCTCCTTTCCTCTGGACTGTGGAGCTCCCTGGGGTGGGCCTGCCACGGTGACCTTAGCGGTAGGATAAGTCCGTGTGTTGGGACGTTTAAGCTGTGCTTCTGCTCGGGTAGCCAACTTGATTGCATCATTCATCGTCCAAACGGACTGCATCTGGATCCGATCCTGGATCGCTATATGCAATCTGCCGTTGAATCGGATGACTTGTTGCGATTCAGTCTCGACCAAATCGTTACGCGCCGTCAAGCGGTAGAATTCTTCTGCGTAATCTCTTACCGACTGACTACCCCACCGACAATTCTTATATTGTTGGAATAATACCTGATCGTAGTAGCTAGGGAGGAATTGGACGCATAGTAGTTGCTTCATCCGCTGCCATGTGTGGATTGGTGCTTTCGTTTGCTTGGTTCGTGCGAGTTGCAATTGCTCCCACCAAGCTGAAGCTCCGCCCTTCAACTTGTAGGCCACAAGCTTGTCCTTTTTTGCTTCAGGATGCCCATAGAGTCGAAGAATCGCTCAACTTCAGAAAGCCAATCGAGGAAATCCTCAATGTGTAGTTGACCATTGAAGTTAGGAATATTGACCCTCATCTTGAACTCTCGATTCGTCTGATCTACTCGATCGCCGCCTTATCTTGGATATTGGAGGACCATGTCATCGACCTCCTCGTCGTTGGATCCCCCTTCCTTAGGAATGATCCTTTGGTGCACTGCCGGCACCATCTTGTGATCAGGATGATTACGAGTTCCAACAATTGCTGGTGGCGGAATACCATTAGGAACACGAAGTTGCCCTATGGTCTCCGTCATGTGATCAATGGAAGCCTGCAGCCCTTACATGGCTTGTCGACCCTCTTGCTGTGCTGTTTCCATTCTTTCCGAAAGATGACGAATCCCTGGATCATCTTCTGCAGGATTTTGGCCCATACCTTCGTTGTTTGCCATTGACCCGAGGGGAGTCCTCGCTCTGATACTAAATTGATGCAGGGATGGGCGTGATGAGGTCGATCACCGTCTTCCTCAAGGGGATAACTACTCCGAATCCACAGAGCTTCTCTAGACTCCTCACAGAGATGCCTCGAATCCACGAAGAAAGATAGAAACTAGAAGTAATTCTAGAAATCAAAATTTCATTAATGGATAATTTTCTAATGTGTATGTGTCCCTGTTACACCATTAATATAGAAAAAAATAAAATTCGTAATTACCAAAAATAGCAAAATCCTAACTCTAATAAAAATCCTAATTCTAATAAAACTCATCTAAAACCTAATTTTTAAAAATAAAAATTCCAAATAAACTTTTACTAGAAGAGTCTTATCATAATTACAAGTTATTTCTAAAAAAGAAGAAAATCTAAAACTCTAAAAATAAAAAATATTAAAAATCGGAATTACTAAAAATAGTAATTTTCCTTAAAAATTCATTTTTGAGCTGAAAGCGCACGTTTTCTGACAAAACGGACAGATGTGACCCACTTTGTGGATCGGTTCACCTTGGATGACCTGTTTCAGTAAAGATTGATAGGTTGTGCGTCCTGTAACGATACCCGTATCAAAAGTTATGATCAATTTATGGTCCACCTTCTTTTGGCCCAACCATGCTAGGAATGTATCTGTGACACGTTCTACATCAGCCATCTTTCAAGAAAAAAAGATTCCTCATTACGTTAAGTCTTTTTTTTTTTTTTTTTTTTTTGAAGGATGGTCAAATATGACTTCCTTTTTTCTTTTTTCTTTTTTCTTTCTTTCTTTCTTTCTTTTTTCTTTTTCTTTTTCTTTTTCTGTTTTTTGGTTTTTTGTTTTTGTTTTTGTTTTTGTTTTTTGTTTGTTTTTTTTTGTTTCTTTTGTTTGTTTCTTTTGTTTTTTTCTTTTGTTTTTTTTTGTTTTTTTTTTTTTGTTTTTTTGGCATTTAACTAGCAACTATCACTGACCCCAGTTAGTCGGGATAAGGGTTAGATGATGATGATTTAATTAGCAACCATCAGGTCATAGCAATAATTTTGAAGTCATGCATTAATTAGTAGACTTGAATATTTGAATAAAGTCAATTTTCTCAGGTTTGAAGCATTGAGTATGTCCCTCGAGTATGCGTTGCACTTACCGTCTCATTAGTTGCGGGGTTATCAGATGGTGTTGTGTAATCTATTGTATGTACTTCATTTATCTATCTTGGGATCTATAATTGTAACTTTTGACTTCGAGAAAGTAGTATGCATTTTTCATATTTATAAAATTAATTGTATTTCCAGATTTTGTCGCATCAATGGGTGGGTTAACTGCTTTGGACGTTTCCACTTTATCGAACCAGATTATTGCAATTCAATTTGATTGATCGTCGAACTGCAATCTAAGGATATTCTATATCACTAGTTGAAAAATGTTGGCTCGTGAATTTAAGGAATCCCATACCACTTTCTTAAGTTTCCTCGTATTTCTTGTTCTCGGGCAATGAATAATTGCTGCATGTGCAAGTTCTGCAAATTCCTTTTGGAGCTTCATTTTCTTTTATAGTTTTTTTTTTAAAAATTATTATTTAATTTTTACGTGAGAGTAATTTGCACTATATATTAGCAGCTGTATTTTCTGATGGGAATTAGTACATGTTTATGTAATGTGTCACCAGTGTAAATATGATTTTTCTATCAGATGGGTATAATTCCAAGCTGCTGGTTTTTGATTAACCTGATCCCTGCATGCCAATCTTAGACTTGCTCTGGAAACCTATGGTTAAATATGCCTGACATGCTTGGTGCCAGACAATGTTTGAGTTATCGGCATCGTTATAAGTTTCACTGGCCGGGTATATGGAAACAATATCGTTATTGCCAATAGTATCGCTGATAACCAGAAATGTATCACTGACTGAGGGAAACATTGGGGAAACACAAGGAAATGGTGGAATTTCTCAATGAAATTTCAGGAGATTACTAAAATCCACATATTTGCATATTTAGGAATCAAATAATTGAAAAAAAGATGCATATATAATAAGTTTATCTTTAATGGTGGTCTTAAAGAATGTAACATTGACTCGGGGAAATATTGGAGAAACATGGGGAAAATGGTGGAAATTTTGAATGATGCTTCAGGAGATGCTAAAATAACATATTTGCATATTTAAGAACAAATAATAGTGGAACAAATGCATGTTTACATATTTAGGAATCAAATAATGAGTTTCCCTTTAATGGGGCCTAAAAACATGTATCCTTGACTCAGAGAAACATAGAGGAAATTGTAGATCCATGCAACTAACCTTCTATCAATGCGTGCACATACGTACAAACGTACATGCATGATCCATCCATCCATGCATGCATGCACAACACCCAAACACACATATATAAACACACACACACACACACGTACACATATCCATCCATCCATGCATGCATGCATGCATGCATACATATACACACATACAAACATGCATTTCATCATACAACCATGTGCCCTTTAAAAAATTTTGAAGTGGAAACTTTTTAAATTAACAGATTTTTGGTGATATCGATACATTGGCGATATTATTGGAATTAGTACATGTTTATATAATGTGTCGTCATTGTAAATATGATTTATCTATCAGATGTGTATAATTCCTAACTGTTGGTTGTAAATTAACCTGATCCCTGCATGTCTTAGACTTGCTGTGGAAAGCCAATGGTTAAATGTGCCTGAAATACTTAATGTTGGACAGTGTTTGAGTTATTGGCATCGCTACAAGTTTCACTAGCTGGGTATACGGAAACAATATCGTTATTGCCAGTAATATCACTGATAACCAGATATGTATATTGAGGGAAACATTGGGGAAACATGAGGAAATGATGGAATTTCTCAATGAAACTTTAGGAGATTACTAAAATACACATTTGCATATTTAGAAATCAAATAATTGCAAAAAAGACACATGCATGCATTATAAGTTTCTCTTTAATGGGGGTTTAAAAGCATGTCATGCTGACTCGGAAAAAATAGAGAAACATGGGGCAAATGGTCAAATTTTTGTATGATACTTTAGGAGATGCTAAAATAACATATTTGCATGTGTAAGAATCAAATAATAGCGAAAAAGACGTATGTTTACATATTTAGGAATCAAATAATAAGTTTCCCTTTAATGGGGCCTAAAAGCATGCATTGTTGACTTTGGGAAACAAGGGGAAAATTGTAAGATCTATCCAACCATCCATGCATGCACATACATACAAACACACATACATGATCCAATATCCATCCATCCATGCATGCGTGCATACGCACATACACACAAACACACCCTAATCCATCCAGCCAACCATCCAACCATCGATCCATCACTGCATGCATGCATACATATACACACAAAAAAGCATGCATTTCATCATACAACCTAATGGCCATAAAAAAAATTGCAGGGAAAACTTTTTTAATAAAACAGTTTTTTTTTTTTTTTTGATACACTAGCGATACAAGCGACGACTGGAATTTACATAGTAAAAAATATTGGCAATACATTGGTGATATCGATACATTAGTGATACAAGTGACACCTGGAATTTACACGGTCAAAAATATTAGCGATACATTGGCGATATTGATACATCGGTGATACTTGGCGATATATCGCTGATACCTGGAATTTCCGATGCTACCAGCGTTATTGGTATCACTAGCAGTCTTATCAGTGTTGCTGAGCTGGAGATACAAATAATATCAGGGACATTATCGATATATCAGGGATACTTTGAACAATGGCGTCGGATACTAATATATCCATTTTAAAAAATCAGCTGGTCATTTTCATATTTCATTAGAAAATATGCTAGAATATGGTGCCATTGAGAAACACAAATGGGACTTCTGTGAGCGAGATGTAAATGCTGTGGGGTTGCATATTTTTTTATTTTTCAATTGCAGGGTGGGGGTGGGGGTGTGGTTTTTGAGCCTGCTGTTAAGATGCCCTAATCCAAAATCAGGCTGCATCACTTGTGGTATTTTTTTTCTTCTAATGAACCATATTTTTCATACGCAGCCTGCCTGCAGATTGGGCAGTCAGATCTATCACGGTGAGCCTAGAACTCCGAATATAGGGCTTTATCTGTAATGGCTGGGGCTTCTCCCTATGCTTCATAGTTTATTCATTTAATTTCAGGCCATGTGGAACCAATGGGGTATTTGGGATGAAAAGGACTAGCAGATTCTTTCATTTCTGGATAGATGGTAGTCTTTTCCTTTTTCCTTGGACCTTGGCATTGAAAGGACATATTCAAAAGAAAGGGAAAGGATAAGAAAGGAAAAATGATATGATTCAATCTCAGACCCATTTGATTGTAGCGGACAACAGCGTGGCTTGAGAATTGACGCTTATTCGAATCCATCTTTGTCTAGCCAGCTCCAAACCAGTGTAGAAAAAACTGACTTGAGAGTTTTCTGCTGATTTCAAGCAGCATGCGAAGAAAGCTGGAGCGCACTAGCATGCCTTGTAGTTTCTTCACTGGATTGAAGTGTCTTGGGTAGGAGAATCACTGAGTGAGACCCCATAGAGGCCTGATATTGGTTAGGGTGTTTTGGTGTGGCTAAAACCTGACAGATGGCCAGCATTTTGCATGTGTCAGATTGGCAATTATTGTGAAAGGCCCCCTTCGTGTCACTCACAATCCCCTTCAGCTTGATGTTATCATATGCCCTTTTCAGTTAGAGTAATTAACTTCTCTTCTACGATCGGTAGTAAGAGCAATTAACCTGAATTTAGAACAATTAACAATTCTCGGAACTCAAATTTTGGTTAGAATTGAACACACCGCTGATATGCAGCCAGAGTGCTAATTGTAAAATAAATATAATCCTTATCTAAAAAATGGTGAGTTGAACACCCCATTGATTGGGAGGCCTGGTTTTTGGTCTAGGCTGTTTTGATGGTGGGCCCAACCTGACGGATGGCCCAGAGCTTGCATGTGTGCCATATTGGCAATTGGGCTGAAAGGCCCTCCTTGATGTCACTCAAGAGTCTCTTCAGCTTGGTGTCATCACATGCTTTTCTTTCTTTGATCTATAATCAGAGCAATTAACCTGCATGTAGAACAATTATCAGTTCTCAGAATTGGCAAATTTTGCTCAGAGTTGAGCACGCCATTGATATGCAGCAAGAATGCTAATTATAAAACAGTCTGAACTCTCTCTCTCTCTCTCTCTCTCTCTCTCTCAAAAATAAAAATAAAAAATAATATATAAAAATAAAATAATAATAAAAATATTTTCTCTCTCTTCTTCAGATATCCTAAGGCGGTTGAGATTTTTGAAGCGATAGCCAAGCATTCTATGAACAACAATCTTCTGAAGTACAGTGTTAAAGGAATTCTCCTCAATGCTGGCCTCTGCCAGCTTTGCAGGGGCGATGTTGTTGCAATAACAAACTCATTAGAGCGATACGAGGTCTATGTCTTGCTCTAGATCAACAAATCAAAAATTTATCCGACATATGGATCGACTTTCTTATACATGTGCATTTTGCAAATGCTTGTGCAGGAAATGGATCCGACCTTTTCAGGGACGCGCGAACACAAGTTTTTAGCTGTAAGTTTTGGCATAAATCTCATTCCTTTTTGTTTTATGAAAACTATAGGAGAGCTGCGGTGAGGTATCAACAATGACCCTCTCATTGCTCACTTTTATATCAAGTGTATCAGCGACTTCAGTTACCTCTCACAGGACATGGCTGGTTTGAAATGTGCACCTGGTTGTGCATTTTCTTTATATCCTTTAGAGTTTGTTTGGGAGGATGTAAAATCAGAATTGGTTCCGTGACTTGCAGATATCAGTCAACTCTTCCCTCGGGCCTTGCGAAAATGGAAAATTGCATTAAGTGTGATTCCTTTTCTGGTGTTCTCTGCCCTAAGTTTCAGTTGGGATAGGAACAGGAAGGTTCCTAGATCTTGACTGTGATAAGAAAGGGAAGGCCCCTAAATCTGAACTAGGATAAGACAGGGAAGGTCGATACTTGTCCTAATTGAAATTTGAGCGGGAGTACTTCCTGTCTGCTGCTGCTAGAGGCAGAAACTCCCAAGCATGCCCTCCTCTTAAAATCTAGCCAAAGTATTAAAAAATATGACCTCTTTTGATGGCTATATAAATATTCGTAAAGCAATTATTGGTCGTTAACAGTAACCACATGACCTGATTAATTATGAAAATGAGTGTTATGTTAATACTGTTTACTTCCTTGCGATTTTGATTCTAGGCTAAACCAGGAAATTTCCATTTATATGGCAGGATTTAGCCGCTGCAATTGATGAGGAAGATGTTGAGAAGTTCACTAGCGTGATCAAGGAGTTCGATAGCATGACCCGGCTGGTAATTTCTGTTCTATGGGAACTTGTTTCTACTGATTTTAAAAGAAAGCCACATTCTAATTAGTGGTCTTAGTGGTAACCTTGTGAAATTTGGGGCATGTTTCAAATTTTACTTCTGATGGTGGATCTGATCTGGATAGGCATATCATGGATCAGTTGTTTTTTTTTTTTTTTTTTGGTGGCATAATTTTTGTTGCTTACCCACCATAATGTAGTGGTAGAAAGCTTTAAATCTAGGATATCACACCACTAAAAAGGATATTTAGATAAAATGAGCGTCACACGCCACTTTACATCCTCAGAGACAAATGCACTGACCGATTTCCTTATTTAACTTGAACAACCATTATTGCTTGTGAAGCAAGTTTAATTGGAAAAGGTAACTTGAACTTCCTTAACTTGAATGTGATGGTAAACTAACTATCCAATTCATGCTTGTCTATAGATGAACAGACATGTCTGAACATTGCAGTTGTGTGAACAATACTCACATCTGGGTCTATAACTTGATCGGATAACCTTTGTAGCCTGCCAATCTGGTTGAATCACCTGTATCATGATTTGAACTGCTAAACCATGGGTATCTCCTGCTTGTCACGAAACCATTTTCATGGCGCAAGAATTCCTCATTTTACTCTGCTGATTGATCTTATCAGCCTTGCACATGTAGTAGCTTTCTACCATTTCATGGGACATGTTTTATACCAGATGTTATGAGAAAACCAAATTATATTGTTTACTTCTTCTTCTTCTTCTTCTTCTTCTTCTTTTGTGTGTGTGTGTGCGCGCGCGCGCGCGCATGGACGTATGTATATATACATACACCTACACAGCCATACATACGTGTGCATACACATGCACATATATACGGGAAATGTTCCTATAAGGTTGACCTTACCTTAGCTTATGGTAAGGTTGAGCTCTGTGGACCCTACCATATTTGTCTCAGACATCTAATCCATGCATCCAGTGAATCTCCTCCAGGTGATGAGTTGTCCCAAAAACCAGCTGTATCCGAAACTCAGGTCGGCCATACTATCTGGAACAGTGCAAAATCATGCTTAAAACATCTGACATCAATTCATGGGGCCCACCTAAGTTTTGGAATAACTCGAAATTTGGTGGGACTCATCCAAGAGGGACGCACAATAGATGAATCAGATGTTTGAACCACACTTCGGTGAAGTCAGATGTTTGAACCACACTTCGGTGAGTCCCCACAAGCAATCAGCAAGGTTTTAATGGGTGGGTGTGGATCAGGCTGAATTTTGGGCTGTAGGCCTAGAAAGTGGGGGTACATCTGATGTATGGGGTCTACACAGCTTGATCTTTCCCTTACTGTAAGGTTGACCTTATAGGAACACTTTCCTTATATATACACACACACACACACGTACATAATTTTTGCTAGGCCTACACAATTCTACACGTAGCTGGCATGTATAGGACATCCAACCCCTGCATCAGTTGTGTCCCTGTTGGCCTGATCCAACAATCACGCCTGTCAGCTCATCATGCAGGAAACATTTACATTGCTTGCGTACTGGCTTTTTGACTGTGACACCTGGCCCACCTGTTGAGTTGATCAACCTAATTATTGGGCAGGTCATCTCCATGGTGGGATACCACAACTTGATGCACGGGTTATGCCAGGTTTGCATATGTGGCAATATGTAGAAACACCCTGGCTCAGCAAAAGCTAGTATACAAGCCTATACCTTGTGTTTGGGCGTGTCATTTTGTTTGCTGAGTTGCTTATATTTCCACTTTGTATCTGTATGTAGGATGCTTGGAAAACCTCTCTACTCTTGAAAGCGAAGAATGCACTGAAAGCCAAAGAAGAAGAAGAGGATGATCTTACCTAAGTCTTCTCTCTGTCTTTCACTCCATGCTTTCGGTTTGTATTTTACTAATTTGCATCATGCTGTGGTGGAACTCTCTTGCGCTTGCTTTCACCTATTAATATGATCGATCATTTGTATCTACCTTGGTTTGGGATATAACTCTTTAGATAGATTGGATTCGCTTTCTTGAGTTGTGTCCATGGGTTGGCTCTTGAATGGTTAATTTGTGTTGATAATAAACAAGAACCTTTCACGGGAAAAGCGGATGATTTGAATCGTTGCTACAACGGTGACCTTGTGATTGGTCCCACCTTAGCAGGTTAGGTCCTTTCGGGCTACGAGGTTGGATTTGTATGAGATGCTTTGGACCCACACTAGAATTTTCTGCTTCCCAATTTATTGTGGTTGGTTGGAATTTGTTATTTTAGTAGGGATGGTGGGAGTCCTGATACCGTACATTGTTCTTGGAACTCAAAATCTATGGTACTATGGATCTGTGACCCTTAAATCTCTTCGCTGTTATATTCCTCTCTTCTATGGATTCCAATGTTATTCCGGAAGTGTTTATTTTGCTTGTTAATATGGCTGTCTTGCGGTTGTGTTTGGATGCAGGATTGAAATGAATTTCGAACTGAATGAATTGTAAATGTTCAATATGATGGAGAAATATGTCAAGGAGATTTAGAAACTGCTTGCTTCCACCATTAGACTAGTTAATTACTATTCCGATCGGGGATGCATCCAAATGCATGCAAAATCCAATGTCGGTTCCCTTGACACCCATCTGATTCCCAGGCGTAGCATGTGGTTTGATGATTTGGGTCTGGATTCATTTAATTGGCTTCATTGTCGGTGATGGCTCAAATTTCCATTAGATCAGATACTGGATTGGCGAGCATTGCCTCTTGTTTATCATCAATCTAGTTGCTGAGTTATTATTATTATTATTTTAGTCTGGAAATAGATTATATGTGATGTATGCATGGTTAAAAGACTTGGCCACTTGGATCAACTCAACTTGTATCGTTGAACGGGATTGGGTCCTACCGAATCTTTGAGTCAGTTGGGATGAGTCGCAACAGTCTCGTCCAAGTCTTAAAACCATGGTTGTATGTGGATACCATTAGTTAAGAGCCATGCCACTCCCAATATCATTCCCTGGTTCTTGACACAGATTATTTACAGTTTTGGGCCTGACTTACCAGGCCGGTCCAAGAAATTTCTTTTTACAAATGGGCATCATGGTCCACTAATTCAAACCGTTAATGATGAGCCCTTACTGTGGAGGTGTGCGCATTAGCTGACTTGTACAAGCTTATGGGCTTAAACAGGTGGATTGATGTATGCCTTGATAAAACAAGGGTTGCAGATGGATTTTCTTAGCTCTCTATTCGAATATTGTGGGCTCGTGTAGTTACACGGGTTCTTAAACCTTCTAATATGCTGGCTGTTTCGTGTGTGTGTGTGTGTGTGTGTGTGTGTGTGTGTGTATATGTGGTAAAACAACTATTAAATAGTCTGGGGCTGGAGTATCACAACCTTTAAGTGGGTCCATGGCTAGGCCCACCTCGTCCATCAATAAATAGATTTGAGTCAGACCTTTAGCCGTCCATTAATGTTCCCTCAGGATGGGATGCAGACCAAAAAAAGTCACGTCGATGTAACAACCCAAACTATCTAGTTACTGAACCTTTGCTGTCCATTCTCATAACAGGCTTTCGTTTATGTAAAACCTTGGAATCACTTGATCTACCCTTGTTGCAGCTGTCATCAACTCATGTTTTATGGATTAGAAAGAGGAATTGTAGGATCTCACTTCTAAGGATTATTGGCATGTGGAGAGCATGGTTGGATGATCTTAGCCATTGAGATGATAGAGTAGTCACCATGGATGGAGGCAATCGTAATGTCCTAGATCTAACACAGGGTTAACATACAAGAAAAGCGGCTGGAGAAAAAGGGTCAAATATCGAAGGTACATGATCTTCCAATCTGGGAGATTCTTGTAGTATCCCTCTCCATGGTGAGGTCTATCATATCCACGGTTTAGATCATTGAACCGTGGGCAACGTCCAAACCCTAAAATTCGTAAGAACACAAAAATCGAGGATGAGAAATCATCCACGTGGAAAGTCTAATACTGTAGATCGGACCGTCTACCTAGCAGTTTTTGCCCTGTACAGTAGATCTCTACCTAGTAGGACGGTCTTGATCGATGTCAGGAAGCATACGGTAGCTTCAAATCGAAGCTTCGTAAAGATTTTCTTCATGGGTTCCGGTTTTGACGGGTGTGGCTGCCGCAAGTGAAAGTTCTGGAAAATTAAACACGGATTTCCAAACATTTTATGACGATTTTCTTCATGGTCATGAAAGTTCCGGAAAAACCCGGATTTTCTTCATGGTCATGAAATCTCGTTGGAACATAACCAGGAGTCTTGTAACGTCTACGATCCAGATTTGATCGGGTTTCTCGTGTTTTTGGTTTGAAGATCTCTTCCACTGCACGCTATTCCGACGAAAACGGAGGTTCGATCACTGTCGTAAGGTCTCGAAGTATCATAAAGACGAGTGGATACTTGACATAGGAGCATCTTATCACATGACTCCTCATTAGAGTCGGTTTACCAATTACAAGGAATGCGATGGTGGATAGGTTTTTATGGGCAATGACAATGCCTGTAATGTTGTGGCGATTGGCACGGTGAACATCAAGATGTTTGATGGGATGAAGCGTACCTTGACTGACGTCAGATACGTTCCTAATATGAAGAAAAATCTGATTTCTCTCGGTGCACTCGAGGCTATAGGGTGCAAGTTCACCGGTATCGATGGTATCTTTAAAGTTTCAAAATGGGCACTCGTGGTTATGAGAGCATAGAGGCACAAAAACCTTTACAGGTTGATTGGGAGCACTTCAGCAGGCGGAGCGATAATAACTATTGCAGACTCCACGTCTCTACGTATGTAGCACGCTCGTCTGGGCCACATGAGCGAGCAAGGCATGAAGGTACTTTCTGATCGATATTTGAATCCTGTTTTTAAAAATTCTAATTTAGATATATACTAGCATTGTATATATGGTAAACAATCTAGATTGTCTTTTAAATCTGGAAAACATGTTTGTAAGGGAGTGCTTGATTATGTGCACTCTGACATATGGGGGATATTGCTAGAAGTTTCCATTGGGGGGTCATCATGGTTTGTTTCATTCATTGATGACTACTCTAGGAAAGTTTGAGTTTACTTCATGAAATGTAAATCCGAAGTTTTCACCATATTCAGACGATGGAAGGCAATGGTGAAAAAACTTTCAGGCAGAAAATAAAGGTTTTAAGGACTGACAATGGTGGAGAATTTACTTCCATTGAGTTTAATGAGTATTGCAAGGATGAAGGGATCATCAAGCACAACACATTGCACCACACGCCCGAGCAAAACGGTGTGGTTGAGCGAATGAATCGGACTCTCCTGGAGAGGGCCAAATGCATGTTAAGTAATGCTGCGTTGGGCAAGGACCTATGGACAGAGGTTGTTAACACGGCTTGTTATTTGGTGAACCGATCTCCTTCAACGGAAATTGAATGTAAAATTCCAGAGGAAGTATGGAGTGGTCAGAAAATCAACTACTCAGATCTACGCATATTTGGTTGTGAAGCTTACTCTCATGTACCATCAGTTGAGAGAGATAAGCTAGATTATATAGCTAAAAAGTACATCTTTGTTGGCTATGACATTGGTGTAAAAGGTTACAGGTTATTTGACAAGATTACACGCAAGGTCATTACTAGCCGTGACGTCAGATTCAATGAAAGCTCTTTATTCTGCAAGAATGATAAAAAATAGCAAGAGGAACCAGAAAGGTTGATCGTAGATGTTCAGATTGACTCAGAGATACTCAGGTAGAGATAGATGCGCAGACAGAGGTACAAGATTAGGTGGAGCAGCTACCTGTGAGGAGAAATCCACCCCGTGATCACAGGTTACCGGCAAGATATAGGAACGACTCTAATATTGCATATGCCCTTATTACAGATGAGGGGGGCCCGTCTACTATTCAGGAGGCTCTTAATGAGCCTGATGCAGAAAAGTGGAAGGCGGTTATGGACGATGAGATGGACTCGTTGTACAAAAATCACACATGGGAGCTAGTGGAGCTTCCAATGAGCCGAAAAACGATCGGATGCAAGTGGTTATTCAAAGGAAACAGGATAGATACAAAGCTAGATTGGTAGTGAAGGGTTATGCTCAGAGAGAAGGAATCGACTTCACAGGGATATTCACGCCAGTGGTTAAGCAGGTGTCTATCAGATTCGTGTTGGCACTGGTTGCCCAATACGATCTCGAGTTGGAATAGATGGATATGAAGACTGCATTCTTACACTGGAAATTAGAAGATCAGATCTACATGAAGCAACTAGAGGGCTACAAAGTTAAAGGGTCAGAGAAAAAGGTTTGCAGGTTAATGAAGTCGTTAAACGGCGTGAAACAGTCGCCTAGGCAGTGGTGTATAAAGTTTGATTCTTTCATGGTGAGTCAGAAATTTACTCGGAGTGAATACGATCATTGTATTTATTACAAGACACTGAGTGATGAAAAATTCATCATCCTAGTATTGTATGTTGATGATATGTTGATCGCATGTCATGGTATGTTTGAAATCAACGTACTGAAGACTCAGTTATCAGGGACAATCGAAATGAAAGATCTAGGGGCTGCAAAGAGGGTTTTCGACATAAATATTCATAAAGACAAGAAGAATAGCAGACTTTGGTTTCACAGGCAGAATACCTTGAAAAGGTGTTGATCAAGTATGGGATGAACCAAACAAAGCTGGTGAGCGTTCCCCACGCGACTCACTTCAAGCTTTCCTTAGAACAATATCTTAAATCAAATGAGGAAAAGCAAGTTATGTCTCATGTGCCTTATTCGAATGCTGTTGACAGTTTAATGTATGCCATGGTCTGTACAAGATCAGATATTTCACAGGCAGTCGGTGCTGTCAGCAGATACATGTCAAACCCCGACAAGCAACATTGGGAAGTGGTGAAATGGCTACTTCGATACATTTGAGGTACGAAAGACTACGTCTTAACTTTTGAGAAAACATGGATAAAATTAGTAGGATATGTGGATTCCGACTGTGCAGGTAGTATAGATTCCAGGAAGTCTACTTCAGGATACTCGTTTGTACTATTGGGTGGAGTAATCAGTTGGATGTCGAAGCCTCAATTCGTGGTGGCTCTTTCCACGACCGAAGTAGAATATATGGCAGTGACGGAAGCGTTTAAAGAAGGAGTTTGGATCAGAGGCATGATAAATCAGTTGAGATTTCAGTAGGAGGCCGTGCCAGTTAACCGTGATAGCGAGAGCGCTATTAATTTGGCTAAAAATTCTGTTTATCACTCACATACTAAACACGTTAAGTTCGTCACCACTTTATCTGACAGGTGCATGAGGAAGGAGGTGTCACACTGGAAAAGATTCACACCAGCATGAATCGAGCAGACATGCTCACCAAGGTCGTTCCTACAGAGAAGTTCAAGTTCTGTACTGCAACTTCTCTAGGCTTGGCGATGACGTAAAAGAAGAACGGAGTGTGCACGAGAAGCGTTGATTGAAGTTATGATACGATGAAGAGATAAGAGAAGAGGTCAAGGAGCTACACGGTTGAAGATTGAAGACATGGTGGAGATTGTTGTCAGGATTGATGTCCTCAAACTTCAAGGACGCTCGACCGGTCGAGTGGACTGCTCGACTAGTCGAGGTACGCTCGACTCAAAGTCCAGCGAGCATATGTTTTGGGTATCCGCGATGCTCAACCAGTCGAGCGTCAGGCTCGACCGGTGGAGCAGGTTGCTCGACCAGTCGAGGCTCTCCTTCGACTAGTCGAGGTTACGCAGATCCTGTCCGGACTATGTAAATTTGAGGCAGTTTTCGGACTTTTCCAGACTAGGTGCGTAAGTGGAGTTTCCTAAACTATAAATGGGGGTCCTTAGGGCTATCTAAGGTATTCTAAGGCTTTCTAAAGGGGTTCTAGGGTTCTTAAAGGATGTAGCAAGGGTGAGATTCGAGGTTGTTCGAATTGGATAAGTCCTCTCTTGTAATTTCTATTTTATAGTGGATTTTTGTCGCTTTGTGCCGTGGTTTTCCACGTTAAATCTTTGTATTCTTTTGTGATTGCTTGTTGCTCTTGGATTGCTATCCTAGATTTAGATCTGTGTGATTCCGCAGCACAAATCCCCAACATTCTTAATGTTTATTTGCTACCCAACTTGTTGATAAGGTCACGTAAACCTAGATGAAGGGAAAAGAAAATAAGTATAGCCTCTAACATCCAAAACTTATGTGGTCCATTGATGGCCAATCACTATTGTTTCCTATGATATGGTTGATGGTGGGCCATCTTAGGAATCAGTCAATCCAGGACATCAGCTATGTATTGTAACAAGCAAGCCAAGAAGTGAAAAATTAATTTCTAGCAATAATAATGTTCGATGTTGCCTTGGAAATGGTTGATTAGTTGGAAACTTAAAAATCTTTTAGGAACTTGCCTTCTTATCTTAAAATTTATATTTCTTTCATTGAAAAAATGTTATTAAAAATTCGCTTTTCCTGTAATGGGATTACCACGGATGTACGTGCAGAAACTTAGCAGAGCTAAAGAATGAAAGTATGTCCTAGAGAAGGGTAATTAGGACCAATTAAAAATTTTCATCTTTTAAACCTAATCATCTACTTAAGCTAAGCAGGTCAATTTAACTCAAAGGCTTCCAAGTTAATAGAGAGTTCAATCACATAAACTATAAAAGATATGCCATTCAAGCAATTAGTGTATAACATGATAGTGTACATGTGTGTGTGGGATGTGTTAACTATCAATTTCTAACATTCATCTAATTATATGTACATATAGTTAAACATTTAATCACATAAGTATAATTAAACAAGTACGCAAATATAATCCCAAACATAAGCATATATAGTAGTTCGGTTTCATTACTCTACTCCCGGCGGACGCATTCAACCCATGAGTGTATCAGATTCACTATCGGTGGTTTTAAATCAAGTTAACATCAAACTTTTATAATCCTACACAAGGAATGACTCCCACAAGAGACTTTATATAGTTTTTCATAGGCTTGTCACAAACTTCGATCCTACACAAGAACTTACTAATGTAAACTCCAGTTGGAGACTCCCGGAAGAGATTTTAGCTGATTTTCTATAAGTTTACCAACAACCACAGTATTAATCCAAGGCCTTACATTTACTCCTGTCGGAGGCTCTCACGAAGATTGACACGCAAAGACTCATACCGGGTGGCCTACATAAGGACTTGATTTAGGCCCTACACAAGATCTAAGGTCCTACACAAGAGCCAAGGTCCTACAGAAGAATTTGAATTTAGGTCATTCACAAGAGCAAAGATCCTATATAAGAACCTAATCGAGTGAGTTTGGGTCACAAACTCATAACATCAATCCTACACAAGGAATAAGAATATACGGACTCTTATACTTAGTAACTTACTTGTCAGATTGAGCCACATTTTGTAGCGTTGTCTCGAGTTGCTTGATCGATGATCTCCTATGCTTTAATCAGATCCCCTTTGCTCCCCTGATCATGATGCCGATGCTTTGCCAAGGCTTCGGCTCCAAGATCAAACACCTTACATGTAGTGTTCTTCTGAAGTGGCCAAGGTGATGGAAAGTTGGTTAAATTTCTTACAAGTAATGGGAAGTTATATTTTCTAAAGGATTCACTTATATGGGTCTTCTAGAGGATTTACACAGTGGTATGCCTATAAAGGTTGAGTTTAATTTTTAAAAAATAGAAGAGTTCAAACACATCTTCAAAGTGGAGGTTGGAATCCTTATTAGAGTGTTAATCTTAAGGAAGATGACTTATAACTCAATAGTATAGAGGCTTGGATGAGGGATATGATTATATAATTACTTAAGCTTCTATTGCTCCAAAAACACATTCAAAAGCCCAAGAACCAACTTAGTTGATCGAAATCCAACAACGTAAGATTGCGGACATCTAATTTAATTTACTCGTGCGGTACTGTAGCAGTGGCACTGAACAATAATGATCAATGCTTGTTACATTAAATGCAAGAGTCATATTTGGTGTGGTTGACTTGAGCGTTGGATTTGCCTCATTTTTTGGATCATGCCTTGCACTGATCTGTGAAAATGGATGGACGATGTGGATAAATAGATATATCACGGTGGGCCCCACAGGAGCACTGGTCGGACGACTTATTGTCTGAGCGGAGGTCGGACGCAATCTACTTTTCAAAATGTACTAATTTATTGTTATGTGGCTCAATTTGACTAATTACATGATAACCTTACCTCCACAAACATATATGGCGACCCAATTTGGCAATATTTGATTGGGTTGCCTGTTGCTATCAAAGATGGGCTCGACCGAGTCCACCATCGACCTAATAACTTTCAAACATTCTTTGTTTGCATGGGCCCATCTTTGATAGTGTGGCATGTGGCCTAATGAAATATCGTCATGTCAAGTAGCCACGGTTGTCTATGGTAGCAGGGTCACCTTAGAATGGACATACTTATATTTAAAATGTAATGTTGTGGTTAATAGGGAAGTTGATTGGGTGCAACCCCTCCATTTACTCAAGTTAGTATAGGCACAAAGTGGCTGGATTTTATTGGACGGCAAAATGTTGTCAGAGAAAGGGTCCATAGTGGATTAGGTGAGACCTCAAATCACCGAGGTGGTTAAGACCCCTAACTGTGGGGTTCACAGTGATGTGTGTGCCTTAAATCCACACTGTCCGACCATTTTCAAAGCTCATTTTAGGATATGATCCCAAAAATGAAGCATGCCCAAATGTTAGGTGGACCACACCATAGGAAACAATCATGATTGAATCCCAACCATTAAAAACTTCACGAAGTCCACCTGAATGTTTATTTGCCATCGAACCTGTTGATAAGGTCACAAAGACCTATATAAAGATACCACATGAATATCATCTTGATCCAAAGTTTTTGTTGCTCACAATAAGCTTTTAACGGTCAATTACTACTATTTTCTCTACTATGGTCTATCTAAGATTTGGATCTACTTCGTTTTTTGGATCATATCTTAAAATGAGTTTTCAATACAAATGGAGGTCCTGGATGTAGTCATATATATCAAGGTGAACCCCGTAGTTATGTTCCATGCATTTTGGTCGATGTGGGATCTACTGTAATGGTGCCCAAAAGGCCCAGTAGGGCAGGCCCCACAGCATATGCCATCCAATTAAATCACACCATGTTATTCTAATGTCGATGTCAGTAGAGGCCAAGTAATACCAATCCACGTTAGTTGTCTATAATGGAAACTAGTTACCAAAAAAACAGCGCCATCTTATTGATTACTTATTTTTCATGAGTCAAAATTTTACTAGTCATTCGTCTTCTTCACATTGATTGCTCATTTTTAAAATATACTGGCCATAATGTACACATGTTTGGATAAAAAGGTGCATAGCCATCTTCTTGGATTTTAAAAATCGTGACTCTTATTCTCATTGGCCCGACCATGATGGTGGTCCAACCGGCGACCTTATTTTTTTTTGGAATCTACGCTTTCAAGGGCCTACCACTTTACTCTTTATTTATTTATTTAAAATCCAAGTTATCTTTAATTTTTTGTATTGATGAGACATTAATGTACAAGGGCCTACCACTTGTACCATGGGTCCCAGCATCTAGCATGCACTTGTTTTACCTAGAAAGCCGAAGTTCGTAGGGTTCACGATATCCTATAATATTTAAAATCCACTCCGTCCATCAGCTTCAACCCCGTGCTAGGACCTGCCGCCAAAAAAAAAAAAAAAAAAAAAAAGAAAGAAAGAAAGAAAGAAAGAAAGAAGAAGAAGAAGAAGAAGAAATAAGAGGAAAAAACAAAAAAAAAACCACGACCCATTCATTTGATAGCCATCAATTGGATAGTCAGGATTACTCTGTTTTTTTTTTTTTTTTTTTTTTTTTTTTAATCAGTTTGAATTTGGGTGGTTGGGATTGCTTAATCAGTGTGAATTTGGATGGCCTGACAGTATAAAATGGTAAATAAATCAAGCCGAATAGGACTGCCATGTACCACCCGTGGTGTGTTGACGTCACCAAGTTCTGTGGTCCCCACCATGATGTGTGTATTATATCCTAACCATCCATCCATTTTGGAAGATCATTTTAGATAATGAGTCTACAAATAATGTAGATCCAAACCTCAAGTCGACCACACCACATAAAGCACTGTGACCAGTGAAGCCTGTTGTTGAAACTTTCTTAGGGCCCACCATGATATATATTTGCCATCCAAAATGTTCATAAAGCATAGCCAAATCTCAGGTAAACCACACAACAGGAAACTGCAATGATCAACTGTTGAAAACTTCTTATGGGCCACGAAAGTTTATGGTCCCTTCATCAAAATATGTGTGACCTTATCAAAATGTTGGATGGCAAATAAACATTCTGATAGCCCCCAAAAAGTTTTTAATGGTGGGTATTCAATCACTACTGTTTCCTTTTGTGGTCAACCTGAGATTTGGATATTCGTCAATTTTAGGGATAATGCCCTAAGATGAGCTTTTAAAATGGATGAACGGAGTGGATGTAAAGAACACACATCATGGTGGGCCCCACAGTTAGGGATCGACCATAGCCACGCCCATTTTCCACGGCTGGCAGGGGTAGGATTCAGTCCACATCCATTTTCCACGGACGTAGATTATTCAAAGTCTCATACGGTAGCCCTTGCCCTGCCAGTCCATCCTGGCAGCGGTTCCGCCCGTAATCGACTTTTCCACAAACCTGCAACAGTGACGTGCATCATTTTCTAGGCCGTTACACTTAGCTCTGCGTCAGGATTCTCAACCATACGAATCTATTACAAAAAATGGGCAAACTATCAAGTGACAAAATGACGAAAATGTCATTTTTACTCTAAGAAGGAACGCGCACGCATTGGATTGAACGTGCAAGGGGCATCACCTATAGAATGATCGTGATCGCTCGATTGAGCCTAACTTTCCATTTTATTAAATGTTAACCATTGGATGTAAGTTGAGCCACCTATTGGATGGATGGGGACATCTAATAGGGGACGTATTGGTGGGCCCATCTTTGACACATTTTGGTCGATGTCTCGAGTTGCTTATACGGACTCTTATACTTAGTAACTTACTTGTCAGATTGAGCCACATTTTGTAGCGTTGTCTCGAGTTGCTTGATCGATGATCTCCTATACTTTAATCTGATCCCCTTTGCTCCCTTGATCATGATGCCAATGCTTTGCCAAGGCTTCGGCTCCAAGATCAAACACCTTACATGTAGCGTTCTTCTGAAGTGGCCAAGGTGATGAAAAGTTGGTTAAATTTCTTACAAGTAATGGGAAGTTATATTTTCTAAAGGATTCACCTATATGGGTCTTCTAGAGGATTTACACAATGGTATGCCTATAAAGGTTGAGTTTAATTTTTAAAAAATAGAAGAGTTCAAGCTCATCTTCAAAGTGGAGGTTGGAATCCTTATTAGAATGTTAATCTTAAAGAAGATGACTTACAACTCAATAATGTAGAGGCTTGGATGAGGGATATGATTATATAATCACTTGAGCTTCTATTGCTCCAAAAACACATTCAAAAGCGCAAGAACCAACTTAGTTGATCGAAATCCAACAACGTAAGATTGCGGACATCTAATTTAATTTACTCGTGCGGTACTGTAGCAGTGGCACTGAACAATAATGATCAATGCTTGTTACATTAAATGCAAGAGTCATATTTGGTGTGGTTGACTTGAGCGTTGGATTTGCCTCATTTTTTGGATCATGCCTTGCAGTGATCTGTGAAAATGGATGGACGACGTGGATAAATAGATATATCACGGTGGGCCCCACAGGAGCACTGGTCGGACGACTTATTATCTGAGCGGAGGTTGGACGCAATCTACTTTTCAAAATGTACTAATTTATTGTTATGTGGCTCAATTTGACTAATTACATGATAACCTTACCTCCACAGACATATATGGCGACCCAATTTGGCAATATTTGATTGGGTTGCCTGTTGCTATCAAAGATGGGCTCGACCGAGTCCACCATCGACCTAATAACTTTCAAACATTCTTTGTTTGCATGGGCCCATCTTTGACAGTGTGGCATGTGGCCTAATGAAATATCGTCATGTCAAGTAGCCACGGTTGTCTATGGTAGCAGGGTCACCTTAGAATGGACATACTTATATTTAAAATGTAATGTTGTGGTTAATAGGGAAGTTGATTGGGTGCAACCCCTCCATTTACTCAAGTTAGTATAGGCACAAAGTGGCTGAATTTTATTGGACGGCAAAATGTTGTCAGAGAAAGGGTCCATAGTGGATTAGGTGAGACCTCAAATCACCAAGGTGGTTAATTCCCTAATTGTGGGGTTCACAGTGATGTGTGTGCCTTAAATCCACACCGTCCAACCATTTTCAAAGCTCATTTTAGGATATGATCCCAAAAATGAAGCATGCCCAAATGTTAGGTGGACCACACCATAGGAAGCAATCATGATTGAATCCCAACCATTAAAAACTTCACGAAGTCCACCTGAATGTTTATTTGCCATCGAACCTGTTGATAAGGTCACAAAGACCTATATAAAGACACCACATGAATATCATCTTGATCCAAAGTTTTTGTTGCTCACAATAAATTTTTAATGGTCAATTACTACTATTTTCTGTACTATGGACCATCTAAGATTTGGATCTACTTGGTTTTTTACATCATGTCCTAAAATGAGTTTTCAATACAAATGAGGGCCTGGATGTAGTCATATACATCAAGATGAACCCCGGGGTTAGGTTCCATGCATTTTGGTCGATGTGGGATCCATTGTAGTGGTGCCCAAAAGGCCCAATAGGGCAGGCCCCACAGCATATACCATCCAATTAAATCACACCATGTTATTCTAATGCCGATGTCAGTAGAGGCCAAGTAATACGAATCCACATTAGTTGTCTATAATGGAAACTAGTTCCCCATAAAAAACAGCGCCATCTTATTGATTACTTATTTTTCATGAGTCAAAATTTTACTAGTCATTCGTCTTCTTCACATTGATTGCTCAGTTTTAAAATATACTGGCCATAATGGACACATGCTTGGATAAAAAGGTGCATAGCCATCTTTTTGGATTTTAAAAACCATGACTCTTAGTCTCATTGGCCCGACCATGATAGTGGTCCAACCGGGCGACCTTATTTTTTTTTGGAATCTACGCTTTCAAGGGCCTACCACTTTACTCTTTTTAAAAAAAATAAAAATATAAAAAATCCCAGTTATCTTTAATTTTTTGTATTGATGAGACATTAATGCACAAGGGCCTACCACTTGTACCATGTCTAATCTCTGACTAAGTGGTCCCATTCTTCCAGCATCTAGCATGCACTTGTTTGACGTAGAACGCCGAAGTTTGTAGGGTTCACGATATCCTATAATATTTAAAATCCACTCCGTCCATCAGCTTCAACCCCGTGCTAGGACCTGCTGCAAAAAAAAAAAAAAAAAAAAAAAAGAAGAAGAAGAAGAAGAAGAAGAAATAAGAAAAAAAAAGAAAAAAAACCACGACCCATTCATTTGATAGCCATCAATTGGATAGTCAGGATTACTGGTTTTTATTATTATTATTATTATTTAAATCAGTTTGAATTTGGGTGGTTGGGATTGCTTAATCAGTGTGAATTTGAATGGCCTAACAGAATAAAATGGTAAATAAATCAAGCCGAATCGGACTGCCATGTACCACCCGTGGTGTGTTGACGTCACCAAGTTCTGTAGTCCCCACCATGATGTGTGTATTATATCCCAACCATCCATCCATTTTGGAAGAGCATTTTAGATAATGAGTCTACAAATAATGCAGATCCAAATCTCAAGTCGACCACACCACATAAAGCACTGTGACCAGTGAAGCCTGTTGTTGAAACTTTCTTAGGGCCCACCATGATATATATTTGCCATCCAAACTGTTCATAAAGCATAGCCAAATCTCAGGTGAACCACACAACAGGAAACTGCAATGATCAACTGTTGAAAACTTCTTATGGGCCACGAGAGTTTATGGTCCCTTCATCTAAATATGTGTGACCTTATCAAAATGTTGGATGGCAAATAAACATTCTGATAGCCCCCAAAAAGTTTTTATGGTGGGTATTCAATCACTACTGTTTCCTTGTGTGGTCAACCTGAGATTTGGATATTCTTCAATTTTAGGGATAATGCCCTAAGATGAGCTTTTAAAATGGATGGACGGAGTGGAGGTAAAGAACATACATCACGGTGGGCCCCACAGTCAGGGATCGACCATAGCCACGCCTATTTTCCACGGCTGGCGGGGGTAGGATGCAGTCCACATCCATTTTCCACGGACGTAGATTATTCAAAGTCTCATACGGTGGCCCCACGTAGCCCTTGCCCTGCCAGTCCGTCCTGGCAGCGGTTCCACCCGTAATCGACTTTTCCACAAACCTGCAACAGTGACGTGCAGCATTTTCTAGGCCGTTACACTTATCTTTGCGTCAGGATTCTCAACCATACGAATCTATTACAAAAAAAAATGGCCAAAATATCAGGTGACAAAATGACGAAAATATCATTTTTACTCTAATAAGGAACGCGCACGCATTGGATTGAACGTGCAAGGGGCATCACCTATAGAATGATCGTGATCGCTCGATTGAGCCTAACTTTCCATTTTATTAAATGTTAACCATTGGATGTAAGTTGAGCCACCTATTGGATGGATGGGGACATCTAATAGGGGACGTATTGGTGGGCCACCGGATGAAGGAATTATGTGGTATCCAAGTAGTAGATTTCTATAGTCCTCCTGCTACTATGAAGATTATGATCTGACAATCTGGACTGTTGATATGATGGGAGTACAAAGGATGGAACAAGCCCTAAATGCCCATCAAATAGATGGTTTGGATCTTTTATCCATGAGATCCCTTTGAAAAGAATCCACTCATTGATTGTAATCAACTTATATAATAGACGGTTGGATGGCGTTTGATTTTAATCAGGTGTAAAAGTATATTATAGTTCAAACTTGGGAGTTTTATAGTCTCATAGTTGATTCCAATGCTAATAAAGGAGGGGGTAGCATCATGATTATAAAAATATTAATATATAAGATATACATGTTTTTCTTTTAATGTTTTTGCAAAACTCTTCGTAATAAAATTTGAATGACCATTCGATAATGTCTTAGAAACATTTCCCGTGCATCATCACCGTGAAATGATCATCTACAATCTTCTATATACCATCTACATGATCTGATGTTAGATGTTATTAGGCTGCTTTTCTAGCATGCTTTTGGCCCAATTGAATGAATTTACACTTAAGTAATGTCATTTCATTTTTAGTGTACAATAATAAAGTAATATGAATATAGAGTCATATACAATACTAACATACACAACAATTGGAATGGAACAGATTCATCACTTGCAGATAATAATTGGTCTCGCATTGCATGCAGCTTAATTGACACCTGTGAATTATTAAGCTTTCGTCATTAATGTAGTTATCACAAGGGTTTTGTCCATTCAACCAATGATCTATCTCTGCTACAACACGTAGGCTTGTATGATCTGACTGGATACTAGCTGATTGTGTCTATCACTGTGAGATCTCATCTAGATTATCTTATAAATTAGGAGATACATATTATATGCATATGCATCACAATATAATTACTCTTGTTGTACTATAACAATAGTTCATGTGACACCAGAAGCTTGCGGGACCAAACTTTTAATCGATTGAGTATTGGCCACATCTTAGCGTGACAGTGAAAAACAATGTTTATGTATATAAATCAGGGTGGAATAATCACATCCACATGTACCCAAAAAATAAAAATGTGTATTAACATTAGAACAGCAGGAGGCACAAAGTCTAATAAGGAAGTGTCTTACACCCAGCACCACCCAACCGGACGCGGATTGCGTCCTACCCCCGGACGGATGGTAATCCATCCAGGCAGGGATCTGTGGGCCCCACCATGATCTAAGTGTTTTATCCACGCCGTTAAACGCTTTTTTCAGATAATTTTATTATGGGAACCAAAAAAATGAGGCAGGTCCAAGGGTTAAGTGGACCACACCAAAGGAACCTACAGTGATATTGACACTCACCATTGAAACCTTTATAAGGGCCAACGTGATGTTTTTTTTACCATACAACCTATTCATAATTTCATGTAGACGTGGATGAAGTGAAAACACAAATATCAGCTTGATCCGAGACTTCTCTGGCTCCCAAGAAGTTTTTAATGGTGGAAGTTCAATTCCCACTTTGTGGTCCACTTGAGCCTTGGACCTGCCTCATTTTTTGGTCCACATTAAAATTATTTGAAAAATGAATTTAACGGCGTGGATAAAACACTTAGATAACGATGGGGCCCACAGAGCCCTGCCCGGATGGATTACCGTCCGGGCAGGGGTAGGATGCAATCCGTGTCCCACCCAACCCATTTGCCGTCTAGTCATGTCCATACTGTTGGCACTTTGTGTGTTTTCTGTCACATGTGGTGTGTACGGGCAAACTATAATCGATATAGTGGCTCAATTCAAATTGATTAACTTTAACCCCAAGCAATGAAATAAGTAGATACGTTCAATATAAATGTATATGATTAGAATATGAGAAAATTGGTCGTCAACTCAACCACTTGCAAAAGTTTTGTAATGTCAGGCGATAATCAGAAGGTAGAGTTCTTACTCCGAAGATAGGTTGCACTTTGCATTTCACAATAAAAAACTTTTTAGAAAACCAGTGCAATTAAACAAAATGAATATTACAATCAATTGCTAGAAGCAACTGCAAGAATGTCTCTTAAAAGAATTGTTTGATATTTGATAAAGATCAAGTCCAACGTATAATCGTAGACCTATAATATTATTGCTACTCCTATAATAACTTGAGATATAGTAAATTGATATATTTGGTTGGATTAGTGTGAGACTTATTTCTCTATTGATTTCATCGGCTATTTATGAATTTGTCCTACTGCTTTCCTTCACATATTTTATTTAGTTAGGTAGTTACGATAGTCGAAGAGTCTCTATTTAGATCATTCTCTTGTAAAGTTTTTCTTTCTTACTGGTTTTTTTTTTTTTTTTTTTTTTTTTTTTTTTTTTTTTTTTTTTTTTGATCACCACTCATTTTTTAACTACACATTAGCCACATCACTTCCATCGGTTGTCATCATATGTGTAGTAATAAATCTGTACCAATTATGACTCCGCAAAAAATGCAAGTATCTTAAAAAATCTTTTCATTCACCTCCCATCTCTATCTTTTGCAATGCCACATGTCATTCTCCTATTGGTTTTTTATAAGGACAGCCAAAAATAAGAGCAATACACATACATGAAAGCTCCGGGAAAGACTTTATCGGAAGACTTTATCGAATGAATTGGACAGTCCACATTCATGGACAAGAAAGTGAAGGATCTCTCACCCTTATCGCATCAGTTTTCTTGGTTTCTCTGTGAGAAGAACTTTCCCAGACTCCTATACAAGTTTAGGACAGTTTAAAAAGAGGCGGAGATTCATCATCATCACCTATGGCCCCAGTGAAAAGCTATCCATACCGTTAAGGATGTGTATCCCATTGCAGGTGGAGCATATATTTAAAATTACAAAGATCAAGCGATCCTAGCAATAGTGGCTAACAAATGGATGGTTAAAGTAAAACAAGAGTGGTCCAAATTCAAAGGGAAGAATCAGATGGTTAACAACATCCTATCAGTGAAATTTTTCTGTAATTAATGCTCCATCCAAAGTTGGGTCAGTAATTAGGATGGTCTGGATTGCCATACAACTATGCCATGTGTACTGTTGTAGTGTCACCACCAAACTTTATACGGTGAAAAACTAATGTTAAGCCTAGCCCATAAGTGGACCCAGTCTAAAGATTCCGTCTGCTTGTGTCATTTTCACTCCAGTCCGAGCCTGAAGAGACATTCGTTGTACATTTCCATGAAACCGTAGAGTCTAACCTTTCATAAGACTAGTGACATGAAAGGTCCATGGTTGCATGATCCAGACCGTTGATCTGATCGTCATCATTGTGGATCGAGGTTGCAACGAAAATCTTCTAGATGGAAGATGCTCACCGTTCAATCAATTGTTACAAAGAGACATATATCCACACTGATACTAGAATAGGTCATGACTGGAGGGCAGGGTTATTCCAACCTTGGAAGTTTTCCGTCCATTGTCCATTCACGTGATGGAACGTCATTCTGGGCTAGATTTTTGAGGGACAGTTCATCAACAGTTGAGTAACTAACAGACCAATGGTCTTGATCACCAAGCTATGGCCAACTTGTAAAAATTGAAAGCCCTTGTAAGTATTTGATTGGATGCTATAGGACCCCACCGGAGCTGGAGCTATTTACTATTAGATTGGATCTAGGGTGCAAACAAGAGGCGGATTTGGTGTAGCCCATGTAACCTGAATCTCCGTGGGCCCACTGTGATATCGTGTGACATATTATAAAATGAGACCAGAAATGTGGCAGATCTAAATTTCAAATGGACCAGACTAGAGGAACCAGTGGTGATGGAATGCCCACCACTAAAAACTTCCTAGGGGCCACTAAAATGTTTATTTGACATCTAACCGGTTGATAAGGTCACATGGTCTTGGATGAAGGGAAAACACAAGTATTAGCTTGATCCAAAACTTCCGTGACCTTCAGGAATTTTTCAATGGTAAACATTCAATTTATACTGTTTCCTATGGTGTGGTCTACTTGAGTCTTTTAAATGCTTCATTTTTTATTTCATTTCATAAAATTATCTGTTAAAATATATGGTCGGAGTGAATAAAATAAATAAATTATGGTGGGCCCCACAGGTTTTACTTATTACGCTTTATGAGTTACAGTGCGCAATCCGCTGCCTCCTTCGACGGACTCCTTACCTAAAATTTTGGGAAGCGGATTCCGTACATGCGTACTGAGTAAACTCTGTGGGCCCACCTTGATTTATGCATTCTATCAACTCGGTCCATCCATTTCATCTAATAATTTTAGGTCTTGATCCAAAAATAAAACTGTATACAAAGCACATGAGGACCACACAACAGGAAACCGAAGTTTTGGATCAAGCTGATATTTGTGTTTTCCCTTTATCCATATCTTTGTGATCTTACGAAAAGGTTGAAAGACAAATAAATATCACCATAAGCCCCAGAAAGATTTCAATGGTGGAAATCATTATTCCCACTGTTTCCTGTGGTGTGGACCACTTGAGCTTAGGATATACTTTAATTTTGTGATCAACCCATTAAATGAGCTGTAAAAACGGATGAAAGGCGTGGATAAGCTACATACATTCATGGTGGGCCCGACAGAGTTTACTCAGTACGAGCCGATTTCAAAATTTTGGCGTGAGCTCGGGCTACAGCCGCCAACGTTCCACGTTTAGCCATCTTCCAATCCGGAGGTTTCTGGGTATGTTCCAAAGGGAAGCGGATTGGCTGGTGTACCACACACCACCTATATAGCTGCTGTAGGTGCGTGTCTGCGAAGACGAGCACTGACGCTCCTCGACCTCCGAGTTATACGAACGGTTCAAAGGAGATCAAAGTTTTATGGCCCCACTATTTATTATATCTACACCGTTCATTTATTTTTAGAGATAACTTTAGAGCATTATGCAAAAACCGAATCATATCTAAAGATAATATGGACCACACCATAAATAGCAGTGGAGATAATGATTTTCACCGTTAAAATATTTGTAGGGCCCACTAAACGTTTATTTTCCATCCAATCTGTTCATAAGGTCACAAAGACCTTAATGAAGAGGAAAAACAAATTTCATATTGATCCAAAACTTCTGTGACCCCAAAAAGGGTTTCAATTGTATACGTTCACTCCCTCCACTGCTTTTTTCAGTGTGGTCCACTTGATAATTAGATCTGTCTTATTTTTCGTCTCAAGCCTTAAGAAGAGCTCTCTATATGGATGAACGGTTTGGATATAACACATATCTCGAGATCAGACTTACAGAACTTGCTGACGTCAATACAGCATCTATACAGCTGGTGTGGTACGCCAGCCAATCCGCTTCTGTTCCAAAGCTCGCTCCAGGAAGCGGATCGCGTCCTGCCCCTGTGTGGCCACCGTGATACACGGGCTTCATCCATGCCGTTCATCAAAATTTTCAGATCATTCTAGAGAATGAGAAAAAAAAATGAGCCAGATCTAAGGCTCAAGTGAACCACACACAGGATACAGTGGTGATGATGATTCCTACTGTTGAAACTTTCCTAGGACCCCATCATGTTGTTTATTTAAAATCCAAGCTTACAAGAACTTAGATGAAGGGAAAACACAAATGTCAGATTGATCCAAAACTTTTATGGCCCCAAGAAGTTTTTAGTATGGACCACTGGAGCCTTTAATCTGCCTTATTTTTAGGTTCATACCGTAAAATGATATGGAAAATTGGATGATCGGCATGGATAAAACCCATATATTATGGTGGGTCACAGATCCCTGCCTGGACCGATCCCTTCTAGGCCGGGCAGGATGCAATCTGAATCCGCTTCCCAGTATCAGTCAATCGTGGGCCCCACTTTTAGAAACTTGGAACAAGTGTGGCCCGAGAGGGTCACTGATGTTTGGTCTATTTATAGGGACCATCTCTCACCTACTGTCCACAGATATATTTTGAGGGAGAGAGGGAGAGAGATGGGTTTGTATCTGTTGCTTCAGCTCTTCTGTCTAGCAGCAATAATAAAAGAACATCTTCGGTCTATGAACTCTGTGCCTATGAACTTCTTACGAAGCTTGTATTCAAGCCTGTCTTGTGCAAGCTGTACAAACTCAGTTTTGGTCATAAAAACCTTACAACAGCTTTTTGCCCGCTTAAACCGTGTGATATAGCTCTCACATGTCTCTCCAGGCAACTGTCGAAAATGGGCTAGATTGGCCATAAGGATATCTCTATTGTTAGAGAAGAACTGGGAGTGGAACTTTTCTTCCATCTCTTGTCAAGTGTGTACCGAATCTAGCAATATATTTGAGTACCATATGAAGGCCGCTGCTATTACTGAATGACCAAATAACTACAACTAATGATAGTTATTGTTGGCCAATTCTCCACATTGCATTGTAAATTGGCCAACATGTTTGATGGTCGATTGGCCGAGCTCACCTGAAAACAAGGCAAAATACGGTTGATAGTTCCTTGGCAATGAGTGTTTTCGATCTATCCATTCGGGGTATGGTTTATCATACACCGAGATAGTGTTACGGCCGAGGACTTGAGCAACAACTTCTTAAATGATTTGGATAATCTGGTCGTGATCTACCCACTGAGGTTCAAAGACTAGTGGTGGGTCGGGGCCAAATTTGTTCAAATTATCCTGGAATCTATATAATTGTTGAGGGTTTAATCCTCCTGGCAATCCCCAATTCTGATACTCAAGTATGAAATTCCTAACCTCTTGCTCCGATCGCCTAACTTCCAAGTGAGGTGATACATTTCTTACCTCCTAGACAGGGACCGGTGGTGGATTCTATAGCAGAGGTGGCATGGGTGGAAGTGGAGTTGCATTGCCGATGAAACTTCCCTCGACATTTATTGCATTTTCAATAGTGTTCGTTCAGTCATCATAGCTATCAATTGGTGCATGGCTTTGGTCTGGCTAGCCATATACCGATTAATATCCCCATCTTAAATACAAAATTTCTCTCCCTAGAAGAATAGTCTGAGAAGTCGATGCTCCTCCTTGATCACCAGTGGCATACGTTGGACTATTGTTCAAATTTAATGCCTCAAGGGCTATTGGAACCGATACGTCCTATGCTAGAGGTGATGCGGTTGGCGTAGAGGGATCGACCCCAACAATATGAGCACTTCTTCTATTCGTAATTGGCATTATTTCACCGGTAAGTTAGAGATATGGTCCCACTGGGTGTGCAAAAAACATGTTGTTGTTGCTCTTGGCATGGTGTGTGTGTGTGCGGGCATCCCAGAATTGAAATTGTGATTGAACCGAACAACAATGACCCCAAGCGCCAATATAGGCAGACATATAGTGCATAACCGGGATCTAAGGCGATCGGCCGCCTATTCAGCCACTCGTTGAACATGTAAAATGAGATCAAGCGATATTCAGAGGGTGGGATTCATTCTCTGATGATGGGTATCACATTTGCCTTCCGTACGAAAGGACTTTTTGATACGGATAGAATAAAATGAGAAAAGAAATTCTTACATTCAGTCATGGAGAACAACTATAGAATGCCTTTGCAATTGATAAACTGAATCCAGCGTGCGAGCATAAAGTCAAATTACAGCTAAAGTTACTGGTTAATGCTACGGATTACACTATGGAATGTAAACTGCGGATTGAAAAAGTAATTGATTACACTATGGAATGTAATTTAGTGGATTTGAAAAGTAAAAGATTACACTTTGAAATGTGAATCAACCGAGATTCAAAATGATAATTTGAAAGATAGATTTGGTTTGTTTGGGTTGTTATGAGATGAAATTTTCTTGTTGAATTCCTCTTCTATTTATAATTTCAACTAGATCATCTAAATTCTTCCCACGCTCCTACAGTTACCATTACCTGAACTCCTCTGTTTCTCCTCTTACCATCTGTCTTGTAACTGTTTCACATGATTCCTTCTTTATCGGCCACTCAAACAATGACACAGCATTACCTTATTTGCTCCAGTTGTTATAATCAAGAGATCTTCCTATACATATCTGCATATCCTCAAATACGCCATACAAATCCTTACATATCACATGTAACTCCCTCTAATTTGTTCTCACAAGAAATAACAATAATGGGAATGAATAGTATGTACACGTCTTATTATACCGATTAGGTGATCATGGTTAATTTGCAACAGGTTCCTAATATTTTGAGGCGTACAAGATCATGGACATATATTTTTTTAATTTTATCATACATTAGACATGTGCATATATGACATCATGTTTATCATCATTAAATTATGCTAATTAATGGAAAACATTGTGTAGAACAATATTTCATGAAAACTTCACACACAATTTATTCAATGTTAAGTAAGATTGCATTGAAAAATTCCGTGGAACTCCAATGGGGTTGGATATGATCTCACTGGGCTTTTAGCTCACCAAAATGAGGTAATTTTGAAGAGGAAAAAGACATAGGCAAAGCAGAGTACCTAGACTGCCCAGGAATTCTAGGTGGGGCCCACTGCCATGTTTGTGGGACATCTACATCGTTCATCCGTTTGGCAAGCTCATTTTAGGATATTCAACCAAAAACGAGGTGTATAAAAAAACTCAAGTGGGCCACATGAGAGGAATCAGTGGATATTCAACTAGAACAGTTGAAACATTCTTGTGGCCATAATAGCTTTTCTTCAGACTAAATTTTTAGTATTTTCACTTCATCCCAGTGGTAATGACCTTATAAACGGTTTTGATGGCATATAAACATCAAGGTGGATCCCAGGAAGGTTTCAAAGGTAGGTATTTCTTTCCCCAATTTTCCCTCTCGTGTGGCCCACCTAAATTTTGTCGCTTGTCATAAAATGAGCTCGCCAAACATATAAATGGGGTAGATGTCCCAAAAAAACATGGCGATGGGCCCCACTCAGTATCCTTGTGCAGGAACTTCCTGCGAAAGGCTACCGTGTCCGATAAACGAAAATCATGCTCAGCCAATGGCTGCGTATCTTCTTACTAATGGGCAAGTGACAAGTGGCAGGCTACCAACCGTCCACGCGAGCGCTGATTCATGTCTGGATTTTGAACAGGTCCCGCTGGATGCAGATTAGCTATTGAACCAGACAGTAGCTGGTGGGCAACATATTATGCATCACTTGACATGTGGATGAGCCTCGTTTTTTACAGGTGCCCCATATGGGGTGACATTTCACATCTGGTTCACTTGATTATGCTTTATTGTGGTCTTAAACGCTAATGTGTGTGGGCTTGGGCTTGGGTTTGCCTAGATTTTCAGGGTTTTGTGGGGTTCCTACAACACTCTGATCAACTTGTCAGCCCTAGATGGTGTGTCTACAGTGATGCTCTCTGATAGGTCCATATAGTCACTATTTGACAATTAAGTAATAGCTAACATCCACTAAACAAGGTCATTATTCCATGCCATTAGCCACATCACACACTTCACTCAACTCCAACACTTCATACTCTGCATGAAGCAGTCTTGGTAACATGGTCTTATCTTACTCATCAACGGTTGGATCGAGGAGAACTTATATTCCTTGAAAAGCTAACTTGAAGACCTACGATCCAAGCTTGGAATCAAGACATTCTGACATCGCTTGGTCTATCAATGGGGTCTACAACACAGTTGAGGTATCCTTAATCACAACTGCTTGGTCAGCAACACATATCTTTATTTTTTGGAATAATTTCCCTCGTTATAACTTGGATTGCGATGAAACAAATTTTGTGTGAAACTAAACTTGATGAACTTTCCAATGCACTAAACTTATCTCGATCATACACCGTTTGCTTCTCCATTCGTTGTCTCGAACACGGGCAACAAATGATATCCAATTCTCAACAACGTGAAAAGTATGACTTTTCAAACTTCAAAAGCCACTCTAAAACTCACAACTTTGAAAGTATATCTTCCATATAGATATTGCAAATTCTAACCAGTTTCAAATTTTAAAAATAATAATAATAATTTTTTTTTTAAAAAAGTAAAAATTTTCCAAATTGGTAAAACTACTTTGATCAAAAGTGAAGGGAATCAACCATCTAAATGATTGATATTATTTCTATTCCTAATCGATAGATTCTATATTTGTATTAGAAATGATAGTAAATATCATATTCGTGGAGTAGAGTAGAAACATAAGTGTACTCTTATGAATGTGGAATATATCAAATTAGTTATAATCGAAATTGTCAATTCATCCATAACTACTTATGGGCCATATCCTATTATGAGAAAATAGCTGACAAAGAGATTTGTCATCATGAGATGAAGACAGATGGGAAATAGAGAGAAAAAATGTGCCATATCATTTTCTTATAATAAATAGCTAAGAAAGAGATTTGTCATTATGAGATAAGATGAGTAAGAAATAGAGAGAAAAAGGGGCTATATGATATTCTAAGAAATAACTAAGAAAGAGTATTGTCATTATGAGACAAAAATGACCAGAAAATAAAGAGAAAAGCCATCGCGAGTGGAGTTTAGGGTTTGGGAGGACATGAATCATGTTAAACTCTTTTTTGTTGGGGACCTTGCACAAAACCTTAGGATCTAGCCCTCCAGAACAAACCAGAATTATGGATAATAAAGCAATGAAAATAATCAATGCATCAATCACACACCACACAAAAGAATTTTATGTGGAAAACCCTCAAAGAGGTAAAAACCACGGGACCTTGTCTAGATCAACAATCCACTATGAAGTAAAACGTTTACAACCTTCTTCACTCACGCAGGAGTAGATGAACAATGAAAGAATAAAGAAAACCAGAGAGATCTCACCGATTACGAGGACGTAGGAGCGCTGAGATATAGACTGCACCGTAGATCACCTCCACGAGCATAACCTCCCTTCTACAAGCTTCTTCTCTCTCTTTCTCCCCCTCTCTCTCACCTTTGATAGCCCTCTTGTATTTTTCTCATCAACACAACATGCCCAAGAAAAACCCTAGGGACCCTTTTTTTTTTTATAGTTTTAGGAAACTCCTTTCCGCATCCTAGTTGCGAAAGGACTTGCGCATCCCAGTTGTGAAAGGACCTTGCGCATCTCAGTTGCGAAAGGACTTGCGCATCCCAGTTGCGAAAGGACTTGCGCATCCCAGTTACGAAAGGAGGACAGGTAAAAAAAAACCCATCAAATCTCTCCCTTTTTGACCCAGAAAGGATTCACCTTCTTTAAGCCAGCCAGGTTTCTACAACCTTAAACTTGCCCTTGAACAAGACCTTGGTCATCATATCTGACCCATTATCATCCGTGTGGACCTTCTCAAGCTGTAACACCTTCTGTTCAAAAGTATCCCTGATCCAGTGATACCGAATCTCTATGTGCTTTGACTTGGAATGCTGACTTGGATTCTTGCTCAAGTGTATAGCACTCTGACTATCGCAATAGACCACGTGCTCCTCCTGCTTTAGGCTAAGTTCCTGTAGGAACCTTTTCATCCAAAGCATCTCTTTACATGCCTCTTTGACTGCAATGTATTCGGCCTCTGTCGTCCACAATGCTACGACCTTCTGTAGCTTGCTCTGCCAAGAAACCGCTCCCCTTGCAAACGTGAACATGAACCCCGATGTAGACTTCCTGGAGTCTATGCCACCTGCCCCTTGCAAACTCTAACACAGGTTTACCGTCACCATAGCATAGGCTCAACCTGGATGAGCCTCTTAGATACCGCAATATCCACTTCACCGCTGCCCATTGCTCTTTGCCAGGATTGGCAAGATACAAGCTGACAACACCAACCGCATATGCTATGTCTGGGCGTGTACACACCATAGCATACATCAAACTTCCTACAGCTGACGTGTAGGGTATCTTCTACATCTTTTCCACCTCTGCCTTCGTCATATGACACTGTCTGTCGCTCAATCTGAAGTGACCATCTAGTGGAGTACTGACCGGCTTCGCTGCATTCATATTGAACTGCTCTAGGACTTTCTCAATATACCGCTCTTGTGACAGCCAGAGCTTCCTGCTGCTTCTGTCATGGGTTATCTCCATTCCTAGGATCTGTCTAGCCGGGCCCAAGTCTTTCATCGCAAAAGACTTGCCCAACTCCTGTTTCAGCCTGTCGATCTTCTTGATGTCTTTTCCCATGATGAGCATGTCATCAACGTATAATAGCAGAACTAAGAAATCACCATCTGAGAACTTACTCGTGAACACACAGTGGTCCGACTTCGTTCTGTCATACCCGTGTTTCAACATAAATGAGGCGAACTTTTTGTACCATTGCCGTGGAGCTTGTTTTTGCCCATACGAACTCTTCCTCAGCCTACACACCATATGCTCCTTGCCCTTGACTTCGAACCCCTCTGGTTGGTGCATGTAGATCTCTTTTTCCAGGTCACCATGGAGAAAGACAGTTTTAACATCTAACTGCTCTATCTCCAGATCCATGCTAGCCGCCAACCCAAGCAACACCCGTATGGATGTCATCTTCACCACTGGTGAGAATATCTCCTCGAAGTCTATGCCTTTCCTCTGACCAAAACCTTTCACCACAAGTCTGGCCTTGAACCTTGTCTGTGAATTCTTCTGCTCAACCTTCTTTCTGAACACCCACTTGTTGCTCAAAGCTTTCTTGCCCTTAGACAGTTTCACCATGTCATAGGTGTGGTTCTTATGCAAGGATTCCATCTCCTCTTGCATAGCTTTCAACCACTCCCCCTTATGCTCGTCGGCTAGGGCCTCAGAATAATCTTCTGGCTCTCCCCCATCAGTCAGCATAATGTACTCATGTGGCGAGTACCTCTTGGACGACTGTCTGTCCCTAGATGACCTCCTCACCTGTGGCTCAACAGGTGGATCAAGTGGGGGCTGCTCCCCTGGTCCATCTTCTGAAGGAACTCCCTCGTCCTCTGCACCTTGCTGTACTCCCCCGTCATCAGGCACCACGGGAGGAATAATCGGATCCGTGTCCTCTAGCTCACCTGAACTAGGCTGATTCTTCTCTGACTTACCAATGTCTTATATACACTGATCTTCAAAGAAAACCACATCTCTGCTCCTGACGAGCTTCCTCTCGGTCGGATCCCACAATCTATAACCAAACTTTTCATCACCGTACCCCAAGAACACACACTGCCTGATCTTCATATCGAGCTTAGACCTCTCGTCCTTTAGTACGTGAACGGATGCCCTGCATCCAAACACGATGAGATGACTGCACGATGGATCCTGTCCAGTCCACACCTTCTCAGGTACTTCTCCATTCAAGGGGGCTGATGGAGACCTGTTTATCAAATACACCGCCGTGTGCATTGCTTCTCCCCAGAACATCTTGGGCAATTTCGCATGGGATAACATGCATCTGATTCTTTGAACAATGGTGCGATTCATTCGCGCAGCTACACCATTATGCTGGGGGGTCTTGGGAACCGTTTGTTCATGCCGTATACCTAGGGACTTGCAGTACTCGTGAAAGTCGCCAATATATTCACCACCATTGTCAGTGCGGATGCACTTCAATGGTCTACCTGTCTCTCTCTCGACCATAGCATGAAACAATTTAAACACACCAAAGACCTCGTCCTTGGATTTCAAAGCATAAGCCCAAACCCTCCTAGATGCATCATCTATAAAAGTAACAAAATACAATGCCCCACCTAAGGTTTTTGTCCTCATAGGACCACAAACATTAGAATAAACCAAATCTAATGCATGCACTTTATTAACATGAGAAGCAGTTTTAACAAATGAAACTCTATGTTGTTTCCCTGATAAACAATTAAGACAGGTTTTGAGAGGTGTACCTGTCACGTCTGGAAGGAGCCGCTTCTTTACTAGTACCTGAAGCCCTTTTTCACTCATGTGGCCTAGACGCCTGTGCCACATGCCAATAGCTGAATCTTCCGCTGCGTTCAACCCACCCTTGCATATACTGACACTTGCCTTGTAAAGGGTGCAACACTTCTTTCCTCTTGTCACGATCAATGAATCCTTGATGAGCTTCCATCGCCCACCAGCAAACCAGCTTTCATAGCCATCATCATCCAACCTTCCCGTCGACATCAAGTTGAGGCGAAGGTCTGGATATGCCTCACATTCCTGAGAACCAATGTGCAGCCCACATCGGTCTTCACACAAATATCACCAACTCCCACGATCTTCGATACGCCAGAATTTCTCATCCTCACAGTCCCACAGTCACCTGACTTGTAGCTTGTGAAGAAGTCCCTGTGTGGAGTTGCATGAAAAGAAGCTCCCGAGTCTATCACTCAGCCGGTGTCCTGACTCGTAGCCGTGAGACATACGTCATGATCTGCAGAAAGAATAACTACAACGTCGCCATCTGAAGCGACTGCAGTGGAATCTGATTCATCTTCCTTCCCTTTTCCTTTCTTGTCATTTTTCTTACCATGACATTCATGCTTGTAGTGGCCCTTCTTGCTACAATTCCAGCATTCAACGTCTTTTCTATTACTCGACTTGCCTCTTGATTTATCTCGGGCCTTCCCGCCCTTCCTGTTCTTTCCTCTCCCCCGTTCCTGTGTCACAAGAGCCTCTTGCTGAGTAGACCTCTGAGACTTCCTCCTTGTCTCTTCATTGAGGAGACAGCTAGTCACCTATTTCATGGATATCTTTCCGTCTGACGCGGAGTTACTTAGAGACACCACCAATGTCTCCCAAATGTCAGGCAATGAACTAAGCAATAGTAAAGCCTGCAATTCATCATCCAGGACCATCTTCATAGAGGTGAGTTGCTTCACTATATTGCTGACCTCATTCATGTGCTCGGCCATAGAACCACCATCTTTGAATTTGAGATTCACAAGTCGCCGTATCAGAAAAATCTTATTACCGGCTGTCTTCCTCTCGTACAGCCCTTGTAATTTCAACCATAGGCTAGCGGCTGAGGTTTCTGTAGACACATGGTGGAACACAGAATCATCCAACCATTGTCTAATAAACCCCATCGCCTTTCGGTCCGTCTTCTTCCAATCATCATCAGTCATATCCTTGGATTTTGCTGATATGCCTAAGATTGGAGAATATAGGTTCTTGCAATAAAGCAAGTCCTCCATCTTAGCCTTCCATATGGTCCAGTTAGAACCATTAAGGCTGATCATCCTTGAGCCACCTTCCATAATTCAAAACCGATCCTTACCCGTTCAATGAACTTAGCTCTGATACCACTTTGTTGGGGGCCTTGCATAAAACCTTAGGATTTAGCCCTCCAGAACAAACCAGAATTATGGATAATAAAGCGATGAAAATAATCAATGCATCAATCATACACCACACAAAAGAATTTTACGTGGAAAACCCTCAAAGAGGTAAAAACCACGGGACCTCGTCCAGATCAACAATCCACTATGAAGTAAAACGTTTACAACCTTCTTCACTTACACAGGAGTGGATGAACAATGAAAGAATAAAGAAAACCAGAGAGATCTCACTGATTACGAGGACGTAGGAGCGCTGAGATATAGACTGCACCGTAGATCACCTCCACGAGCATAACCTCCCTTCTACAAGCTTCCTCTCTCTCTTTCTCCCCCTCTCTCACATTTGATAGCCCTCTTGTGTTTTTCTCATCAACACAACATGCCCTAGAAAAACCCTAGGGACCATTTTTTATAGTTTTAGGAAACTCCTTTCCGCATCCTAGTTGCGAAAGGACTTGCGCATCCCAGTTGCGAAAGGACTTTGCGCATCCCAGTTGCGAAAGGACTTTGCGCATCCCAATTGCGAAAGGACGACAGGTCAAAAAAAAACCCATCATTTTTTACATAGTGGGTAAAACAACCAATTTCCGAACCACATAGTATATGTGAGATCAGTTCCATCCATCAGGTTTGATGCTCCATGTTAAGCCTTACAACGAAAATTCAGCCAAATCCAAACTCAAGTGGGCCACATCATAGGAACAATGGAGATGGAATGCCAAATATAGGTTGTTTTTATTTTTGGGCCAATATGGTGTGTATCCTTCATCAAACCATCTCATCAAATGTAACTCACTAGAATCAAGGAGCTGAGGCAGAAAGCGAATTTCGCCATCTCTAGGATCCCCCGTGAGGTTAACGGGCCAGGGGATGGTCTTGCTAGAGCGGGAGCTGTGAGTCAATCCTCTTTTTGGACCAACAACTGTGCAAATCTTCCTAGGCTTATTCAGGGACTCTACTTCCTGGATAAAGCTGGGATTGGAGCTCTTAGGGAATTTTGATTTGGATCCTCTCTTCGTACTTTTTTTTAAAAAACATCTGTAAAGTAATAGGATAGGTGGCTAGGCCTTTGTTTGTTGGCCCACGCTCGCCGGAAAGCTGCTCATTTTATAAGTTTGTTCATGATATCAATACATCTTCAGCTTTTCCACCAAAAAAAAAAAAGAAAAAAAAAAAGAAAAATAAAAACTTGAATCAACTGAAGCTACAAAAATATGAATCTCAATGTTCATTAATCTATATATTGAGTAATGGCCACAGCTCAGTATAATAACCAATCATGGCCAAATAAACACATCCACATGTAAAAACAGTAGCACTAAAATATCGATATAACCCAATGAAAAAAATGCATGCGTATATTCATATTTAGAACAGCCGACGACACAAAGTCTATTAGGAAGAGTCCTTCCGGCCCCATCCAACCCATATGCAATCGGAATCTGATTGCATGACCACGATGGTGTAGTGACTTCACCAAGTTACCGAGTTACTGTGACGCCCCGTCACTGTGGTCACATGTGGGCGGGCACACATGGGCGGGCACACATGTGGGCGGGCCCCAAGATGGCTGGCAGGCTACTGTGTGGCTGGCAGGCTACTGTGCACACAGTGAAAGGTGAAGCTTTATCCCACATCGGAAGTGCCGTCTGAAGTTGTGGTAGTTATATGTAGAGTTGTCACCCTATGTTGTATGAGGCCTTTTGGGGTGATCCCAAGAACAAAACCGTGCGGGCTGTGCCCAGAGCGGACAATATCATACAGTGTGGGCGTGGGCTGTTACAAAATGGTATCAGAGCCGAGGACGGCTCTGCCCTCGGTGGGGGATATTGTGACGCCCCGTCACTGTGGTCACATGTGGGCGGGCACACGTGGGCGGGCCCCAAGATGGCTGGCAGGCTACTGTGCACACAGTGAAATGTGAAGCTTTATTCCACATCGGAAGTGCCATCTGAAGTTGTGGTAGTTATATGTAGAGTTGTCACCCTATGTTGTATGAGGCCTTTTGGGGCGATCCCAAGAACAAAACCGTGCGGGCTGTGCCCAGAGCGGACAATATCATACAGTGTGGGCGTGGGCTGTTACAGTTACGGTTGTTCACGCCATGATGATGTATGCGTTCTAAATCCCATTGCATGACCTCGGTAATGTATTAATGTCACCAAACTCTGTTGGCCCCACCATGATGTATATATTCTATCTATACCGTCTATCCATTTCGCCGGATCATTTTAGGGCATAAGCTAAATAATGTGGCAGATACAAAGCTCAAGTGGATCACACTAGAAAATATTAGTGTACACAATGACACACAACGTTGAAACATTCCTAGGGTCTACCATAATGTTGATTCGACATCCAACCTATTCATAAGGTCACAAATACTTTTACCAAGGGAAAACACAAATATCAGCTTGATCCGAAACTTCTGTGGTCCTAATAAATTTTCAATGGTGGATGTAATTGTCCCCACTGCTTTCTGTGGTGTGGTCCACTTGAGCTTTGAATTTGACTGATTTTTAGTCTTATGCCCTAAAATGATCTCAAAAAATAAATGGACCGGTGTGGATATAGAACACACATCATGGTGGGGCCCACAGTACTTGGTGACGTCAACACACCACTGAGGTCGGTGGTGTGGCACACCACGCAATCAGCTTTCTTTGCCATTTAGACGTGTCCGGACTCCGGACTCTGAAAATTCTCCGACGACTTCACTGAATGATGTAAACGGTCCACGTACGTGGACAAGAAAACGAAGGATTCCTTGCCCTTCACGATTGGATCGCACCAGTTTTCTTCGTTTTCTTAGAAAAACTTTTGTAGACTTCTGTGCAAGTTTACAACCGTTTAAAAGGAAGTGGAGGATCATCATCCTCACCTGAGGCTCCCGTGGACAACTATCCATACTGTTAAATTTATGTGTCCCATTTCAGGTGAAGCAGTCATAACAATAGTGACTAATAAATGAATGGTTAAAGTAAAACTTGAGTGGTCCAAATTCAAACGAAAGAATCAGATGGTTAATAATATCCTATCAGTGTAATTTTTCGGTGATGCTCCATCCACAGTTGGGTGATTAATTAGGATGGCCTGGATTGCCATACAACCATGTCATGTGTACGGTTGAAGAGTGACCACCGATTTTCACATGGTGGAAAACCAACATAAAAAGCCTAGCGGATAAGTGGACGCAGTCTAAAGATTCCCCGCCTAGTCATTTTCCTTCGGGTCTCCGCCGTGGAGGTTGCAGTAAAAGCCTTTTAGACATGGAGATGGTTGCCGTTCAATCAATGACTTATAAAGAGATATATGTCCACATTGACAGTAGAATACCTCAAAACCAAGGGTTGGAATATTCCAAATTAGGAAATTTTCCATCCATTGTCTATTCATGTGATGGACAGTCATTCGGGCTAGATTTTTTTAGGAAGCAATGGACAAATAGTTGTAAACTGGGTCCACTTGTAAAAATTGAAAGCCCAAGGAAAGTAGTTCGTATGCCCGCTTGGATGGTATACGGTATATGACCCGACGCGAACTGGACCTATGTACGGTGTACTCGGGTCTGCGGCGAAAATGGGGCACACGGATTTCCTGGCGGGTGGATTAGGTACTACTGAATGGCCACCGTGATGTATGAATTTTATCCACACCATTCATCCATTTTTCCATACCACTTTAGAATAATGGTCCAAAGATAAGGGAGATCCAATTCTCAACTAGAGCACACCAAAAGAAGTAGTGGTACTAAGGATGCCCATCATTGAACCTTTTTAGGATTCACGGTGTTATTTATTTGCCATCCAACCTATTGATATGGACATATAAACTTGGATGAAGTTAAAAAATAAATATTATCTTAATCCAAAAATTCAATGGCCTCTAGGAATATTTCAACAGTAGGAGTTTAATCCCCACTTTGTGGTCAATTTAAGCCTTGGATCTTCCCTATTAAATTTTTTAATATGTAAAATGATATGTAAAAAAGGACAGACAGTGTGGATAAAATTCATACATCACATTGGCCCCTCAGTGGCCCTCGGTGCCACCGCCTGTCCCGAGCTCCGAACATACGGGGGTATTATCTAATCCGCGCCCAATTTCCTGTAATGCATGTAACCCGAATGCTTATGGGGCCACTTATGAGATTTCTCTGTGATATCCTCTGCGTCTATCCAGTTGGAAGCGGATTGCGTCCTGCCCCCGTTTGGACCGGTGGGGGGCTTTGTGGAGCCCACCGTGATGTGTGTGTTTTATCCACCTGTTACATATCATTTTTTGGTATGAGTAGAAACATAAGTGTAATCTTATGAATGTGGAATATATCAAATTAGTTAAATTGAAATTGTCAATTCATCCATAACTACTTATGGGCCATATCCTACTATGACAAAATAGCTGACAAAGAGATTTGTCATCATGAGATGAAGACAGAAGGGAAATACAGAGAAACAATGTGCCATATCATTTTCTTATAATAAATAGCTAAGAAAGAGATTTGTCATTATGAGATAAGATGAGTAAGAAATAGAGAGAAAAAGGGGCTATATGATATTCTAAGAAATAACTAAGAAAGAGTATTGTCATTATGAGACAAAAATGACCAAAAAATAAAGAGAAAAGCCATCGCGAGTGGAGTTTAGGGTTTGGGAGGACATGAATCATGTTAACTCTTTTTTACATAGTGGGTAAAAAAACCAATTTCCCCACCACATAGTATATGTGAGATCAGTTCCATCCATCAGGTTTGATGCTCCATGTTAAGCCTTACAACGAAAATTCAGCCAAATCCAAACTCAAGTGGGCCACATCATAGGAACAATGGAGATGGAATGCCAAATATAGGTTGTTTTTATTTTTGGGCCAATATGTTGTGTATCCTTCATCAAACCATCTCATCAAATGTAACTCACTAGAATCAAGGAGCTGAGGCAGAAAGTGAATTTCGCCATCTCTAGGAACCCCCGTGAGGTTAACGAGCCAGGGGATGGTCTTGCTAGAGTGGGAGCTGTGAGTCAATCCTCTTTTTGGACCAACAACTGTGCAAATCTTCCTAGGCTTATTCAAGGACTCCACTTCCTGGATAAAGCTGGGATTGGAGCTCTTAGGGATTCTGATTTGGATCCTCTCTTCGTGCTTTTTTCTTCTTTTTTTTTTTACATTTGTAAAGTAATAGGATAGGTGGCTAGGCCCTTTTTTTGTTGGCCCACGCCTGCCGTAAAGCTGCTCATTTTATAAGTTTGTTCATGATATCAATACATCTTCAGCTTTTCCACCAAAAAATAAAAAAAAAACCTAGAATTAACTGAAGCTACAAAAATATGAATCTCAATGTTCATTAATCTATATATTGCGTAATGGCCGCAGCTCAGTGTGATAACCAATCATGGCCAAATAAACACATCCACATGTAAAAACAGTAGCACTAAAATATCAATATAACCCAATGAAAAAAATGCATGCGTATATTCATATTTAGAACAGCCGACAGCACAAAAATTCTCCGACGACTTCACTGAATGATGTAAACGGTCCACGTACGTGGACAAGAAAACGAAGGATTCCTTGCCCTTCACGATTGGATCGCACCAGTTTTCTTCGTTCTCTTAGAAAAACTTTCATAGACTCCTGTGCAAGTTTACAACCGTTTAAAAGGAAGTGGAGGATCATCATCCTCACCTGAGGCTCCAGTGGACAGCTATCCATACTGTTAAATTTATGTGTCCCATTTCAGGTGGAGAATATACGTAAAATTACAATGATGAAGCAATCATAACAATAGTGACTAATAAATGAATGGTTAAAGTAAAACTTGGGTGGACCAAATTCAAACGAAAGAATCAGATGGTTAATAATATCCTATCAGTGTAATTTTTCGGTGAGGCTCCATCCACAGTTGGGTCGTTAATTATGATGGCCTGGATTGCCATACAACAATGTCATGTGTACGGTTGAAGAGTGACCAGTGATTTTCACATGGTGGAAAACCAACATATAAAGCCTAGCGGATAAGTGGACGCAGTCTAAAGATTATCCGCCTAGTCATTTTCCTTCGGGTCTCCGTCGTGGAGGTTGTAGTAAAAGCCTTTTAGACATGGAGATGGTTGCCGTTCAATCAATGACTTATAAAGAGACAAATGTCCACATTGACAGTAGATTACCTCAAAACCAAGGGTTGGAATATTCGAAATTAGGAAAATTTCCATCCATTGTCTATTCATGTGATGGACAGTCATTCGGGCTAGATTTTTTTAGGGAGCAATGGACAAATAGTTGTAAACACCGCTTCTGGGTCCACTTGTAAAAATTGAAAGCCCAGGAAAGTAGTTCGTATGCCCGCTTGGATGGTATACGGTATACGACCTGATGTGAACTGGACCTATGTACGGTGTACTCGGGTCTGCAGCGAAAATGGGGCACACGGATTTCATGGCGGGCAGATTAGGTACTACTGAATGGCCACCGTGATGTATGAATTTTATCCACACCATTCATCCATTTTTCCATACCACTTTAGAATAATGGTCCAAAGATAAGGGAGATCCGATTCTCAAGTCACCACAAGAAGCAGTGGTACTAAGGATGCCCATCATTGAACCATTTTAGGATTCACCGTTTATTTATTTGCCATCCAACCTATTAATATGGTCAGGTAAATTTGGATGAAGTGAAAAAATAAATACCATCTTAATCCAAAACTTCTGTAGCCCCCGAGAATATTTCAACAGTAGGAATTTAATCCCCACTTTGTGGTCGATTTAAACCTTGGACCTTTACTATTGTAGGTTTTACGATGTAAAATGATATGTAAAAATAGGTAGACAGTACGGATAAAATTCATACATCACATTGTCCCTCAGTGGCCCTCGGTGCCTCCGCCTGTCCCGAGATCCGAACATACGGGGTATTATCTAATCCGCGCCCGATTTCCTGTAATCCACGTAACCCGAATGCCCGTGGAGCCACTTATGAGATTTCTCTGTGACATCTACTACGTCTATCCAGTTGGAAGCGGATTGCGACCTGCCCCCGTTTGACCAGTGGGAGCTTTGTGGAGCCACTTATGAGATTTCTCTGTGACATCTACTACGTCTATCCAGTTGGAAGCGGATTGCGACCTGCCCCGTTTGACCAGTGGGAGCTTTGTGGAGCCACTTATGAGATTTCTCTGTGACATCTACTACGCCTATCCAGTTGGAAGCGGACTGCGACCTGCCCCCGTTTGACCGGTGGGAGCTTTGTGGAGCCACTTATGAGATTTCTCTATGACATCTACTACGTCTATCCAGTTGGAAGCGGATTGCGAACTGCCCCGTTTGACCGGTGGGAGCTTTGTGGAGCCACTTATGAGATTTCTCTGTGACATCTACTACGTCTATCCAGTTGGAAGCGGATTGTGACCTGCCCCCGTTTGACCGGTGGGAGCTTTGTGGAGCCCACTGTGATGTGTGTGTTTTATCCACCTGGTACATATAATTTTTTGGTAGGAGCTAAAAATTGAGGAGTTCATACAATTGAACGCCCACCATTAAAATTTTAATGGGAGCCACAAAATTTTTGGATCAAATTGGAATTTGTGTTTTCTCTTCATGTAGGTTTCTGCGGCCTTATGAACAGGTTGAATGGAAAATAAAAATCATGATGGCCCCGGGAAAGTTTCAACAGTAGGAATCATTATCAATGCAGCATCCTGTGGTGTGGTCCACCTGTGCTTTTAATCAACCTCTTTTTTTGGATCATTATATTAAATGATCTGAAAAATTGGATGAACCACATAGATAAATCCCATACATCACGGTGGCTCCACAAAGTCCATGCATGGAACGATTCCGTCCGAAGGGTACCCCAACACAGAAACTGAGTGATTCAATCATGACACCACTAAAAACTTCATAAGGCCCGCCGTAGTGTTCGTTTGTTTGCCATCCAAACTGTTGGTATGATTACATGACCTGGATGAAGTGACATCCAACCACACTGAAAATTTTGATCTTCCTTAGTTTATGTTTCCTTCACTAAAATGAGTCAGAAAAATGGATGGACGGTGTCGATTTACAACACATACATCAAGTTGAGCCCACCGTCATGGCCTCACTTAATTTGCCTACGCTGTAGGGGCTGCTTATTTACCACTTAATATGCTTTTGAAATCTAAAAATGTTAATTTACCATTGAAACCGTCCTAAGGCCCACCATGTTGTTTGTTTGCCATTCAATGATGTTTATTTACCATCCAAAATGTTAGTAAGGTCACACGACCGGGATGTACCAAAAAAGCAAATATCAGCCTGAAACATAACCTATGTGGCATCAAGAAGTTTTCAATCGTAGACATTTAATCCCCACTATTTTTGCTGGTGTGGTCCACCTGATCGTTAAATCCACATTATTTTCTAATCATAAACTAAAATAATTTGAAAAAGTGGAGGGCCGGTGTGGATCTAACACATACATCATGGTGGAGTTTACAAAACTTTGCCATGTTAACACAGTGCCTGTCTGGTGACGTGTTCTTTCTATACTAGGCAATTCGTTACGAAAACTTGCCTGGTGTGCCACACACCACCGTGTTGACGTCACCAAGTTTTATGGGACTCACCATAATGTATGTCTCTCATCTATCCATTTGACAAGATTATCTTATGGCATGGCCAAAAAATATGGCAGATACAAAGCTAAAATGGACCACACCACATAATGCAGAGAGGATTGAACGTCTACCATTGAAAACTTGTTAGAAGCCGTGTAAGTCTTGGATCAATCTGATATTTGTTTTTTCCCATCCTCAAGGTCTATGCAACCTCTTTATAAGGTTGGATGACAAATAACATCATGATAAGCTCCCATGGCTTCATAGTTAGAAATCATTATACCGCTGGCTTTAGGCAGTGTGGTCCTAGTAGCAACGGAAGTTAAGTGGGGCTAATGTGATGTTTGTGAGAAATCCACCCCTTCCATCCATTTTCAAATCATACTAGGACATTAGTAGAGCTGTACACGTGTAGAGTACACTCGGTTACTCGCTCGACTCAACTCGGAATTACTCGACTCGACTCGGCTCGGCTCGTCATGAGTTTGAGCAGAGTACGAGCATGAATTTGATACTCGTTTTGATTATGAGTAGAGTATGAGCTAAGTGGTATTCGACTCGGTACTCGACTCTTACTCGACTCGTGTTCACGTGTGTACGGAGACTGTGTTCACATGCATGGATGGTCATAGTCTACAGGAGTTTTAGTGTTTTTCCTCGTCGGATCAAAGAAGAGTTATTTCATACTCTTGTGGAGAGCAGTGGTTGATACGCATGCACTCAGAAGCTGTACACATGGCATGCGCTTAACTCAAACAAAACGGTTGAAATCATATTACCTTCTATAGATAGGTAATAAACCTGAAATCAGAATGATTGGCGAATCCGTGCCTTTGTTTAATGGACATTGTTTTTCTTTTGAAATACGACCGTTGACTATGTTCACTGATCTTCCAGTTCATTGTGCTCATCTCAGGTGGGCCCACTATCTGGATGGTGTACTTGAGCTATGATATCTCTATTGTATAGCTTCCCTCCAACATGCCACTTGTGTGGAGCATCAGTGACATGGAAATGGTAGTAACCACCGCGAAGATCACCTGGAAGAAAATCAATCCATGCTGCTCATTAGGTGAGCCAGAAAGTTGGAATCACTGGGCAACCGACAGCCTGGATTAACAAACAGGTGTGGCCCACCTAGTGAGAGGAATAGCCTGATTTTGTAGAAGGGAGATCTTCATGGTAGGGCCGACAGTTTTCACCGTATTGATTCCCTACACATGTGGCATATTGGCGGGGAAAGGTGATCCGCGCCTTATAATGGGAGGTGCGCATTGAGCATGACTTCAACGCACCGGGAGTACTGAGATTTGTTACAAGGCGGGAAAGCTCGGACCCTACTCGATTTTTGCTCGTACTCAGACGAGTAGCGTACGAGCAAGGAATCATGCTCGTCACCCGAGTAGAACCGAGTACGAGCAGGAGTCAGCCAAGGCGAGTAGAGTATGAGCAGGGCGATACTCGGCTCGACTCGACTCGTGTACAGCTCTAGACATTAGTACTTAATAAAATTAATAGATATTTTTATCAAACAAAAATTTTTGGATTCATACTAAATTTCACGGTTTAAAAATAATTTACCAAAGAGTAAATTGATACACAATGGATCCGATACTTAAATTATTTTCAGATTTTTTTATTCAGCTCTAGTTTCCAGGATGACAGTCAGTTCAGGCATCTGGGCCTACCTATGGGCCCACTGTAATCTTGATGTAACATTTAGGCGGTCCATTTTTTAAGTATATGTGTGTGAGATGTGCTACCTAATTTCTAACTAATTTATAAATAAGCAACTGATTTATAATATAATAGTGTATATGTGTGTGAAATGTGCTAACTATCAATGCTAAGTATTCATCTAATCATGCATACATAGTTAAACATTCATTGTTGATAGACCGTCATTGGGGCTAGACTTTTTAAGAAGCAGTAGACAAGTCTGCAGCGAAAACATGGTTCCAGAATTTACTGGCTATCGCACCGTCCATCTATTTTTCCATATCACTTTAGAAAAATGGATTAAAAATAAGGGAAATTCAATTTTCAAGTGGACCACACCACAGGAAGCAGTGATGCTAAGGATGCCCACCGTTGAAACCTTTATAGGTCCACCGTTTTGTTTATTTGATATCGTCGTGCATATAAATCTGGATGAAGTGAAAAGAAATATTATCTTCATCCAAGATTTCAGTGGCCTCGAGAATTTTTCAACTATAGGAATTTAATCCCCACTTTGTGGTCAATTTGAACCTTGTAGCTTTGATATTGTTGGGATCATTATTTAAAATGATATGTAAAAATGGATGGACGGTATGGATAAAATTCATACATCACGTTGACCCCTCAGTGGCTATAAGAGCCTCCGCCTGTCCCAAGCTCCCGAACATACGGTGGTAGTACCGAATCCGCGCCCGAGTTCCGGTAGCCTGACGCGGATTGCGTCCTACGCCCGCACTGACGGTAATCCATCCGGGTACGGTTCTGTGGGGTCTACCATGATGTAAGTGCTTTATCCACGCCGTTCATCCTTTTTATCAAATCATTTTAAGATATGATACAAATAATGAGATAGGTCCAAGGCTTAAGTGGATCACAAAGTGGGGATTGAACTTCCACCATTAAAAACTACTTGTGAGAGTTAGAGAAGTTTTGGATTAAGCTGATATTTATGTTTTCACTTCATCCACGTCTACATAGCCTTATGAATAGGTTAGATGGTAAAAAAAATATCACGGTGGCCCTTAGGAAGGTTTCAACAGTGAGTGTTATTATCACTGCAGCTTCCTTTGGTGTGGTCCACTAGAGCTGTTAACCTGCCTAATTTTTAAATTAATGCTTACAATGACACCAGAAAAGCAATGAACGGCATGGATAAAACACTTACATTGCGGTGATCAGGATGGATTGTTGTCCGGACGGGGGTAGGACGCAATCCGCTTTCCCTGTAGCCCACGAAACCCGAATGCCCGTGGGGCTACTGCTACGATGTCTGTAGACATCCACTACATCTATCCAGTTGGCGGATTGCATCTGCCCCGTTTGGACGGAATCGGTCCACGCAGGAGCTCTGTGGAGCCCACCGTGATGTATACGTTTTATCCACACTAGGTTCATTAATTTTTACGTATCATTTTTCGGTACGAGCTGAGCCAGTTCCAAGGCTCAAGTGGTTCGTACAATGGAGATTAAACGCCCACCATTAAAATTTTCTTGGGGCCCACAGATTTTTTGTATCAACTTGGAATTTGTGTTTTCCCTTCATCCAGGTTTCTGTGGCCTTATAAACAGGTTGGATGGAAAATAAAAATCAAGATGGACCTAGGAAGGTTTCAATGGTAGAAATCACTATCACTGGAGCATCCTGTGGTGTGGTCCACCTGAGCTTTTAATCCACTTCATTTTTTGGCTCATTAAATTAAATAATCTAAAAAATTGGATGAACCGAATGGATAAATCCCATACATCAGAGTGGCCCCACAAAGCCCCTGGCATGGAACGATTCCATCCTAAGGGTACCCTAACACAGGAAACTGTGTGATTCAATAACACCATTAACAACTTCGTAAGGCTCACCGCAATGTTTGTTTGTTTGCCATCCAAACTGTTAGTAAGATTATACGGGCCTGGATCAAGGGACATGTAAATATCAGCTTAATCCAAAAACGTTTTAAATGATAGGCATATAATCACCACTTGTTTCCTATAGTGTGGTGTATTGAAAATTTTGATCTTCATCAATTTTTGTTACCTTTAATAAAATGAGCCCAAAAAATGGATGGACAGTGTCGATGTACAACACATACATCAAGTTGAGCCCCACGGTCATGCCCTCACTTAATTTGCCTCCCCTGTAGGGGCTGTTTATTTACCACTTAATATGTTATTTTGGATGTTTATTTAATAGACTTAAAATAAGTTTCTTCTCTTCCGTAATTAATCGTGATTTGGAGTTGGCTTTATTTTTACGTGGTAAAGTCCTGTGAGTCCCTCTAGCAAATATCCACAAGTTCATCCAATTTTTCAGATAATGGTAATACATCATATGAAAAATGAGGCACATCTAAAACTTAAACGGGCCACACCACAGAAAGCTGTGGAAGCAATGACACCCACAGTTGAAACCATCCTATGGCCCATCATATTGTTTGTTTGCCATTTAATGATGTTTATTTACCATCGAAACTGTTAATAAGGTCACATGGACCTGGATGAACCGCAAAAGAAAATATCAACTGCATACAGAACTCTTCATCAGTGAGTTTTCAATCACAGACGTTCAATACCCACTGTTATTGCTGGTGTGGTCCACCTGAGCTTTGGATTGACCTTATGCTTTGGATAACGACCTAAAATAATCTGAAAAAGTGGATGTCCAGTGTGGATCTAACACATACACTATGGAGGAGTGTACAAAGCTTTGCCAGGTTAACACGGTACCCGCCTCCGGTGGGGTGTTCTATACCAGGCAATTCGTTACGAAAACTTGCGTGGTGTGCCACACACCACCGTGTTGACGTCACCAAGTTTTGTGGACTCACCGTAATCTGTGTCTCTCATCTATATCATCTATCCATTTTATGAGATTATTTTAGGGCCTGGCTTCAAAAATAAGGCAGATACAAAGCTCAAGTGGACCACACCACAGAAAGCAACGTACACATGGCTTTTATGTAGTGTGGTACTAGTAGCACCGGTAGTTAAATGGGGCCAATGTGATGTTTGTGAGAAATTCACCCGTTCCATCCATTTTCCAAATCATTCACCCGTTCCATCCATTTTCCAAATCATGTCAGGACATTAGTACTTAGTAAAATTAATAGATATTTTTATAAAACCGAAATTTTTGGATTCATACTAAATTTAAAGGTTTAGAAATGATTTACCAAAAGAGTAAATTCATACATAATGGATCTAGTACTTAAATTACTTTCAGGAAAAATTTTTATTCAGCTCCGATTCCGACTGTGACAATCATTTCAGGCCTCTGGGCCCATGGGCCCACCTCTAAGCCCACCATAATCTGGATGTAACATTCACGCATATTTTTTTATACTCTCTTTAACATTATATTCCACATATCAAGTAGATAGTGTATATATGTCCATGGGATGTGATAACTATCAACACTAAGCATTCATCTAATTATGCATACATAATTAAACATTCAAACACATGAGCATAATTAAACAAGTGGGAAAATAAAAATCACAAGAACAATCATATATAGTGGTTCGGATACTTACTTACTCTACTCCTGGCGGATGCATTTAACCCATGACTATATCAGATTTCACTATCGGATGTTTTAAATCAGGTTAACATCATATTTAGTATTTTCCATTGATATTAATCTTTCATATTCAAGTCTGTGCCCCAATGTTATCTCCGATACCACTTGTTGGGGGACCGCGGAAGCACACAGAGATGAATTAAGGATATCAATCCAATAACACCAAGCAATAACGAAGAGAACACATCGATTTTAACATGGAAAATCCATTCTAGGAAAAAATCACGGCACAAAGCGACAGATGATCACTATAAAAGTAGAACTTACAAAGTAAAGAGCTTAACTGATTCGAACAACCTCGAATCTTACCCTTGCCACACCCTTTGAAACCCTTGAACAATTTAGAAACTCTAAATTGATCTCCCAATTCCGCTTACACACACATATATAGTCTATATAAGGATCCCAAGCAAAATCGGACAAAATCTTGCAAAATCGCAACTTTGTGTAAAATCGCGTGGAAATCGAACAGTCTTCGATGTCATCGAAACTAATCATTCGATGGCATTAAAGCCACTTCGATGACATTAAAATAACTCAACTGTCCAGAGAAAACATGATTATCTAGAAAATCTCAATTGCATCGAGACTTGTTCGATGACATCGAACAAACCTTCAATGTCATCGAACACATATTGATGGCATCAAAAAGACGCCTAGTCAGTTTAGTAACCAACTGAAGAAAATCCAGAAAATCTTGATAGGATCGAGCACTGTTCGATGCCATTGAAGTTGACATCGAACGGATCACTGTCGATTGCATTGACAAGCCTAGTAATAGACTCGATTTAAGACATATTACAACAAAAACTTGAGATACAGTAAATTGATATATTTGGTTGGCTTGGTGTAAGACTTCTTTTTCTATTGATTTCCTCTGCTACTTATAGATTTCTCCTACAACTTTCCTTCACGTATTTTCTTTAATTCGACGGTTACGGTAGTCGAAGACTTTCTCTCTAGATCCTTCTCTTGTGAAGTTTCTCTTTCTGACCATTCATTTTCTTTCGGCCAAGCTCTATTTTTTTCGATCGCCACTCATTTTTCAACTACACATCAGCCACATCACTTTTGTTGGTCGTAATCGGACGTGTAATATTAAATCTATACCAATTATGATTCCGCCAAAAAAAAAAAAAAAAAAAACTCTAAGTATCTTAGAAAATCTTTTCATTAACCTCATGTCTGTCTCTCGTGCATTATTGCCACGTCTCATTCTCCTATTGATTTTTCTAAGGAATGCAAATAGGAGTAATACACGTACATGAAAGCTCCAAGAAAGACTTTATTGAATGAATTGGACGGTCGACATTCATGGACAAGAAAGTGAAGGATCTCTTACCCTTATCGCATCAGTTTTCTTCGTATCACTATAAGAAGAACTTTCCCAGTCTCCTATGCAAGTTTACCACAGTTTAAAAGGAGGTGGAGATTCATCATCATCACCTATGGCCCCAGTGAACAACTATCCTGATGTAGAGCGGATCGAGAACACTTTCATATCCAAGATGGACCAGAGAAGGCCCGATCAGAGGCAGAAGTCATCAAAACTTTTAGAACCTTAAAATAGGCATATCTCGAAAACCGGAATGAGTTACTCGACAATACCACGTTTGATTTTGGGGTAGGACGAGCTACTTTAGCCAACCAACCCAGCAAAGATGAGTTGCCCACATCGAATTTGCGAGATTCCATCTTATCGACGGCCAAATTCCATGTTTAGTTCCATTTTTGCTATAAATAGTATGTTTTAGTTTGATTATAACTCTTCATCTGTTGGGCTTTAGGAGTTGTGTCCAACATGAAAAGTGCTTAGAATAATTAGGAGAATAACGTGGTTAATCCACATAAGACACTTACTATAAAAGTGACAAATGATCACTATGAAAGTAGAAATTACAAAGTAAAGAGCTTACTTGATTCGAACAACCTCGAATCTTACCCTTACTACACCCTTTAAAACCCTTGGATGATTTAGAAACCCTAGAATTGATCTCTCAATCCCGCTTACACCCATATATATAGCCTATATAAGGATCCCAAGCAAAATCGAAAACAAATCCCGCAAAATCGCAACTTTGTGTAAAATCGCGTGGAAACTGTTGATGTCATCGAACAGTCTTAAATGTCATCGAAACTAATCATTCGATGGCATCGAAGCCACTTTGATGACATCAAAATAACTCCTCAACTGTCTAGAAACAAAACATGATTATCCAGAAAATCTCAATTGCATCAAGACTTGTTCGATGACATCGAACAAATCTTCGATGTCATCGAACACATATTGATGGCATAAAAAAGATGCCCAGTTAGTCTAGTAACCAACTGAAGAAAATCCAAAAAATCTCGATGGGATAGAGCACTGTTCGATGCCATCGAAGTTGACATCGAATAGACGGTCGATTGCATCGACAAGCCCTCTAATTAATAGACTCGATTTAAGAGATATATTATGACAATAACTTGAGATACAGTAAATTAATATATTTGGTTGGATTGGTGTAATACTTTTTTTTTCTATTGATTTCCTCTGCTACTTATAGATTTCTCTTACAACTTTCCATCACGTATTTTCTTTAATTCGACGGTTACAGTAGTCGAAGAGTTTCTCTCTAAATCCTTCTCTTGTGAATTTTCTCTTTCTGATTGTTCATTTTCTTTCGGTCAAGCTCTGTTTTTTCGATCACCACTCATTTTTTAACTACACATTAGCCACATCACTTTTGTAGGTCATCATCAGACGACGTGTAGTATTAAATCTATACTAGTTATGACTCTGCAAACAAATACTCCAAGTGTCTTTGAAAATCTTTTCATTAACCTCATGTCTATCTCGTGCACTGCCATGTGTCATTCTCCTATTGATTTGTCTAAGGAATGCAAATAGGAGTAATACACGTACATGAAAGCTCCACGAAAGACTTTATTGAATCAATTGGATGGTCGACATTCATGGACAAGAAATTGAAGGATCTCTTACCCTTATAGCTTCAGTTTTCTTCGTTTCACTGTAAGAAGAACTTTCCCAGCTTCCTATGCAAGTTTAGCACAGTTTAAAAAGAGGTGGAGATTCATCATCATCACCTATAGCCCCAATGAACAGCTATCCATACCGTTAAACATGTGTGACCCATTGCAGGTGGAGCATATATTTAAAATTACAAACATCAAGCGATCCTAACAATAGTGGCTAACAAATGGATGGTTAAAGTAAAACAAGAGTGGTCCAAATTCAAAGAGAAGAATCAGATGGTTAATAATATCCTATCAGTGAAATTTTTCTGTAATCCTCCATCCAAAGTTGGGTCAGTTATTAGGATGGTCTGGATTGCCATACAACTATGCCATGTGTACGGTTGTAGTGTCACTACCAAATTTTATACAGTGAAAAACTAATATAAAGCCTAGCGCATAAGTGGGCCCAGTCTAAAGATTCGGTCTGCTTGTGTCATTTTCACTCCAGTCCGAGCTTGAAGAGAGATTCGTTGTACATTTCCACGAAACCATAGAGTCTAACCTTTCATAATTAGACTATTGACATGTGAAGTATATGGTTGCACGATCCAGAACGTTGATCTGATCATCCTCACCGAAAATCTTCCAGATGGAAGATGCTCACCGTTCAATCAATTGTTACAAACACATACATCAAGGTAGGCCCTACCATCATGGTCGCATGGGAAGGAGTCGGTGCTTCCCAGCCTCACCGAATCCACCTTCATTGTAGACTATTCTGCTCGGGTTTCCACGACCCAAGTCATCATATACCAGTCAGTAGCCACTGGCTACTGGTCGGTGCCCTGTGAGCCCCACCATAATGCAGTAGAAGGTTTAACGGTGGGCAGTCGATCACTGCTGTTTTCCTGTAATATGGTCAACATAAGATATGGATCTGCCAATATTTGGGATCAAGCCCTAAAATGATCTGAAAAAAATTGGATGGACAGTTTGGATAAAACACATACATCATAGTGGGCCCACGAGCACTGACCAGTAGCCAGGTCGCTACTGGCAGCGTCAGTTGCCAATCCGCGTCCATGCCCGTATTATACAAAAATTCAGTGGGCCCAAGGAACCTCCCAACGACATGCGTCCAATGGTAACTTTTCCTTGTGGTGTGACCCACATTGGTTTTCAATGGGTTTGATTCCATAGATTAAGTGATAATATGATATGGCAGGAACGATGGAGGAAGTGGATTTCAAAGCACAGAGCACTGAGTTGGGCCCACCGTGAATGTATATGGTGTATTCACGCCGTCCATCCCTTTTTCTACCTCATTTTAGGAGTTGAGACCAAAATTGAAGTATATCCAAAGCTCAAGCGAACCATACCACAGGAAACAATGGGAATAATGATATCCACCGGTGAAACCTTCCTATGGCCTACAGTGATGTTTATTTATCATCCAACCTATTCATAAGATAAAAAAGACATGGATGAAGGGAAAAAACAAATATCAGCTTGATCCAAAACTTTCATGGCCTCCAAGAATTTTTGGATGGTAGACGTTCAATTCATACTGTTTCCTATGGTGTGGTCTACTTGAGCCTCTTAAATTCTTCATTTTTTATATACTACCATAAAATTATTTTAAATAATTGATGCACACGGAGTAAATATAATATATAAATCACGGCGGCCCCACATGTTTTACTCAGTACGCTTAGCATATTGAGTTAGGCAGTACGACTCTTTCCCTAAAATTTTGGTGTGAGTTCGGGCTACAGTTGCCAACGTTCCACGTTTAGCCACATTCTATTCCGGAGGTTTATGGGTATGTTCCAAAGCTCACCACAGGTTAGCCAATAGTCAGTGTCAGGGAAGCGGATTGCGTCCTGCCCCTGTGTGGCCACCATGATACATGGGCTTTATCCATGCCGTTCATCGAAATTTCCAGATCATTTTATAGAGGAGAAAAAAATTGAGGCAGATTCAAGGTTTAAGTGGACCACACCACAGGATACAGCGGTAATGATTATTCCCACTGTTGAAACCTTCCTAGGGCCCCTTATTATGTTTATTTAAAATCCAACTTGTTCATAAGTTCACACAAACCTATATGAAGGGAAAACACAAATGTCAGATTGATCCCAAAACTTTTGTGGGCCCAAGAAGTTTTTACTATGGACCACTTGAGCCTTTGATCTGCCTTATTTTTAAGTTCGCTCACTAAAATGACATGGATAAAACCCATACATTACGGTGGGTCCCACACATCCCTCCTTGGACCGATTCCTTCGAGGCGGGGCAGGACGCAATCCGCTTCCCAGTATCAGTCAATCGTGGGCCCCACTTTTAGAAACTTGGAACAAGTGTGGCCCGAGGTTCACTGATGTTTGGTCTATTTATAGGGACCATCTCTCACCTACTGTCCACAGATATATTTTGAGAGAGAGAGAGAGAGGGAGGGAGAGAGATGGGTTTGTATCTGTTGCTTCAGCTCTTCTGTCTAGCAGTAACAATAAAAGAATTATCATCACAACCTCTCGTATCATCGAAGCTGGGCTGCGCTGACAAATGTGGGAACGTTCACATTCCCTACCCATTTGGCATCCGCGAAAGCTGCCACATTGGCATGGGAGGCTTCCATATCTCCTGCAACGACAATTTTAAACCTCCGAAACCATTTTGGGGAAAGCATGAGGTGGTCAACATTTCATTAGCGTCGGGCATAATGAAAATTTCAAACAATATAAGCTACGAGTGCTACAACAAGGCGGGAGGATTGGACAACTACTCCATCAATGGGCTCAGCTTGAATGAAAATTACTCATTCACATTCTCAAAAACCCTTAACAAATTCATGGCCATCGGTTGCAATACCGTTGGCGGGATCATTGACTCACAGAATGGTGGTTTGTTTAGTAGTTGTCCAACATTGTGCATAGGTAATGATAGCGCGAAAGACGATACTTGCTCTGGGTCAGGATGTTGCCAAACCGACATCCCAAAGGTTTTCAAGAGTTACGAGGTGGTCCTTGCTAGATTGTTAAGGAGAAATGGCTCAAGATTCAATCCGTGCAGCTTTGCCTTTCTGGGGGAAAAAGATGCGTTCAGCTTCAAACGTTCGGATCTGAACGATACCAACTTTTGGAAAAGAAACAAAGCCATTCCGGTGGTGGTTGACTGGGCCATCGGAAATAAAACATGCGAGATCGCACGGAAGAACTTGGCCACCTTCGCTTGCGTGAGTGAGAATAGCGACTGCTACAACTCTAACAGCCTGGGTTACCTCTGCAATTGCTCTAAAGGTTACGAGGGGAATCCTTATCTCCATGGAGGGTGCCAAGGTATGATTATCCTATCCAAGTCTATTTATTATCCCATGAAAATGCTTAGGCACACCGTGTGTCGTGAAAATGATGTGTATTGGACACGTACAAAGTTCCATCATCGATCTCAACTGTTACTTGGGTGCTGCCCACTCTTTCGGTCTTAATTTAGATATAAACTAGACAGTTCAAATAGTGGATCGTAAGAGTCAGTTTGATGCAATTAATGATCCTAACCATCCCATCAATTTGATGTAAATTACTGATTTATAACCGTTGCATGTGATGGCTGATTTGTAGATATCGACGAGTGTCATGAGGAGCAAGAGAAGAAACTTTGTGAACATGATTGCATAAATCAGCCAGGAACGTATTCTTGTTCCTGTCGAAAGGGCTACAGACTCCACGAAGATAAAAAATATTGCAATAAAGATACAAATTTTCCAGTACTCGAAGTTGTTCTAGGTAATCATTCAATTCCAATTCACATTCTAGTTTTGGAACTAGATGGTCAACTACGCTGAAATAGAAAGAAAGTAGTATTTCATGATTTTTCAGCACCATTTTATAAGCTTTTTTGTTTTTAATAATGTAAACCCATACATATTTTAGCCTAATTAGATAGAACCACCGAGAAAAAAAAAAAAAAAAAAAAAACTTCAGGAGTCAGCACTTGTATTTTTCTTAACACGGTCGCTCCATTTTTATTTTTATTTTCGAAATGACAAAATTATTCATAATCAGTTGTAACCTTTCGTATATTTTTTTTCTAAGAACATCCGACTCACCTTAAAGGTGAAAAAGAGCCGTAATATGAAGTATCTAACTATGCAAGAGAGTTCACCACCTGATTCATGGTTCGGATCTATCAAAAGTGGCTTCCCAAAAATCATGATAATCAAAATCTCAGGTAGCCCATCATTAATATTTTTGTAGTACATACCTTGGTGTTTATATGCCATCGAATCCATTAATTTGATGTTGATCATTAGATGAAAGAATTTTCAAAATCACGGTATGTCAAAACGCAGGTGAGCCATAAAATGTGAATTAGTGGGTTTTATGGGTTATTCCAAACTAGGGGTGGCGTACCTGATGAATGGCATGGATTTTATGCGCATCAAAACATTCACCAATGTTAGTGAAAGTAACCCTTGTAGTACATAGGCCAGTTACCAAAGTGTCTTGCGTAAAATGGTATCATAATCAGAAGAGTTATAGGAGGCTGCATATGATGTCAGGCACACAGAAAATGGATATGTGGCATATTTTAACTCAAAATAGAACGGACTATATATATTTTATATCCCACTGTCTCCAAGTCGTAGTCCTAAGATCAGATTCGTTGAACAATCATTGTAACCTGTGATTTGTGGACCCTTGTTTGTGGAAAGAGGACGGTTGGATTTTTTTCATTTTTAACCATTCAATGTATGTCCATCAATCCAATTTTCAAATAATCTTAATGGTTGGTTCATAATACATCTACCACGGGTTTCCATAATTTGGATGGTTTATTTTGACTACTAGCATGCATCGTGTGCAATTTCTATGTAATGAATCAGTCTTTTCAACAGTCCAAATCATTTTTCACTATCATTGGATGGTCTAGATCGTTGTCCATTGACTTTTAAATGTTATAGATTGTTGTCAACCATAGTTGGATGGTTCGTATCACTGTTTATAGATATTTGTATGGCCCATATTGCTTCACACCATCACTGGACAGTCCAGATCGCGTCCACATCCCACATCAATAGACAATCTAGACCACTAACCATGGACTTTAGAATGGCCTAGATCACTTTTCACCATTATGGACAGGTCCAGATTGCTATCCACTGACTTTTCAATGGTCCAGATTGCTGTCCACCATATCCTTGGATGGTCTACATAATTGACCATGGGTTTTAAACAGTACAAATTGTTCTACACCATCATTGAACAGTCCAGATAGCTGTCGGCGGAATTTTGAATGGTGTAGGTCCAGATCCTTGTCTACATCGTTTTGAACGGATGATTACTTTCTAATATAATTGGAGTCTGAGAACTTTTAAACAACCAGATCACTTCTATCATTTTAATTGGACGGCCCAAATGAGGAAACTACGTCGCGTGCCTTTCACGTGAACAGCTAAAATTATCCAATGTATTAGGAGGGCATTTATGTTATTTTGATAGGAAAGAAAGTATTCCTTTATTTTGCATTTAAGGGCTAGTATTTTCATTTAAACAAAGAAAAGGTAGTAAGATAAAGTCAAACTGAAAACATGGTGTTGACTTCTTAATTTATTTTGGATGGTTATATCTAATTAATCCAAGAAGTAGGTGGGATTTTATAGAAAGCACTAACTATTATTCACATCCAACCATTGATTTATTTTTCTGGACATTTGTTTCTCTTTACTTATGCATTCATTATAATTAATTTTTACATTTTGGGAGGTTTTGTTGATTAATAATACAATAGGTGGTCTGCTAATATGTTTTTTAAAAAAAAAAAAGAAAGGATTTTTTTTTTTTTTTTCAAGTAGGTAATTTTTTTTGCCCTCATACATTAATGGTCCCATATAAATCGAATGGCCGGGTCTACCACTTGTTAGCTGGAAATATGGTCTAATAGTACAGGAAATAGTCGAGGGCCTTTACTTTCTCGGCATGTTAGATGCCGTATACACACCACTATGTGCCTCATGTGCAATCCTTGTAGAATAAACTTATTCTCTCAGCTTAGCTTCTGCAGTAGCAATCCATTACTTTTCATCTAGAAAATAAGGCGTTAGTCACGGTACATGTAGCTTTTTTTTTTTCACGGTGCATGTAGCTTGTTTCCATTGATCTAAAAATGCAACCCTTGTAGTGAGGTCCACCTTGATGTATGTATTGTATGTCCAAGCCACTCATCCGTTTTTCCAGGTCATTTTAGAGCATGAGATCAAAAGCTGAGAAGATCCATATCTCGGGAGGACTGCACTTAGGAAACAGTGGTGTTTGAACACCCACTATTAAAAAAAAAACTTCCATCGTAATGTTTATCTACAATCTAACCTATTGATAAGGTCACACGGACCTAAATGAAGGGAAAAGCAAAATATCAGTTTGATCAAAAGTTTGTGCGGCCCACAAGAAGTTTTTAATTGTCAGTCAACACTGTTTCGTATACTTTTAATGGTCCACAAGATTTGGAATTGCTTCATTTCTGGTACTATGTCCTAAAATGATCTGCAAAACGGATGGACGGCATGGATATACAATACTTATATCAAGGTCGGCCCCACGTCAGGGCTGCATCCACTCTCTTGCCGCAATTTTCAGGCTTGCAAGCCGTTTGAATAACCTGACCGTGCCGTAACGGAGGTGGGGCCATTGTATTATTTGTGAAACAAAACACCCGTCTTTCTTTTTTGACAGCTCCTTTAAGACGTGGTACCAAAAGTTAAGTGGATCCTTAACTGAGGTAGGACGCAGGATTGGAAACAATGGAAAGGGTTAGCTTACCCTTCAAACTTTTTCAGACTGTACCGTGATATTTATATGCAATCTAGACTGTTTATAAAGTGGCTAAACTATTCACATTTGTTCCTTCTTTGAATGAAACAAAAATATTAATATTTACCTGATATAAAGATTGTGGACCCAGGAAAGTTTCAACAATAGGTGTACAATCTCCACTCTTTTTTTGGCGTGTGGCCCCACTTGAGCTTTGGATCTATGTCATTTTTTGGGTCATACCCTAAAATGATATGGCCAAATGTATGGACGGGTGGATTTCTTACAAACACCATGGTGGGCCCTACTTAACTTTGGACCCCTGGATGCTAGCAGGCCCTCACCTAAATTGGAGGGCAGTTTTACCTTTCTATTAATACTTTTACAACCCAATATAATCCAAATGGAACGATAAGATGTCTAATGATAGAAAACATAAGTAGTTTACTTTAATATTTTGAAAGCATGTATTTTTTGAAAAATAACTTTAAAAGGCAGGTGTTATATGAGAAATACTCTATTAGGTTTGACTTTATCTTTCTAGCATCACTCATATTTTTTCAAAATGATAACAGTATCCATAATCAGCTATAGTGGTCTATTTTTTAAGGAGAACATTGGACTCAACCTAATAGTGAACAAGTGACATGATACGAAGGATCTCACCATGTTAGAGGGTGGACTATGTGATTATACAATATGAAAGTACAAATTACAAGAGATAGAGTCTTATTGATTTGAACAAGCCTCGAATCCACTTCACAAGCCCTATATATGCGCTTGAAACCCTTAGGAATGAATTGGAAAGCCATAAAACTCTTATACTACTCTCAAATCCCGACTACACCCAATATAGATAGTATCACATATATAATATCACAATCGGAATATGAAACAAATCTCACACTTACGTAATTTTGCATGCGCACTCAATGGAACTTCGATGGCATCAATGATATGTGGATGGCATCAAATACCTTTGATGACATCGAGTAAAAACACCAAAACTTCTAGCACCAAAATATGAATTTTCTTAATTGTTACAATCAGACTTCAATGGCATTGACCACCTGCTCGATGGAACTTCGATGGCATACACAGACCCTATTGTTTATAAATTTAAGACATCAACAATATTAGTTGACATTTACACACCACTATGTTCCTCATATGCAACCTTGGTGGAATAAACTTATTCTCTTGACTTTTACAATTGCAATGCATAACATTTCATGTAGAAAAAAGGCCAATAGTCATGGTACATATGGCTCAATTCCATTAATCTAAAACATTAACATTTGATAAGCCCTTTGTGGATTGGTGTGTGATGAAAATTTTCTAGAATGGAAGATCTTTAGCATTTGATCTTATGTGTGCCCTCTGCTAATAATTGAATGTGTGAAAATTTTTATTTACTTATACTCATAGATATTAGAAATTTACTTTTATTTAATCTAGGTTTGGTAGAAATATACATAGCCTTACTACTCACCTGCTTCGAAAGTGAGAAATTTTAATTTTTCTTCATTTTTAAAGATTTTAAAAGATTTTTATTGATTTTTATTTTTATTTTTATTTTTATTTATTATTTTTTTTTTTGGATTTTGACCAAAAGCACTGTGGTATGCCCAAATGCCCCAAATATTTGAAGGATTAAACAAATGTCCTACCTAATCCTAACACCTTTAAAAAAAAAAAAGAAAAAAGGTTGGGACGAAAGTACCTATAGTTGCCTTTTATGTTTAGCCTGCAAGTGGCGGGAGAGGTAAACATTGTGAGTCCCATTATGGTGTTTGTGAGAAATCCAAACTGTTCACATGTTTTTTAAAATCATTTTATGACATGAACCGAAAAATGAAGTAAATCCAAATCTCAAGTGAGCCACATAATAGAAAACAGTGGAGATCATATTCCCACGGTTGAAACATTCATGGGGCTGCAGAAGCTTTGGATCAGCTAATATTTTTATTCTTTCAGTCCATCCCCATGGTAAGGATTATGAGCATTTGGGCCACTTTATGAACAGTTTGGATTGCATATAAACATTACACTGAAGCTTAAAAAAAATTTGAATGGTAAGCAATTCCTTTCCACTTTTCTAGTCGTGTGGTCCACCTGAGTTTCGAATATGTCCAATTTTTTGTCTCATGTCTTAGCATGATCTTCCAAAATGAATGGATGGAGTAGATTTCCCACAAACATCATGGTGGGCCCAACATATCCTATGGTAGTAGAATCTGCCTCCAAAAAGCTTTTCCCTAATTTGGGTAAATGGACCTATCTAGAGATGGATGGTTCCGTGAGGCCCATTGTGATGTATATATTGTATCCACTCCATCCATCCATTTTGAAAGATTATTTTAGGACATGAGCCTATAAATGAGCGATATCAAAGGCTCATGTGGACCACACCATTGAAAGCAGTGAGATTGAAAACCTACCATTGAAAAGTTTTTAAGGGCCACAGAATTTTTGGATGTAACTCATTTTTTGGCACAAGACGTTAAATTAAATTCTAAATCCAATAGACAGAGTGGATTTGATACATAACCCACGACAAGACACACAAACCTTAACACATCACGACCTCGACCCTTATCACGCTACAACCACAAGCCTTACCATGTTACAACTACGGCCATTACCACGTTACAACCCCGACCCCAACCCTTATAACATGACAACCTCAACCCTTAACACATAAGAATATCTACCTTTCACGTTACAACCTCGACCCTTACCACGTTACAACCCTGACCCTGACCCTTATAACATGACAACCTCTCTTTAAAAAAAAAAAAAAAAAAAAAAAAAAAAAAAAAAAAAAAAAAAAAAAAAAAAACTTGTTCGTTTCATAAGAGGGGTAGCACTAGGCTGTACAACTCTAATACTAATTCGGGCTGGACCACCGACAAAAAAGGTCGGCCCGCCTATCATGTATGACTACAAAAAGAAAGCAAAAACAACGGGAGGGGATTAAACATCACGAAGGTAGCCTAATCCTACCTTGTCCAGAAACACCTGGCCCTTGATGATCGTTGCAACCACGACCTCGACCATTAATACATTGCAACCACGACCTCAACCATTACCCTTACCACATTACAACCACGACCTCCACCCTTATAAGATGACAACCTCGATTCTTAACACATAAGAATATCTACCTTTCATATGATAGCCTCAACCCTCACCACATTACAACATCAACTCTAACCACGTTACAACTACGAATTCGACCCTTGTAATATGACAACCTTGACCCTTTACATTTACAACCACAACCTCAAATTTTTTATTTTTTTTTTCCAAAAATGGTGCGACCCAGATCTTAGGACCCACCTGCTATACATATTGCAAAAAGAAACTGTATACAACCTACGCTATTCGAGCAGGACCGCAACACCAAAGCAGCTCTGCCTATCATATCCTATATGACCTCGAACCTTATAACATGACGAACTTGACCATTACCACATTATAACCACGACCCAAACCCTTAACACATGACAACCTCAACCTTTAAAACATGACAACCACGACTCAGAACCTTAACACATGATAACCTTAACCCTTAACACATGAAAACCATGACCCAAACGCTTAACACACAACCTTCACCCCTTATAAAATGATATATATTCGTTGTCTTCCAAGGTAATCCATTACAAAATCTTAATTTTGATCTCATTCATTATCTTCCACTTGACAACTACAACCAAAAGTGGCTTCCATCGGCAATAAAATGGTATTCTAAAAAATTAAAATAAAGAATTCATTTAAAATGTCTTCTACCTATTAATGACTTGCCCATATGCTGGAGAAGTTGATGGTGGTGAACGTACGCCGGAAAATGCAGTTCAAAGGAGTGGTGGTGGGTTGAAAAATATTTTTGAAAAGGAAAAAAAACCTAACAAAAACTGAAAAGAAAGGAAAAAAAAAAAAGAAAAAAGAAGAAGCTCCCTACAAACCAATTTAATCATTTTTTTTTCTCAAAACCCTGTCAGATGATCGGAATATTTGAAACTTTCCATCCATTTAGAGATTTTTAGCATACCTCAATGCTAGTACGGTCATAATTCCTTTATATTTTGCCTTATTTTGGCCATTCCTATCTGATTCTCGAGGATGACATCTTATATCATTGTTGACTCAAAGTTTTTGCAATATATATAGTGGTATGAAAAGATCATTTTTCTAATTAGAACATGCCTAATGTATAGTTCTCATCATGTAGGCATATTATGAAAGTATAGTTCACTTACCTTTGAGGATCCATGCAGGTATTGGCTTAAGTCTCTTATTTCTACTCATCAGTAGTCTTTCTTTGTATTGGGCATGGAGGAAAAGAAGACTCATCAAACTCAAAGAAAAATTCTTTAAACAAAATGGAGGTTTCCTATTAAAAGAAAAGATCTCTTCTCATCAATCGTCTGCCGAGCCATGCAAAATCTTCACTACAGAAGAGTTGAGAAAGGCAACCAATAATTATGACAAGAGCCAAATTGTTGGTGAGGGAGGTTATGGTACTGTTTACAAAGGAATCTTACCAGACAACAGAATCGTCGCCGTTAAAAAGTCAAAAATAGTCGATGAGACCCAAATCGAGCAATTTATAAATGAAGTCCACGTCTTATCTCAGATCATCCATAGGAACATTGTGAAGCTCTTGGGTTGCTGTTTAGAAGCTGAAGTTCCCATCCTGGTTTACGAATTTATTTCCAACGGAACCCTCTCCCAGCATATCCATGGTGAGGGCAATGCATCATCAATTTCCTTGGAAAACCGTCTAAGGATTGCTGCAGAAACCGCAGGGGCACTTTATTATTTACACTCAGCAGCTTCCACACCCATTTTTCATAGAGATGTCAAGTCTGCCAACATACTTTTGGACAATAATTTCACGGTGAAAGTGTCTGATTTTGGAGCTTCAAGATTGGTTCCGTTAGATCACACTCGTATTACGACATTAGTGATGGGGACATGGGGATATTTAGACCCAGAGTACCATCAAACAGGCCAATTAACAGGAAAGAGTGATGTCTATAGCTTTGGTGTAGTTCTTGTGGAACTCTTGACAGGCGAGGGGCCCATTTCTTCCACTAGATCCCGAGATAATAAAAGCCTTTCCCACTACTTCCTCTCATCGATGAAAGAGAATCGACTCTTTGAAATTTTAGAGGAACGAGTTCGAGACGAAGGGGAAGAAGAACAACTCATAGCAGTTGCTCAGCTTGCTACGAGATGCTTGAAACTTAAGGGGGAAGAACGACCCACAATGAAGGAAGTGGTGGTGGAGCTAGAGGGCTTAAGAGGGTTTCATAAACATCCTTGGGAACCAATGAACCATGAAGAGACTGAGAACTTGCTAGGTGAACCTGGACCTTCGTAGGGCTACATTGGCAATGTAACAAATGAATATAGTGTTGATTGCGATGCCCTATCATCACTAGAGATAGGGCGTTGATTCACTTCCATTCAATTTCCATTAAAAGGATTTGGCCACACTTATTTGTTTCGAAGGTAATACCCTAACATCTGATTTTGTTTTTGTAACTAAGATGAATAGCACAAAGGGAATTGATATCTTCACCAATCCTAATTGATTTGATCATATAACCATCTTCTGTTTTTGAAATTGAAAGTGTACCCTTTTGTTATTACGGTGGAGACGGAAGAAGCAGAATATGGTGCAGCCACCTTTCTACATTACACGTGCCAAGCTCATGTGTGAATTGGGTCCACCTAGATGCAGGGGATAGTATGGATGGTTTATCTAAAAAATGACTAATATCTTATCTTTGGGCATTATAGTGTCGAAAAAGAAAATACTTGGAACTATCAAATCTGAAGTGGGATGAATAGTAGAAAATGTATTGGAAAGGATCGTCTCATAGTTTTATTGTTAATGTAAGCTATCCATCTTGGTGCCAATGCATTGGTGGACCTAATAGGTGCATTAACCTGCCACGTGTTCTCTGTGGAGAGATGGCTCTACCATATTATAGTTCTTTTGGGGTTGGTACATTGTATCATCCAACCCACTTGTACGGTACCCATTCAATTCCAAAAATGGGTAACTAGTGTATGCAAATCATCAAAGTGGGTCTAAGTAATGGCTCCATTTTCTAATATGGTATTTGACTTTTACTTTACATTTCAGGTAAAACAGTATGTATTATGGTGCTAAGGGAGATGTCTTTGAGGTAAAAAAGTGCTGTATTCGCCTAGGAGTAAGTGTTATTCAGCTGCTTGACTGATATCCACCGTAATGTGGTGTGTTCAAGTATAAAATACACATGTACAAGTTGCATATGTACAACTATATGGATACATTTCTGTTTATCTATTAAGATCTCCTACATAATCTGTTGGTCTCTGCTATGCATTCCTCTCATTCTCATTGAAATGTGTATGATGTACTTTTTTCAAATTGTAGCCCCAAGATCTCTAACATAGTACCATAGCCCTCGTGGGGGCCTTTGAACCCAAACATTCCTTACACAGGGATGAACGTGATGAGGTCCGTCTTCCTCAGGGATAATTACTCCAAATCCATGGAGCTTTTCTGAACTCCTAACAGATTTACCTCAAATCCATGGGAGAAATAAGAAAATAGAAATAATTTTTTTTTTTTGAAATTTGATTAATTGATGAAAGAAATGAGTTTACAACCATTTAAATAGGGATACTAAACCATGGAAGAAGTTTCCGAATTAAACTACCACTAAAACTCCCAAAAATCGTGACTTACTATAAATAGTAAGCTTACTATTTATAGACAGTCATAATTCCTACTAGTCATCACGGTTTTTGGCCAAAAATAGTAGGTGTCCTATTTGGCTTAACCATGCTATTCTCCTAATGAAGAGTTACAATCAAACTAAAACTTACTATAATTAGTAAAAACGGAAATAAAATGGAATTTTGACTGTCGACATGATGAAATCCAGCAAATTCAGCATGGGAAACCCAACATAGTGGGTTGGGTGGCTAAAGTAGCTTCTTCTACCCCAAAATTATATATGGCACATCACATAACTCATTCTGATTTGTGAGATACGCCGGTTTTAAGGTTCTGACGGTCCGGATCACTTCCACCTTCGATCAGGCCTTTCCTGGTCCATCTTGGCCATGAAATTATCCGCGACCTACTTCTACATCAATTCCTAATTCCACCGGGTCAACAATGAATCCGGATCATCCAAAGTATTACCATCCCAAATCTAGATCAACCAATGACCTGGGTTCATTTGTTGGGAAGTGGATTGCCTGTGACCCACAGGTTAGAAGCTAGGTGGGGCCACCATGATGTTTGCAAGAAATCCACCTTGCTCATCTATTTTGCCAACTCATGTTAGGACATGAACTTAAAAATGAAACAGTTCTAAAACTAAGTGGGCCACACGACAAGAAACAATGGGAGTTGAATGCCTGCCATTAAAAAAGTCACAGGGCCACAAAAGTTTTGGATCAGGATAATATTTTTATGTTTTTAGTTCATCCGAGTGGGAATGAGCTTACGAACAAATGTTGGGAATTTCCCACACTTTTTCTGCCACAGCCCACTTGAGTTTTGGATCTGCTTCATTTGTGGGCTCATGGCAGAACATGAGATAGAAAAAGGATGGACGAGGTGGTTTTCTGACAAACATTACAGCGGGCCCCACTAGTTGGGTCTCAGGCAGTCTGTCCCTTTTGTTTGTGCCTCGCTGTCCTGACTCGCATCACCATAGAACCTGATCTCGACCTGCTTGCATGGTAGCATTTCTTTGTTGGCCACCCTCTAGTATCAAACTGCAGTACTGGCCAGACCTATCTCAGTGGTGATCCATACCATCGCCCACAAAGAAAACTTCCCTGATTGAGATCTGAAGCCACTGGTTACTACCTTCATCTTCAAGTCATCTAATAACTGATTCCTGTCCACAACAGATTAGTTGGATGGATCACTGACAAACCCATCACGGTTTCATCTCCACAAACTTGTGACCTGACACATGAACTTTCAATGTAAATCAGTTCGAAACCCATCCATGCCTACCCATGCGGGCCCAAATTCTGGCAGATATGAAAAAGAACTTTGCCAATTTCTTCTGGGGCTGGTCAAATGAAAACAAGAAGCTGCACTGGGTCATGTTATTAATGTGGCCCTCTAAGCAAATGGGTCAAGCTCCAGTTGAACCCTATCCCACATGCCATATGTGCAGCATGGGCCACAATTCATCTTCAAACATGCCAAAATGCCAAAGTGTCACTTGAGCCAATGTGACATAAATATGGTAATCCATTTTCAATTCATGCATCTTTCCCTAGTCTTTCAGTAAAAGAATTTAAAATTATTTTTCTCCAAATATCGTATCTTGAAATGAAGAAAAATTTTCCAAGAAAATCTTGTTAAAAAACAATTAAAAGACAGACTTTCATCTTATAACGCTTAGAACCGTCAGTGGGCTGGGCTTGGGTTGGCTTGGGCCCAGAGTTTGAATTGTTTAGGACAGGCATGACGGGCTACCCATATTCAAAATTTTGATTTTGATTGGCCTGAGCAAAGACCATTGACATGATATGGAGCACTTAGAAATTGTACATAAGGCATGCATTAGTTTAAGTTAACCCTCTTAAATTGTGGAGCCTAGTACTGTCACTAAGTCTCTATACCAAACACAGATTGGTCTATAAATCCTAACCTCTCATTTGTGGACTGCATTATTGAAATAGGACCATTGGATTTTTGCATTTTAAACCGTCTAATGAATGTTTAGAATTCCTTTGGTGTGGCGTATTTGAATCATAAGTCAGCTTGGTGTTTTGGTTCATAGTCCTAATGTTGGATTACATAACTAATGGTGGGAGTAGGTTTCACATACACATCACGGTCGGTCTCAGCAAAAATTGACAGTAGCATCCTTCCCGCAAGTAATGCTCGAAGAGATTTAGCAAGCGTGCTGTGCTGATGTTACCAAGTTCTGTGGGTCCGATCATTCTGTGGGTCCGATCATGATATATGTGTTATATCTACATTCCATCGATTTTGTGATATCATGTCAGGCATGGCCCAAAAATGAGATAAATCCAAAGCTTAAGTTGACTACAATATAGAAAGCAGTGTGGACTATGATGTCTACCATTAAACCTTCCTAGGGCCCACCACGATGTTTATTTGTCATCCAACCTGTTCATAAGGTCACACAGATAAAGGGCACAAGGACAGTGAAAACACAAATATCAGCTTCATACAAAACTTATGTGGCCCCCAAGAAGTTTTCAATGGTAAGCATTCAATCCCCACTGCTTTTTATGGTGTGGTCCACTTTTCTTTGGACTGGTCTCAGTTTTTGCCCATGTGCTGAGATGATCTCAAAAAATAGAAGGACGGTGTGGATATAACACATGCATTATGATGGGACCCACAAAACTTGGTGATGTACAAACCACCACCAAGACTGATGCACACCAGGCAATCTACCTCTAACTTTCGTATATTACAAAAAGAAGAAAACTTATAGCAGGCACACTTAAGCCCGTTGCAATGTTCATGTGAAATCCACTCAAACCATTAGTTGTGTAATCGCACCAGAGGCCAAATACCAAAAGTCGGCTGATTTGTGATTTAGATGGGCTTCATGGGAGGAAACACTTGGGAGAGATGTCTAACATTAATTTTTTAAAGTGTCCACGGTGAAGATTATAAGAAATCCACTCCAACCATTAGATTCTACAAAAACATTTAGGCCCAGGGCTAAAGAATTAGCACAATCCATCATTTAGGTGAGTCACATGGAGGAAAACAGTTTAGAGGGTGTAATCACCGTGTATACTATTTCCTATCATATATGGTCCATCTAAATCACGGCTTGAGCTTTCTTTTATGCCTACACCCAAAACACCCAAAATTAATTCATGCAACAACTAGTGATTGAATTTTGGATTTTTGAAAATATAACAAGTTATGGCTAATATAATTTCTGATTTCTCAAAGTTCCATACCAAGGAAAGACCGGTTATGCAAAAATTCTCAGGTAGTTGTAATTTTCAATCCATCATTTACACCGGCAGAGGAATGTTTTACTAAATATAGAAAGTCGAGAATATCATATGCTCACACGCTACTAGAGAATCATAATTTGAAAAGGTTTATTTAATGGGAAATGGTACCATGAGGTCGAGCTGTGTTATGGGATATCCCAAAAATCAGCAATATACGGAACTCACAGGTGAGCCATACCATCTAAAACCATGCAAGACATGCCTAAAACATATAAAAACACTTGATAGGGCTCACTTGAGTTTTGAGTGAGGCTGAAACTTGGTCCGACCCCTCATCCAAGTGGGGCACACACAATGGATGGTCTGGATTTGTGAACCACATCTTGGTGGGCCCACTAAATGATTATGAATGTTTTAATGGGAGGGTAACTACTCTCAACTGATGTATGTGGTGCATCCCACTCAAGTGATGGATTGACTTGATTTTTAAGACATGGAATGGTGCATCTGACTGATGGGGTAGATTTTCTACATACATCACGGTGGGGCCCACACAGCTCGACCTCAGGGGAAGTTCCCATGAGGTCGACCTCATAGTACCATTTCCCTTAATTAATTTATCGCATGCATGCATGTGCATGTTCTGATTAATTTCTAAGCGCGGGCGGATCATCCATCACACAGTGCAGAGCATCAAAGTTCCCTCTCTAACCTTCATGCTTCTCTTTCCGTGGGCTTTCATTGTTAAGCTGGTCATGATCACATGCCCTCAAGCGGCTGTTAGTCACTCTACGTTGAACTGTGCATGGCCCACCCTTGATGTTTATTAAGAATCCATAACATTAGTCGGTGAGACTTCTCATTCCAGTCATGCATCGCATGAATCATCCCAGTTAAAAACTTAGATGGAAGATACCACATTGGATCAATGTAGAGTCATACCTACATCCTATCCATTCATTTGTTGTGTCCCCAGTTAAATTTTGGAACATTTTGAATTTCAATGTGTGCCGTCCGCACTTTCTAGATGGGATGGATGAAAAATATAAAAGATGACATTTCATCCAGAAGTTTTTATTGTGGTGTTGGATCGGACTAATGATCTTAAAGCTCAGCTAGATCAGGCCGTCTTTCTTTAAAATCGTTAGAATGAGACTATTAATCTTCAATAATATTGTTCCCATTGGACCGCTCATCTTTGAAATATATCAAGTTGGACCGTCCATGTTTGAGATCATTTTGATCGGACCATTTATCTTGAATATGGTTCTTATAGCAGTCATCATATTGAAGATCAGTCCGACCGGATCGGTTATCTTAAATATTGGTCTGATCAGATTGCTTATCTTTGAAATTGGTTGATTTCGACCATTGATTTTGAAGACTAGTCCGATCAGACTGCTCAACTTTTCAAATTGAATCATGCCGTTGGTGCAATAATCTAAGTGGTCAATCTCCTGCAGCCCACCATGGATTAATAATGCAAGGAAGGACGTGTTAAGGTCGAGCACCATCTTCCTTATGAAATAACTATTCTGAATCCACAAAACTTCTCTGGACTCCTCACATAGATACCTCGAATCGAAGAGAAGAGATAGAAAATAATTCTAATAAAATTCGAAATAAATTGATTGATGATGATTAAAAAAAAAAAAAAAAAAAGACAAACAAACAAACAAACAAGCAATGACGAAGCTTATAACCTTTTAAATAGAAACATAAACCCTAGGGAGAAGTTTTGTAATGAAACTACAACTAAAACTCCTATAAATTATGACTTATTATAAATAGTAAACTTAATATTTATAGATAGTCATGATTTCCACTAGACCTCATGGTTTTTAGCCAAAAATAGTAAGTGTCCTATTTGGCTCAACCATGCTATTTTCCTAATTATTTTAAACACTTTTCATGTTAAACACAACTCCTAAAACCCATTGGATGAAGAGTTATAGGGTGACTAAAGGAGATAAAATCTAGATTTGCTGGAACAGATTTAACGAATTTTGCTCCAAAATTATCATAAAATCACATCTTGACAAGCCAGATAGGCCCACCAGGGTGGTAAAATTCCATTGTAGTTGCTTCAAACATGCTATAATAAATGTGGCCTAGTACGAAAGGGGCGAGAGCAAGCTGACGTCCTTGAGCGTGCACCTCGGCCAGATGGATATATTCCTTGGTAATTTGCAGGAAACTCACATATAACAAAAATAAGCAAATCCACATTAGAAGGAAAATCATGTGTTCTTGCTCATCCATCATCCTAAGATTTGTGTTGTAGAGCCATGAAAGTATAATACACCTTGTTGGTCGTGTCCGAAAGGGTAAATTAGGTATATTGATTCTTCAATGCGAAGCCCCGATAGATAGACTCCCCAAAGGGCAGAAGGTGGGTGAATGCACGTAGATCCATGATTGTTGAACCCATTGGGTTGCATCCAAAATGGAATGTATTTGTCGATTGACTCTGGAAAGTTGATAATAGAATAAGGAGGAAGGTATTGGCTGGCTATTTGTGCAATGAGACTTTGATGCATTCAAAGATTCTTGTTTGCCTCCATGTGTCACCATGTCATGCTTCAATGCGAGTGAACCATTCGGCCCAATCATTCATTAGTTTTGACCATACTTGTGGAGATTTAAACGTGTTGGAAGGATTCGGGAGATTGTTAGATTGGGCAAACAGAACTTCATTGGGACACTTTATAAAGTTGGGTTTGATCTCACAAAGTTGTTTGTGAGTGACAACACGATGAAAGGTTGGACTAAGTATTAGCAATGCCTTGTTTAGTTCGATTAGAGTATTGAACAGGAGGTCATTAACTACTCCTGATAATAGAATATATAAATCTTTGATGAACGATTCTAGATAAAAAGTTATAGTGGAAGAAGAGTAAGATGCAACCATGATAATTGAGAGGAGAAAACAGGAAAACGGGGTTTGACGTAAACAAGAAGAAGCAAATGGTGAAGGAAGAGATGCACCGATTTAGACTCTGTTTATATATTGGCCGTGATGCATGCGCATTAATGAATGGATAATCATAACTCCTCATACGAGATGATTTTATGTGACGTGTCATATGGATAGCCTAGAAGGGTGAGGCAAACAATATCTTTTAGTACGGTCTTGGTAAGGTAGAATAAATGGGGAAATAACATGTGGACCAATGACTAATTGCATTTATTGCATCGAGGAATGGAATAACATCACTTTCACCTCTTCCCCAAAGGTGAAGCGACATGGGGGCAATATTATACCATATTTCTAGCCATTTTGGGTTAAGCCAATAGGAATGTGACATGTGGCATTGCATAAGAAATAGAAGTTGATGAAAAGATTTTTAAGACACTTGGAGCACTTTTCGTAAAATTATAACAAGCATAAATCTAGTTTTACACGTCAGTGGATGGTTGACAAAGTGATGTAGTTGAGTTTCTCAAAAAGTCTAATGAGTGAATAGAGAAACATGATCAAGTAATTTAAGTTACAAAAGGTGACCGAGAGGAACAAAGTTTGGCTGACAGAAGAGGAACAATCACAAAAAGGAAATGTAAATAGAGAATGATCTAGGCTAGAGAAGGATCTAGAAAAGGCTTTTCAACTATGATAACCATTGTAGTAATGGAAGAAGAATCTAGAAGAATGTTAATAAGTTACAACATAAATTTATAGATAGCACGGGAAATCAATAGAGCAAGGCCAGTCCCACATAATCCAATAAAAAACAACTAATAAATTAATTTATCTTTTATCTTAACTTTTTTTTTTCTCTAAAAAATGGGGACTAGGCCCATGTATCTTTGTTAATTTGAAATAAGGATGTACACATTAGACTTTCGGGTGGGCTCCACAAGAACATCGGGCCTCACCTATTATATCTCCTAATTGACAAAAGAAATGCTATTATTGGGACCCACACAGCCCAACCTCAGGGGAAGCTCAGTGTCTTATTAGATCAAGTGTTTCAATTTTCTTAGATAGTAGGAGGCTGGCACATGCAAATAACCAAGCACTGCTTCCAATAGAGCTTAATGGAAGCCGAGTTGGGTAGTTTCGTTAGGTCTTTATGAACATTCAAAAGCTAGCCCAGCTCAAATCGATCTGGGGCCCCAAACTCATACCTACCCAGTCTGCAAGCTATTAGCCTCATCTCAAATCCGGCCCAACGCACGGGTTGGACGCAGAGTAGGCCTGGATCAGTACACTTTCACTGCCGTGAGTTAGTTGCAGGAACTTGGTCACTACTCATTGAGGTTTCTCCATGTGTCATAGATGGGCCCAAAACTAAGATCCTTGTGAATGAAAACTGCTTTATTTTATTTTTTATTTATTTATTTTTTTTCAGGCCTAATCTAGAAAAATACCCATTTTAGATCAGAAGCAGAACCCCCTTATTTTTCAGAAGATCGATGCTTTGAGTGCTAAAACCAAGGTGAATTCTATCCTAAGCATGGTTCTCAAGAATTATTTTCATCTAGACTATCCTAAGCATCCCACCCCTGGCTTGGAAGACAGAAAACTATTAGAGAGGACATAATGTGGATGGATAGGATCATTCTACTTGTATAATATTTGCATGTTGGCCTATGAGGTGTGGGCTAGAACTAATGAATGGTCTACATCCATTGATTAGTTTGTCCATGCATCAACATGCATTTCATAGAACCATGAGAGCCACCGATCTTCTCTCATAATACACGTTCAATCTTTATTTTTTAATTACTTGAAGGCATTCCTCAAAAGCTTATTTGGTTTCTCAAGAGCCACTTTGCAAAGCAAAAGCCAACTGCATTTGGGAAGCAGTTAATATCTGGGCTCGTGAGTCACGAAGGCGAAAAACATTGTTTCGCAGGCTTCTTGATGAAATTGATTCTGACATACAATTGAAAGTTTTAAAAAACTGATTTTCTTCCTAGGGGATCTGGTTGGAGTTCTAAATTTTATATTTATTTTTATTTTGAATTTTTTCTATGGTGGATCTTATGGTTTCCTTGTAGGAATTGCCAAATGTCGATCGTTGGTTTTACAGTTGCACATGATGGATGAAGGACAGCCAGAGTATGCCGAGTTTCTATAGTTGTACAAGTGTAACTTACTTCAATGGTAACAAGTTGACGAGGAGGCTAAAAAGGTTTTTAGCCTCACTTGAAGAATTGAGGCTATAAAAGTCATTTTAGCTTCGGTTGCTAAAACCGAAGCTAAAGCCTTTAGCTACATGGGTTTCAACCTTGGTTTGGATAACTGAGGCAAAGCTAAGGCTAAAGGCTTTAGCGTCAGTTTTTAACCTTTTTAGCCACAGTTTTGAACTGATTGAGGCTAAAGCCCCAATTTCTTGTAGTGAGGGCTTGCATCTTTAAATTGAAAAATAATCCTTCATTTTGACAACCAGAGTACTTTTTGCTGCACTGAATTGGTTTTCTGTTTGTGATGAGTGTTAAAGATGGTGCATCGTTTGCATATTTTAATTTATCCACTTATTCATCTATAGATAATGAGTTTATATATGAAGACAGGGTTTTTCAATATGCTTCATCTAGCTCCGTAGGTGCATTGGAAATACTTTTAACACCCTCTTCATGAATTGGATTCCTTTTTTTATTATTATTATATATTTTTCTTTTCTTTTGCTTTTTCATGTTTAGCCATCAACTCTAGACTTCCAACTCAGACTTCCTCAATTTCTTATGAATGTTATGTGACCATTTATAATGAGGCTCCATCATTTGAAATATCTAAATGCAGTTAATTCCATTAGTTGATACGTACGTTCAGTTACATATTTTCTCAGACACATGTTACTGTTGACATAGGAAATAGAAGATGGTGAGGCATATTCGTTGTTTGTCATATGTTCCAGGCGAAGTTCTTGGTATTCTTGGTCATCATACCATGGGCTTTAGATTTTGTGGTTCATGACTACATGATCATGCCATTTCTAGACAGGTAACCTTTTCCTATCATGCTGCCTGTACCTCATGATTTTTCGTGCTGTTCAGTGTCAAAATTCAAAATGCGTGTTTTTCTTTTCCTTGTCAAACCTCTTCATTTCTAAGTACAGTTTAAAATGAGAAGACATTGCTTCTTGTTCAATTTTAGATAGTCATCATCATATAAGCTTTACCCCACTAATTGGGGATCAGCTACGTGAATCCTGTTGCACCATTCTTTTCAAAATTTAGCTAGTAAATCTTGTAATTATTCCTAATAGCTTACAGATTCGTATGCAGATCCAAAGGTTTATTTATTTATTTATTTTGTTCTTTTGACAGCCTTGATATTAAATACAAAATATTCTCGACCCTTTTCAATTGTCAATGCTACCCACTCAACAACCGTTGAACACTTCAAACAACTGAGAGTCAGGAAAGAACAACAATATTTCGTACGTTTTTTTTTTTGCCCTTTTTTTCCATCTAGAGCTTATTCAAACAATCTGCTTCATTTACTTCTTGCTTTTGCTCTATATGGGAATTAATCGTGGTGTCTTTGGAGTTTATTAGGTGGGATAATTGAACTACGCTCTATTTTCAGGTTTACCCATCCTGTTTGGTGGACATTGAAACGGATAACTCGGCCTTAAGCAAGCGGTATCCAAAATTATCAATATCCCCGGAATTCACCAAGGTATGATGACTTTTCTTATTTCAGTTGCTTGCAAGTCACGGCTATCTTACTTGTCTTGAATCTAGGCTGAAGTGTGTACTCAGTATATGTATTGTAATGGATCTTCTCAATTTTCCTTAAATTGTTCTGCACTGGCCAAAGGGAAACCTGAATTTGTCATTACACACTCATGTCAAGTATCTTCTCTTTTTAAGTTGCCCTGTTACAGTGCAATGTAGTTTGTCATCTGCCTTCTTTCTATTGGCTGCGTAGTTAGTTCTGCTTGTGTTAGGGGAGAGTTCGGAAATAGGGCTATTTTTTATGGGATTAAAATTAGATCCTTATGCTTTTGGATTTCTTTATGGCAGAAACTGTTCAGAATAAACAGTTTATTGTTTATGCTTGTGGAATAGATTTGAGCATGACCTTATTGAAGTAGATGTTAGAGAGGAGCCAAAAGAGCCTTCTGCAGAGCCATTGGTTGAGGAGGCCAGGAAATCCCAAATGCAAAAGCACTGTATGGAACTCAAAGGTGAATCTTTGAGAGACTTGTCATGTGCTATAAATGTGCAGGGACCAAACATACTGCTAGATGATACTCTTCCTAGTGAAGTCGACAGGAACTTGCTGGAATGTGCAGGGACCAAACATACTGCTAGATGATACTCCGGAGTAGTTGGAATTTGCCAGCAATGGTGTGGCGTAGCAATTCCCATGCAAGGAAGCTCTAGTGATTCGAAGAATCTTCTCTCAATCATTTAGCTCATGGAGCAGCTCTGGCATTGAGATAAGTCCCTGATGTAGAGCTGGTCGCAGACACTTTCATGGCAAAGATGGACCAGAGAAGGCCCAATCGGAGGTGGAAGTGTTCTGGACTATTAGAACCTTAAAACAGTATTATCTTGCAAACTGGAATGAGTTTTTCAACATGTCATATGTGATTTTGGGACAGGAGAAGCTACTTTAGACAATCAACCCTGCTATGCCAGGTTGCCCACGCCGGATTTGCGAGATTCCATCAAATCAACGGTCAAAAGTCCATTTTATTTTCGTTTTTACTATAAATAATAAGTTTTAGTTTCATCATAACTTTTGATCATTTTTGTTGTAAGAGTCGTGCCCAATATGAAAAGGGCTTAGAAAAATTAGGAGAATAATATGGTTAAGCCAAATTGGACACTCACTATTTTTGGTCGAAAACCATGAAGTCAAGTTTACTAAAACTAGTAATGGTGATCGTCTGTAAATAATAAGTTTATTATTTATTGTAAGTCGCGTTTTTAGGGAGTTTGAGTCTAAAACTTTGTCCTAGGATTGAGCTCATTATTTGAAGGACTATAATTTCGTTTTTATTCATTAATTAATTTATTTTGAATTTATTAGAAATTATTTTTATTTTTTATCCCTCGTGGATTCGAGGAATCTCTGTGAGGAGTCTAGAGAGCTCTGTGAATTCATATTAATTATTCCACGAGGAAAAAGATGCAATGCTTATTAAACTAACTTAAGTGTAAAAAGTAAATTATTTAACATTAGTTAAAAATAACTTATTAGGTGGTATCCGAATGTGTCGTTACTGTTCAAATGTGTAAAACTAAAAGGCCAATTGAATGCAAGTAGGGCTATACACGAGCAGAGTTAGCTTGGTTAGCTCGCTCGACTCGACTCGAAAAAGCTCGATTCAACTTGGTTCAAAGCTGAGTTCGAGCTAAGTCGAGCTGATTTTTTGAGCTCGAAAAATTTTTGAACTGAGTTCGAGCTTGCCCGAGCTCGACTCGACTCGGATCGAACCCAACTCGAATTGAACCAGCTTGGTGACTCGGTTACTTTGATATTGTTGTTGCTCACCATGTGTTTGATGAAATGACTCAATGAAGTATGGCTGGTGGCAAGGAAGGTATGTATATGAAATGAATATCTTTTTTTTTCTTGAATTTTATGTTGCTTACAAGGTGTTTGATGAAATACCTATAAAACCACTACTACTGTTTTGTACACAGTGAGATTTTAAAGATGCAGTCCATGTGTTTGTGAAAATGCTCCATAGGCAAACTCAGCTTGATCTTAGCTCCAACTTGGCTCGAACCAGCCCAAGCTGCTGACCGAACCGAGCCGAGCTGTCCAGTCAAGCTTGAGGACCGAGCCGAGCCGAGTTCAAGCTAGGGTCAGCAAGTGGCAAAGCCGAGTCGAGTTGTGCCAAGCTTTACTTGGTTCGACTTGTGTACACCTCTAAATGCAAGTATCGTGAACTGTCTAACACATGTTCCACTACACACACGAACTGTACTATAACAGTCATTCCTTTTTTGTCAAACACATAAAATAAAATAGTGGAATATGTGAGGAGTTTAATCTAATTGGTAATAGTGATGGGTTTTTTGACCCGTCGTCGACCGGTCGTGAGCCCTGCTTGACCGGTTGAAGGCTGGTCTCGACCAGTCGTGGGAGTTGAGTCGTGGCACGACTCAAAGTCTAGCAAGTTTGGGCTATTTTTCTCTGGGGTGCTCGACCAGTTGACCGAGGTGCTCGACCGGTCGAAGGTGGCTCTCGACCGGTCGTGGACTCGGTTCGACTAGTCGTAAGTTACGCAGTTTGTTCCGCGATTTTGCGCGAAACTGCGGATTTAAGTCCTTTCGCAACTGGGATGTGAAAGGGAAGTTTCCTAAACTATAAAAGGGGTTGCCCAGGGTTTTCTAGGTAGGACAAGAGCAAGAGAGTTTCCTAAAGCCTTACAAGGGATTTGCTAAAGGGTTTAGGGCTATCAAAAGGTGAGAGAGCGAGAGGAGAGAGAGGAAGCTTATAGAATGGAGGTTCTGCTCGTGGAGGCTATCTACTGTGCAATCTATATCTCAGTACTTCTATGTCCTCGTAATCGGTTAGATCTCTCTGTTTTCTCTATTTCTCTTATTGTTTATCCACTCCTGCGTGAGTGAAGAAGGTTGTACCGTTCTACTTTATAGTGGATTGTTGATCTAGACGAGGTCCCGTGGTTTTTACCTCTTTGAGTGTTTTCCACATAAAAATCTCTTGTGTGGTGTGTGATTGATGCATCGATTATTTTTCATTACTTTATTATCCATAATTCTGGTTTGTTCTGGAGGGCTAGATCCTAAGGTTTTGTGCAAGGCCCCCAACAAAGTGGTATTAGAGCCAGGTTCATTGAACGGGTAGGATCAGTTTTTGAATTATGGAAGGTTGCTCATCAAGGATGATCAGCCTCAATGGTTCTAACTAGACCATATGGAAGGCTAAGATGGAGGACTTGCTTTATTGCAAGGACCTATATTCTCCAATTTTAGGCATATCAGCAAAATCCAAGGATATGACTGATAATGATTGGAAGAAGATGGACCGAAAGGCGGTGGGGTTTGCTAGACAATGGTTGGATGATTCAGTGTTCTACCATGTGTCTACGGAAACCTCAGCCGCTAGCCTATGGCTGAAATTACAAGGGATGTATGAGAGGAAGACAGCCGGTAATAAAAATTTTCTGATAAGGCGACTTGTGAATCTTAAGTTCAAGGATGGTGGTTCTGTGGCTGAGCACATGAATGAGGTTAGCAATATAGTGAACCAACTCACCTCCATGAAGATGGTCCTGGATGATGAATTGCAGGCTTTACTATTGCTTAGTTCATTGCCTAATAATTGGGAGACATTGGTGGTGTCTCTAAGTAACTCCGCGCCAAACGGAAAGATATCCATGGAACAGATAACCAGTTGTCTCTTCAATGAGGGGACAAGGAGGAAGTCTCAGGGGTCTACCCAGCAAGAGGCTCTTGTGACACAGGAACGGGGGAGAGAAAAGAACAGGAAGGGCGGGAAGGCCTGAGATAAATCAAGAGGCAAGTCGATTAACAGGAAAGATGTTGATTGCTGGAATTGTGGCAAGATGGGTGACAAGCATGAATGTCGTGGTAAGAAAAACGACAAGAAAGGAAATGGAAGGAAGATGAGTCAGATTCTACTGCGGTCGCTTCAGATGGCGATATAGTAGTTATTCTTTCAGTAGATCATGATGTATGTCTCACGGCTACGAGTCAGGACACCGACTGAGTGATAGACTCAGGAGCTTCTTTTCATGCGACTCCACACAGGGACTCCTTCACAAGCTACAAGTCAAGTGACTATGGGATTGTGAAGAAGGGAAATTCTGGCGTATCAAAAATCATGGGAGTTGGTGATATTTATGTGAAGACCGATGTGGGCTGCACATTGGTTCTCAGGGATGTGAGACATATCCCAGACCTTCGCCTCAACTTGATGTCGACGGGAAAGTTGGATGATGATGGCTATGAAAGCCGGATTGCTGGTGGGCGATGGAAGCTCATCAAGGGTTCATTGATCGTGGCCAGAGGAAAGAAGTGTTGCACCCTTTACAAGACAAGTGTCAGTATGTGCAAGGGTGGGTTGAACGCAGCGGAAGATTCAGCTATTGACATGTGGTACAGGCGTCTAGGTCACATGAGTGAAAAAAGGGCTTCAACTACTAGCAAGGAAGCGGGTCCTTCCAGACGTGACAGGTACACCTCTCAAAACCTGTCTTGATTGTTTATCAGGGAAACATCATAGAGTTGCATTTGTTAAAACTGCTTCTCATGTTAATAAAGTGCATGCATTAGATTTGATTTATTCTGATGTTTGTGGTCCTATGAGGACAAAAACCTTGGGTGGGGCATTGTATTTTGTCGCTTTTATAGATGATGCATCTAGGAGGGTTTGGGTTTATGCTTTGAAATCCAAGAACGAGGTCTTTGGAGTGTTTAAGTTGTTTCATGCTATGGTTGAGAGAGAGAGAGAGAGAGAGAGAGAGAGAGAGAGAGAGAGAGATAGGTAGACCTTTGAAGTGCATCCGCACTGACAATGGTGGTGAATACATCGACGACTTTCATGAGTACTGCAAGTCCCTTGGTATACGACATGAACAGACGGTTCCTAAGACCCCTCAGCATAATGGTGTAGCTAAGCGAATGAATCACACCATTGTTGAGAGAATCAGATGCATGTTATCCCACGCGAAATTGCCCAAGACGTTCTGGGGAGAAGCAATGCACACAGCGGTGTATTTGATAAACAGGTCTCCATCAGCCCCGTTGAATGGAGAAGTACCTGAGAAGGTGTGGACTGGACAGGATCCATCGTACAGTCATCTCAGGGTGTTTGGATGCAGGGCATCCGTTCACGTACCAAAGGACGAGAGGTCCAAGCTCAATATATATGAAGATCAAGCAATGTGTGTGTGTGTGTTCTTAAGGTACGGTGATGAAAAATTTGGTTACAGATTGTGGGATCCGACCGAGAGGAAGCTCGTCAGGAGCAGAGATGTGGTTTTCTTTGAAGATTAGTGTATAGAAGACATTGGTAAGCCAGAGAAGAACCAACTTAGTTTAAGTGTGGTAGAGGACATGGATCCGGTTACTCCTCCCGTGGTGCCTGATGACGGAGGAGTACAACAAGATGCAGAGGATGAGGGAGTTCCTTTAGAAGATGGACCAGGGGAGCAGCCCCCGCTTGATCCACCTGTTGAGCCACAGGTGATGAGGAGGTCATCTAGGGACAGACAGCCGTCCAAGAGGTACTCGCTGCATGAGTACATTATGCTGACTGATGGGAGAGAGCCAGAAGATTATTTTGAGGCCTTAACCGACGAGCATAAGGAGGAGTGGTTGAAAGCTATGCCAGAGGAGATAAAATCCTTGCATAAGAACCACACCTATGACATGGTGAAATTGCCTAAGGGCAAGAAAGCTCTAAGCAACAAGTGGGTGTTCAGAAAGAAGATTGAGCAGAAGAATTCACAGACGAGGTTCAAGGCCAGACTTGTGGTGAAAGGTTTTGATCAGAGGAAAGGCATAGACTTCGAGGAGATATTCTCACCAGTGGTGAAGATGAAATTCATACGGGTGTTGCTTGGGTTGGCGGCTAGCATAGATCTGGAGATAGAGCAGTTAGATGTTAAAACTGCCTTTCTCCATTGAGACCTGGAAGAAGAGATCTACATGTACCAACCTGAGAGGTTCGAAGTCAAGGAACATATGGTGTGTAGGCTGAGGAAGAGCTTGTATGGGCTGAAACAAGCTCCACGACAATGGTACAAGAAGTTCGACTCGTTCATGTTGAAACATGGGTATGACAGAACGGAGTCGGACCACTGTGTTTTCATGCGCAAGTTCTCAGATGGTGATTTCTTAGTTCTGCTGTTATACTTTGATGACATGTTCATCATGGGAAAAGACATCAAGAAGATCGACAGGCTGAAACAGGAGTTGGGCAAGTCTTTTGCGATGAAAGACTTGGGTCATGCTAAACAGATCCTAGGAATGGAGATAACCCGTGACAGAAGCAGCAGGAAGCTTTGGCTGTCACAAGAGCAGTATATTGAGAAAGTCCTAGAGCGGTTCAATATGAATGCAGCGAAGCCGGTCAATACTCCACTAGATGGTCACTTCAGAATGAGCGACAGACAGTGTCTCAAGACGAAGGCAGAGGTGGAAGAGATGTAGAAGATACCTTACGCATCGGCGGTAGGAAGTTTAATGTATGCTATGGTGTGTACACGCCCAGACATAGCATATGCGGTTGGTGTTGTCAGCCGGTATCTTGCCAATCTTGGCAAAGAGCATTGGGCAGCGGTAAAGTGGATATTGTGGTATCTAAGAGGCTCATGTAGGTTGAGCCTGTGCTATGGTGACGGTAAACCTGTGTTAGAGGGCTACTCAGATGCAGATATGGCAGGTGACATAGACTCCAGGAAGTCTACATCGGGGTTCATGTTCACGTTTGTAGGGGGAGCGGTTTCTTGGTAGAGCAAGCTACAGAAGGTCGTAGCATTATTGACGACAACCAAGGAAGGTCGTCTGATACTGCTGCATCGCCTATGATCCTATTAAGACTTTCTGGGCCAATCGTAGAGGCCGAATACATTGCAGTCACAGAGGCATGTAAAGAGATGCTTTGGATGAAAAGGTTCCTACAAGAACTTAGCCTAAAGTATGAGGAGCACATGGTCTATTGCGATAGTCAGAGTGCTATACACTTGAGCAAGAATCCAAGTCAGCACTCCAAGTCAAAGCACATAAAGGTTCGGTATCACTGGATCATGGATATTTTGGAACAGAAGGTGTTACAGCTTGAGAAGGTCCACACGGACTATAACAGGTCAGACATGATGACCAAGGCTTTGATCAAGGGTAAGTATGAGGTTTGTAAAAACCTGGCTGGCTTGAAGACGGTGGATCCCTCTTGGGTCAAAAAGGGAGAGATTTGATGGGTTTTTTGACCCGTCGTCGACCGGTGAGCCCTGCTCGACCGGTCAAAGGCCGGTCTCGACCAGTTGTGGGAGTCGAGTCGTGGCATGACTCAAAGTCTAGCAAGTTTGGGCTATTTTTTTCTGGTGTGCTCGGCCAGTCGACCGAGGTGCTCGACCGGTTGAAGGTGGCTCTCGACCGGTCGTAGACTCGGTTCGACTAGTTGTAGGTTATGCAGTTTGTTCCGCGATTTTGCACGAAACTGCGGATTTGAGTCCTTTCGCAACAGGGATGCGAAAGGGAAGTTTCCTAAACTATAAAAGGGGTTGCCTAGGGTTTTCTAGGTAGGACAAGAGCAAGAGGGATTCCTAAAGCCTTACAAGGGATTTGCTAAAGGGTTTAGGGCTATTAAAAGGTGAGAGAGAGAGAGAGAGAGAGAGAGAGAGGAAGAGAGTGAGGAAGCTTATAGAAGGGAGGTTCTGCTCGTGGAGGCTATCTATTGTGCAATCTATATCTCAACACTTCTATGTCCTCGTAATCGGTTAGATCTCTCCGTTTTCTCTATTTCTCTTGTTGTTTATCCACTCCTGCGTGAGTGAAGAAGGTTGTAACGTTCTACTTCATAGTGGATTGTTGATCTGGACGAGGTACCATGGTTTTTACCTCTTTGAGGGTTTTCCACGTAAAAATCTCTTGTGTGGTGTGTGATTGATGCATTGATTGTTTTTCATTGCTTTATTATCCATAATTCTGGTTTGTTCTGGAGGGTTAGATCCTAAGGTTTTGTGCAAGGCCCCCAACAAATAGGTGAATCATTTATGGCACATGTGCATGCAACATATATGACATGTGTTAGGCACTTGAATATTGATGATCACACAAGCAAAATACTTGTCACCTGTGATTTATGTGTGCAGAATATTTTGTTGACAAGTATACATGTGGTTTGGTGATCTGTACAATTTAATAGTGGTAATAATTTGAGTTTGGACCACTTATAATTTTACTTCTGGCCATTTATTTGGTAGCCATCAATTGGATGGTTGAGATTGCTCGGTGTGAAATTAGATGGTTGGGATAGCTTTAGTAAACTACCACCAAATTCTGACGTGCAAAATAGTAACTAACGAGGCAGATTGCATTGAAATTGCAATATTGCATAATGAGTTACACATTAGGCATCAATCATACTGTGAATATATGTGGTTTATTCATGTTGTCCACGTCCATCCATCTTTCCATATTATTTTAGGGGTTGAGCCAAAATTAAAGCATATCCAAAGCTCAAGTGAACCACACAATAAGAAGTTGTGAAAATAATAAGTTGTATTGTTAAAACCTTTTTACGGCCCACAGTGATGTTTATTTGTCATCAAAGGGAAAACACAAATATCAACTTGATCGAAAACTTCTGTGCCGCTCAAAATTTTTTCAACAATAGACATTTAATTCACACGGTTTCACATGGTGTAGTTCACTTGAGCTTTGGATATAATTTATTTTTGGGCTTAAGTATTAAAATTATCTGTAAACTAGATGGACGGAATGATAAAATATATAAATCAATGTGGCCCCACAAAAGCTTACTCATGGGTTAAGGATACTCAATTACCAAGTATGCAATCTGCTTTCGATTGCCTGTGAGAAGCCAGGTGCAGTCGATTGGTGATGTTAGTGAGAGATGTACTTTGTCCATTTGTTTTGTAGATCATGTTAGAATACTTGTCCAAAAATAAGGGAAATCCAAAACTTAAGTAGCCACAGGTTAGGAAAAAAAATGAAAAGGGAAATGTATACCATTAAAACCTTCCTAGTCTAGCTACTTCTATATTTATATGTCATCCAAACTGTTCAAATGGTCATACAAATAAAAAAACATTTTTAGGTTACCCTCATAAAAGTCATATGGTGGGGCATTCAATCACCACTGTTTCCTATGTTGTTGTCCACCTAAGATTTTGATCTGCCTCATTTTTAGGCTTATGCCCTAAAATGAGCTGGCAAAATTGATGAACAGTGCAGATTAAATATATACATCATGGAGGGACCCAGCGAGCACCTTCTAGTAAGAATCGCTATGTCAATCGGCAATCCGCCTATAGTCCGTCCCTCGGCCTAGCTGGTCAGGAGGCAATCTGTGTCCATTTTCCATGGAGGGAGATTATTCAAAGTCTCATGGACCCCACAAGGTCCAATCAGTTCTGGCAGGGCACGAAGCTTTCATTTTCCATGGATGTAGATTATTCAAAATTTCGTACCGTGGGCCCAACAAAGCCCACTCCATCCTGGCAACCAGAATGCGACCCGTATCCGTTTTCCATGGATGCAGACTATTCAAAGTCTTCTATGATGGGCCCACGAAGTTCACTTGGTCGGGCAGATTAAGTGAGACCCCAGCCTCCTCAAAGATGGTGCGGCCCTTATTGTGAGGCTCACCTTGATGTATCTATTCTATATCCACACGGTCCATCCTTTTTTCCATATCATTATAGTGCATAATCCCAAAAAAAGAAGCAGATCCAATTATGAGGTGCACCGTACCATAAGAAACAGTGGTGATCGACTATTAATGGGCCTCAAAAGTTTTGGATAAAGATGGGATATTTTATTTTATTTTTTTAACCTTCATCAATGCTTATTAGACCTTATCAGTGGATTGAATGGCAAATAAATACTACAGAAACATTAATGGTAGGTTGTTCGATCATCACTGTTTCCTAGAGTATGGTTCAACTGAGATTTGGATATTCTTCATTTTTAGGATCATGCCCTGAAATGATCGGGAAAAATGGATGGACGGCATGGATACATAATAGATACATCAAGGTGGGCCCCACGGTATGGACCACACTGTCTTGGGTGAGGGCAGGTTCTCACCTAACGCGCTCCCCATTTGGTCCTGGCAGGGGCAGGAGGTTTTCCATGGATGCAGATTATTCAAAGTCTCATAGGTGGGCCCCACAGAGCCACGTCCTGGTAGACGGTTCCATACACACCCGTTCAGAAATTTGCAACAACAACGTGCAGCGTTTTCCAGGCTCGGCTTGCGCTTGGATTCTCAAGGATACAATCGTAAGTGCAGATTTAAAAGGGCTATGTATATATGACCGAGAATGTCTAAAATAACTGATGACAAAATGGCCAAAATGCAAATTTCACTCTCAGAAAGAACATGCACCATAGGGTGGAACCTGCCGGGAACATCACTTCGTGATCCGGGATGTTCATCTGGTAGGACTCACTGCAAATTGGAGGTTGACCTATATGATGATCCTGATCACCGGATTGGGCTAAATGTAGACCATTGGCTATAAGTTGTAAGCCACCGATTGGGGAGGTAGATTAGCTGCTGACAGGTTGAGTAGCCAGACTGGCTACTGAAGTGACATCACCAAATTCGGTGGGGTCCACCATATGTGTGTTTTGCATCGGGACCGTCCATCCATTTGGAGAGATCATTTTAGGGCATAAGCCAAGGAATGAGTCAATTAAAAGCTCAAGTGGACCCACTGTAGATAACAGTGGTGAGTGACGCCAACCGTTAAAAAGTTGTAACAGCCACAAAGTTTTCGATCAGGCTAATATTTGTATTTTCCCTTCTTTCATGTCTGTGACTTATGACCAGGTTGGATCTCAAGTAAACATCATGGTGGACCTTAGGAAGCTTTTAATGGTGAGCCTCATCCTCCCCACAGTTTTCTGTGGTGGGTCCACTCCAGCTTTTGATCTACCTCATTGTTTGGCTCATGTCCTAGGATGATTTATCAAAATGGATGGATCGGTTGGATGCAACACATACATCATGGTGGGGCCCACAGAACTTGATTACGTCATTTCAGTAGCAATTCTCGCTACTCAACATGTCAGTAGCTAATCCGAGTACACCAATTTGGATAAAGACATTTGATAGGGGAATCATAAAATGCTCATAAGAAATCTTGAAAATTCATCAGAATTATATATATATATATATATATATATATATATTCCTTTTCTTTTCAGGTATCCAAAGAGACACTAAGTTATTCTAGCCTAGAAGTTTATTTATTATTTTTATTTAATTCCTTAGATTATAGTTTTTCAATTTGTTTCAATGGGGTCCAACTCACATGAGTTGATTCCAACGCTTTTTATTGACTCAGTTTTTATTGTGATGGTCGGCACTGCGAGTTTCATTTGCAAGAGGTAACTTGGGGTGTGACTGGAGGATTCGTAACCCAACTACAACAATTCAGTTGTTTTGCGACGAGTCAACTCGTCACTAAAAACTCCCAACTCGTCGCTAAAAACTTTTTGTGACGAGTGTTGCTTGTCGCCATTTTTATTGCCAATGACTCAATTATTGCTCGAGCTGGAGATGTTGGCTCGGTCACCGAGTTGAGCCAAGTTCGAGCTAGGTGTGCCTAGTGACCGAGCCGAGCCGAGCTGAGGCCAGCTCGACTCAGTTCGGCTCGATGTACACCCCTTTGTAGAGGACGCATTACAGGTCGAGTAGCGAGTCAGCTACAAAAGTGACGTCACCAAGTTCTGTGGGCCCACTATGATGTCTGTGTTATATCCACACCGTCCATCCATTTTTAGATATCATTTTAGGGTATGAACCAAAGAATGAGGCAAATAAAAATCTGTAGTGGACCCCACCAAAGAAAACAGTGGGGAGAGTGATTCCCACCGTTGAAAGTATCCTAAGGCCCATCATAATGTTTATTTGAAATCCAACCTGTTCAAAAGTTTAAAAAGACATGAAATAAGGGAAAACACAAATATCAACTTGATCTAAAACTTTCGTGGCCTTTAGAAGTTTTTAGTGGTGGGCGTCACTGTCCCACTGTTTTCTGTGATGGGGTCCACTGGAGCTTTGGATTTAACTCGTTCTTTGGATATTGCCCTAATATGATCTCTCCAAATTGATGGAAGGTGTGGATACAAAACATATATCATGGTGGGGCCCACGGAACTTGCCGACGACACTTCAGTAGCTAGTCTTGCTACTCAACCTATAGTACCTAATCCGCACCTGAGCCGGAGCAAGACTCGAAAGGACGCAGATTTCCTGCGAAAGCCTTTCACAGGAAGTTCATGCGTTGAAATTAGGTGGGGCTCACTATGATGTTTGTGAGAAATCCTCCCCATCCATCCGTTTTGTGAGTTCATTTTAGTACATGTTACCAAAAATGAACCCTATCCAAAGTTCAAGTGAGCCAAAAATGTGATAATTAAATGTCCACAATTGAAATATTTGCAGGGCCACAAAAGTTTTGATTCATGCTACTATTTTTGTTTTCAGTTCATCCCAATAGGAATGACGTTATTAACGGTATGGATGCTATTTAAACATCACTATTGAACCCAGGAAGGTTTCAATGGTAGGAATTTCCCTAACCGCATTTTCCTTTAGTACGGCTCACTCAAGCTTTGGATACGTTTCATTTTTGACATGTCCTAAAATGAACTCACTAAACGGATGGACGAGGAGGATTTCTCATAAACATCACAGTCGGTTCCACCTAAGTTCCCATCGCAGGAACTTCCTGCGAAAGGCTTTCGCAAGAAATCCGCCATCGACTTGGAAACGGATTGGCTACTCCCCGCCACCAGCTCAGTGGCTGGTGGTCGGTGCACTGTGGGCCCCACCATGATGTATGTATTTCATCCATTCCATTCATCTATTTTTATAGATCATTTTAGGTCTTTATACCAAAAATGGATGAGATATAAATATAATTTGGACCGCACCACAGGAAAATAATAGTGATTGGATATCCACTATTAAAATCCTCCTAAGGCACATTGTACTGTTTATTTGACATCCAATATGTTGATTAGGTCATACGAACCCAGATGAAGGGAAAAAAAGAAGAAGATCAACTTGATCCAAAACTTTTATGGCCCATAAATTTTTTTAATGGTCGACGTTCATTCAACACTGTTGTTTCCTATAACGTGGTCCACTTTAGATTGGGATGTACCTCATTTTTTCATCTCATATCATAAAATGATATAGAAAAATATATGGACGACATGGATGAAATACATACATCATGGTGGGGCCCACAAAGCACCGACCACTAGCCATTGGCTGGAGGTAGGGGGAGTAGCCAATCTATTTCTACAAGACTCCTACTGAAGTGACATCACTAGTTATATGGGTTCCACCATGATGTGTGTTTTGTATCCACACCATCCATCAATTCGGAGAGATGTATGAATTGTATCCACACTGTCCATCCATTTTTTTCATATCATTTTAGATTATAATAGATTTTAAAAAAAGGCATATCTACGTATCGAGTGGACCACACCACAGGAAATGGTGCTAAGGATGGCCACCATTGAAACCTTTTTAGGGTCCACCATATCGTTTATTTGCCATCCAGCCTGTTAATATGGTCATATACACCTATATGAAGTGAAAAAGTAAATATCATCTTAATCAAAAACTTTTGTAGCCCCCAAGAATTTTTCAATGGTAGGAATTTAATCCCCACTTTGTGGTCCATTTGAGCCTTGGATCTTCGTTATTTTTTTGGGTCATACTCTAAAATGATATGTATAAATGGATGGACGGTGTGGATAGAATTCATACATTTTGTTGACCCCTTAGTGGCCCATCGGAGCCTCATTCATCTCATCCCCCATCCAACCATTGCATCCCCCATCCAACCATCCATTCATCTCATATAATCATTCAAACATCCATCAATCCATCTATCAAACCATTCCATCCATCTATATATCCAGTCATCCAAACATGCATCCATGCATCCATCCATCCAACCATACTATCCATCCATCCAACATCCAACCATCTCGTTCATACATCTAATCATCAAAATATCCATCCATCCATGCCATCTATCCATATAACCTCCCCATCCATCCATCCATACATCCATCCAACCATCCCATCCATCTATTCATCCATCTATCCCAGTTATCCATCTAACCATCTATCGAACCAACCCATCCATCCATTCATTCTATCCAATCATCAACATCCATCCATCCATATCATCAATCTATCCAAACAACCACCCATCCATTCCCATCCCAACCATCTAACCATCTATCCATCCCATCCAAACATCCATCCATTCCATCCAACCATCCATCCCATCGATCAATCTATCATTCGCCCATCTAACCATCTAACCATCCCATCCAACCATCCCATCGATCATTCAATCCATTCATCCATCCAATCATCAGATCCGTCCATCTAACCATCCAACCATCCCATCCAAACATCCATCCATCCCATCAATCCATCCCAACTATCTCATTCATCGGTCCATCCATCCTATCTATTCACATATTGATCCATTCAACCATCCCATTCAACCATCCATCCAACCATGCCATCTATCCATCCATCTAACTATTCCATCCAACAGTCCAAACATCCATCCATCTAACCATTCATCCATCCACCATTTAATCGATGATTGGAGGTTGATCGAATGATCGAAAGCACTTTGTGTTGTACAATCATTGATCGGGAGGTTGATCTTCTATTGTCGGTGATGTGTAACATTCGATTGTTGATTTGAGACTTAATGAAGTGATGTACGATGATTTCCACCATCCGATAAAGGATTGGAGTTGATCGAATGGTCAACAACACTTTCTATCGTTCGATTGTTGATTGGAGGTCGATCAAGCGATTGTCGATGTGCACCATTCCATCATCAATAAGGGAATTGATAATAAGATTTATGTTGGTTTGTACTATTCAATCATTAATTGGAGGTTCATAAGATGTTCAACAATACTTCGTGTCATCCGATTGTTGATTAGGAAGTCAATCGAGCGATCATCACTAATCTGCACTGTTCGATCGTCGATCAGGAAATTAACGAAGCAATATACGTTGGTTTCCACTGTTTAATTGATGAGCACACAGACAGATGAAGAAAAACTATTCGTAAGAGTACACAGGCATATAATTTACAATGTTATTGCAAATACTCTACCCTTTCGCTATGAAACTACATTCGTCGCAAAAAGTTTCATTTGGAATTTGTTGCAATGAATTAACCTAGTTGTCGCTAAAATAAACTATTTACAGCTACTTTTGTGTCGTTGCAAAAAATAATGTTTTGCGATAACACTCAATTCATTGCAAAAAGTGAACATTAACAATAACAATTGAAATGTGTGGCAAAACGTCTTTCCCGCCATGTAATTTTTTTAGAAAAAATTGGTGGGAAAAGTTGTTGCGACGATAATTACAGCTCGTTGCAAAAACGTTGACTATTTGCGATGATTTACAATGTTGTTGCAAATACTCTAACATTTCGTAATAAAATTACATTCATCGTAAAAAGTTTCAGTTAGTACTTGTCGCAACAAGTTAATATGGATGGGTCCCACCGAACTACGGATCAGGCTCATTCTTTAGCTTATGCCACAAAATGAGCTTTTAATATGGATGGACAGATTAGATGCAACACATGCATCATCGTAGGTCCTACTGTCGTAGGACAGTGTGAATAAAGCACATGCATCACCGTGGGCTCCACCGTCTGCTAGACGGTGTGAATACAATACATATATCATGGTGGGTTCCACCGTCCGCCTGGACGGTGGGAACACAACACATACATAAATGGTGGTTCCCACGTGGGGCCCACCATAACGTTTGTTTCCCATCCAACTCGATGATAAGGTCACGTAGACCTGGATGAAGAGGCAAAACAAATTTCATTTTGATCCAAAACTTCTGTGGCCCAAAAAAGGTGTCAATGGTATATGTTCAATCCCACTGTTTGCCATGATGTGGGCCACCCGACCATTGGATGAGGCTGGAATTTGGGGCGGGGTGGGGGGGGGGCACTTCAGGGAGTGGCCCACCTCATGAGCGGATTGGATGGCGTAAATACATCATGGTGGGGCCCACAACAGGGGTCGTGGGTCCCTACCTTCCGCTCGCCTGTAATGACGCAGGACGCATGGGCGTCCTCTCCTGTCAGCAGCAGCAGCAATGCTGTTGTTGTTGTTGTTGTTGTTTTTTTTTTTTTTAATCACGAAATTTCGTGGTTTTTCATGCGTGGGACCTGCATCCGATAAATCCACCCCAGCCATTAGTTCCTACAGCCTATAACAATCGTAACAAGCCCAATATTGGGCATATATCGGGGTAAGGAAACAACAGGGGGGTTTCAATGGTAAAGAAACGGTTTCCCATGCCATGGCCCATTAGAAGTTCGGATCGGCATCATCTTTCGTCTCAACGCCTAAAATGATCTGTAGAATGGAATGGACAGTGTGGATTGACTACATACATCAAGGTGGGGCCTATACAAGTTGCCCACCCCAAAATGCCTTAAACCAAGCTCATATTTGTGTTTTCCATGCAACGTCTAGCGTCCTTTGATGCTGGACGGTCCGAACATACAACATACATTGAGGTGGGCCCAACCTATGGATGGGGCACCAAAGAAGGGATTGGAGGGCATGGAAAATACATACATCAAAGTAGGGTCCATCCAAGTGGGCCACACCACCATATCATCACAAAAAGGGAGAGAGAGAGAGAGAGAGAGAGAGAGAGAGAGAGAAATAGAGTGGGAGAGAGAGAGAGAAATAGAGTGGGACGCGTGTGATGGAGGGACCCCGACACTATAGGCCCTCCGTTTCATGATCTACAACATACATCAAGTGGGTCCCATTACCTGTGGGGCCACCAAATTAAAGATCAACGGTGGAGATCCTTCTCTACCCAAAATAGATGGTCTAGATGACCCTTCCTAATGCAAGGAAAATAAACATCATGATGGGGTCCATGGAGAATGGCCCCATCATGGGATGATCATGAGGATCAAGGTGGTCCACCAGCCACATCTTAGGATCCTAAGTGAGATCCATACCATTGATCGGTAAGCCTCACTTGCTCCATCATAAAAACACAAAAATCTAACCTATAGAAGCACCCACCGTTCGATCTTCTCGGTCCGTTGGAACGCCAATCTCCTTATGCTTCACTTTGACAGAAGAGATGAGAAATGGAGGGCTAAGATGATGGATTTTTGGGATGGAAAAGGTGGGCCTCACACATGCACTTTTCTCTCCATGGGAAGAGCTTGGATGTATGTGCTCTTGCTTGGAATTGTGAAGGAAAGAGAGAGAGGTGTGGTGGTTGTAAGAGAAGTGATGGGAGATGGGAGATGGATGTGAGTGATGGGTGAGGTGATGGATTGGTTGACTTTTGTGGTTGTTTTACTTATGGAGAAAGGAAGCATGGGGGTGCTTTGTACTTGACATGAGGGGTGATTGATGGGATTGATTTGACATGCCGTAGAGATTCCCTTGGAATTACAAATTGCGGCGTTTCTTCGAAATAAACATCGGCCCACATCTTCCGGCTTGGGTATCAGATTTGTACGCGAGTCGAGGCGTTGAAACCGCGGCGACGGTGCGGTCGCAATGATACAGGTCTAGGATTAAGCAGACTCAATTCTATAGGATACGACTTAGGGTCGATCGCAAACGTCGGTTATCAGTCGCGGATTACCGGACTTCGACGGAAAGGATCGTGGGATTCGACGGAACAGTACGAACTAGGATACGGGTCTTACAGTCCAGTGGTTGAGCTATGGCCGGATAGTAATCGATCTAGGGTTGACCTATGGTTGATTTGTATCCGACCTATGGTCAATCTATAACTGACCTATTAGGTCAGAACACGGCTCATTTGAATGGGCTCGTAGTCGTGTTCTTTGAGTGTCCTTACAGTTGCCTCAACCTCCTTGAAGGTCAATCTATTTCTGGACGTAAACACCTTATCAGGATTGGGTTTTACTGGGCCCGTGCTGGTTTAGTAGAGTTGGTCCATTCCATAAGTCGACTTATCGACTTGTCAAAATTTTCCCCAACAGATGGTGTGGATAAAACACACACATCATGGTGGGCCTCACACTACCCAAGATCACCTAGCTGGGTGGGTCACCACCCAATCTGCTCCCATGCAAGTGCATGCTAAAGAAGAAGGAGAGAGCAAGTCTCTGTTGCCAAGAGAGATTATAGCTGTACAGCTCCATAATTTGAAACTCAACAAGTCAACTTTACTCAAATATCAAATTTTGAGTAGAGTTAGGCATGGGACGACTCGACTCGCCTAACTCCACTCGTCCGACTCGATCTGAACTGTATGGGTAAGTCACTCCGAACTGAGTAGGCTTCGCCCAGTCCGAACTCAAACCAAGTCGAGTTCGAGTTACCCAGTAACTCAACCCAACTGGATCTGGTCAGACTCAACTCCGTTTGAAACCGACTCGAGTCGGAATCGGGAATATATATAATAAAAAATCCTAATTCTTAAGTATCTCTAACCCTAAACACCATACATGACCCCATCCCTACCCGATCCCAAACTCTCTCTTTCTCCCTCATCCTCCTCTTCCAAGCTTAGCAACCACCCACCACCATTACCACCCTCCTCCTCTCTTTCTCTCTCCTCTCTACTCCCTCCCACCATCCTCTTCCAAGCCTGGCAGCCACCCCCCTCCCTCATCTCTCGATCCAAATCGGTGCCAACTAGAACTGACTCGGTACTTTTTACCAGGTTAGATACGGTCCAGATTAGTCCAGGCCAGAGTCAGATTTGGATCGGTTCAGGCATGTTGGACTCGATACCAAGTCGAGCCGAGTCGAGTTCGAGTCAGGCCTATTTCAAAACCGGATCGAGTCATGTCAACCCTAACTCAGTCTGACTCAACTCGATGCCCAACTCTAATTTTGAGCCAAGTCACTAGGAATATTTTTGAAACCCTGGAGCTAAAGATTGCTCTGGTCTCTTCATGCCCTACTCTTCGGTTACCTCATTACCGATCTCGGATGGAATGTCTATCATAAACACACCTCAGTCAGTATATTCATTGCTATACGAATCTAAATCTCCACTCTAGTAATTGTGTGACCTCTTCTCTGGGCACTGCGTTCCCTTCAGTTGCTATCTGAAATATGGTCCGCCTTACTTAATTCCTCTTGGAGGAATTGTGGGTGGGAGGACCTGAGCTCAAGTGAGTCAAGATAGGCTTAGGCTGGCCTAGACTTTGGGAATTTTCAGGACTGGACGTTGAATAGATATGACCTGCATAGCTTATTCAAGATAACATCTGTTGTTAGCCCTTAACTTATATTCAAATCTTGCAATGGTAATATATAATGATTAAAGGGTTTGTACTTAAAATTTAAACAGGTGGAACTTAAGCTTTGGGGTTTGTAGGAGTATAATCAGGATTGGGATGTATCTTAAGCTTTCTAATTCGTTTGTAGGGTTTTAAAGGGCTTGTAAGGGAGATTCGACGCTTGTTTGAATAGGGTATTCTCTCTATCTCTTGTAATTTGTGCGTTCATAGTGTTCACCGTCACTTTGTGCCATAGTTTTTTCCCACAAGGGTTTTTCAATGTTAAATTTTGGGTATTTGTGTTGTGCTTGCTTGGTGTGATTGGATTACTTTACTTTTTTTTGAACACCTTAAGGATATAGATTCAAAGAAATGGAGCCTAAAGGCTTTACAAGACTAAATTCGGGGTGAGTTAATAGAAAAAAGAATGGGACCCCCTATATATGACTAAACATGCAGAAAGAACTGAATCATGGGTTAGGTGAACGCAGGTTGCCTAAGCCCACTCTATCTAGAAACAAAAGACCTCTAATGGAGAACGGAAGGGCCTCCTATAATTGGAAGGTGCGGTTATCTTGACTTTCACTCCCCAGTTTGGCCAAACCATCAACAGCCGAATTTGCCTCTTTAGGAGTGTGGGTTATGTGCACTTCCAAGGCTTGCGTAATGGTCTTGATTCTCACCTTCCAGTACCAAATGGACTGACAAGATGCCGAATTGTTTGAAAGGGCCCTCAACACTATGTTAGAGTCGCTAGCCACTTGTACTCTAGAGAATCCCATTTGGGAACACAGCATGAGCCCGTCTAAGATCGCCTTGATTTCAGCCCTTGTGTTTGAGCCGAAGTTATACCCCCGGGAGAATCCAAATAAGAATTTTCTGTTGCAATCCCTCCCAATACCACCACCCCCTAAAAGACCCGAGTTTCCACTTGCTGAGCCGTCCACGTTGAGTTTGATCCAAACTCTTGGAGGTCTGGCCCGTTTAACCACTACCATTTTTGGACGGTTAAGAGTTGAGATAGTAATTCGCAATCTATTTAGCATTAGCATGGAGGACTTCTTAATGGGTTTGGGGATAGTCAGGATGGCGCTGACCTAGTGTATCCAGTAGAGGGTGTTAGCTATTGTTCACTCCCCAAGTATAGGGTTGTGATGTAGTAATAAACTCGGTAAGACTGAGGTAGAATCCACAGGGACTGAAACCTGCACGTAATATGAAAATAACCAGAACTAGAACTAGATAAAGATGAAATCTAAATTAACTGAATATGAGGGAATAATGGTGAAATAGTAAACTAAAATATGTAAAATTTAAAGGTAGGGAACTGGGGATTCAGAGGATCCACTTGTAGAGATTAGGGAGATCTACAGTTGATTCACGAACTCAAATGAATTTCGAGTCCCATCTTCATCCAGTTAAAAGATATATCACTAAAGCACAATCTAAACTTCCTTTGATCTAGTTTTCGAAAGATAAGATGGATGTAGATTAGAATGGATTCCATCACCAAACCATGCCCATGAGACAAGATAAACAACATAATTAAACCAATCCACAACCAATCTGAGAGATGTATGAATGTTAGGAAGGATTTCATCATCCAACCATGCCCAGGAGACGATGGTGAACATCAAGGTTCCCAAATTCATAAACCCTATAATGCTAAGAACATGCTCAAAGCTATCACAGATCTATTGTAACACTACAAGAAATACCACTTTTAGCGACGAAAATTTTCGTCGCTAAAAGTTAAATTTTCGCTGCTATAAACTTTTAGCGACGAAAATTTTCGTCGCTAAATTCGTTGCTAAAAGACCGATGTAAAAGGGTTTTTATCGGCGAAAAAAAGAAATCGCCGCTAAATGTAAGCTTTTTAGCGACGAAAATTTTCGTCGCCAAAAATATTTTCAAAGAGTTTTAGCAGCGAAAATTTTCGCTGCCAAACAATTTCCAACACTTTTGGCAGCGAAAATTTTCACTGCAAAAAAAATTCTCATGACTTTTTAGCAGCGAAAATTTTCGCCGCAAAAAAAATACCACCAAAATTTCGAAAACTTTTAGCAGCGAAAATCTTCGCTGCTAAAAAAACAATTTCTAAGACTTTTGGCTTCGAAAATTTTCGCTGCAAAAAAAATTCCAATGACTTTTTAGCAGCGAAAACTTTCGCCGCAAAAAAAATACCCAAGACTTTTTAGCAGCAAAATTTCGAAAACTTTTAGCAGCGAAAATCTTCGCTGCCAAAAAAACAATTTCCAAGACTTTGGGCTTCGAAAATTTTCGCTGCAAAAAAAATTCCCATGACTTTTTAGCAGCAAAAACGTTCGCCGCAAAAAAAAAGAGGAAAATATTCAAGACTTTTGGCAGCGAAAGTTTTCGCTGCCAAAAGAATTCCCACGAATTTTTAGCAGCGAACATTTTCGCCGCAAAACAAATTCAGCGGTAATTACAAAACTTTGAAACTTTTAGCTACGACAATTTTCGTTGCTAAAAGTCTCTTTTTTTTTTCTCAAATTTCCACACACCTGATATACACCTGTTAACAGTATATTTCATCATATTCATCCTGATATACACATGTTATACAATATTACATGAGTTCTTTTACTTTTAGATAGGAAAAGACCTATATCTGGAGCTAATAATTCATAGATAGAGTGCAAATGAATGTAATGTAAATAGAGTACATAGATGCTAAGAATATCAAAGTTTGAAGGCATGTTTTCTTTATGGGCTACACAACTGTATTTTCCACCATTTGCTTCAAATGGTGGAGAAGACTGATCCACTGTATATGCGGCATGAATGGATGTCACTCCAGGCCATCCAAATTGTGGTCCCAATAGTTGACGTACCCGATGCGTGACCCAATATTTCCTTTCCCTCATTTCAATCAGAAAATGGAAGGTTAGAGGAGCTTTTCTCTCAAGAATGCTTTTCTGACAACCTCTAGCACGGGCTTCATCATCTCCGAGAGTAACAGTCTCAACTCCCCCAACCTGGATATAAATTGACTCAAGTCAAACTGAATAAATTGTAGAAATCGTTTGTCTCAAGCTTGCAGCCCAAAAGCTATATTCATTGAACAAATCCAACATCCGACTTGATACAAGTGTGTGCATAATCAGAATGGCTCATCAGTCAATCCCCAAACGAGGTTTCTCACCTGTCGGATGTTCAAATTCCATTGCTGACTCGAGTCCAGTCCCAGATTTGCTCTTTATTTTTGTGCTGCCATAGACAAAACTCTCAACTATTAAATGTACAAGACCAATAACCATCTGGTTTTGTTAAAAAATATAAGCGCTTCTCTAATCAATGCTAAAGATCCACATTTTTCAGTAACAGAGTTACTATTCATATAAAAAATGCTCCAGATAACCAAACTGCATCAAAATGTGATTAACCATTGCCTTGATAACCAAGTTGCATTAAAATGTGATGTGTCGATCTGTGCATGTGTTATATAACTACAACATGTGTTTTTCTTGACTTCAATGTGTTCAACACGCATGATCCTTGTTAGCATCACCCACCTGTAACCAAAAATAAAAACTCACACTGCTCTGTTTTCTTTGCTTCTCTTTCTTTCAAGCCCTCTAAAAATCCCAAAAACCATTTTCATTGCTTAAAATCTTCAACAACCAAAAAAAAAAAAAAAAACAGCTTTTTGTCTCTTATTCTTCTTTTCTTCTTAAAAAACTCCAAAAAGTTACAAGAACCAGAAACCAACATTCCAATAACGGTTGGAAAAACCTAGCAAAGAAATCCAAAAAAAAAATCCCAAACAAATGGAAAATACAAATTAAACAGCTTTTTTCTGAAAAGAAACAGAGATCCCACATGAGAAAAAAGAAAAAGAAAGCAAATCCAACCCCAAAAAGAATTAGGGAAAAAGAAAAAGCAACCTACACATATATGGTGTTTGGATGAGCAGTAGCTTTGAGGACATAATCAGTACCCCAACAAATAGCTTCCTACAACGAATATCATCATACAGAAAAGTTATGCAGCAAAATTGAAGAACTAAAAATATAGAAAAAGATAAGGATGAGATGTCATAAAAGAGAGAGAGAGAGAGAGAGAGAGAGAGAGAGAGAGAGAATACTTCAAGAGCACATGCTCATCTTCTCAATTATAAAGTCTGAAAAACTAAGCAAAATCTGCATTATCCAACATTTCATGGGCTGAAGTGAATGCTTCCCCATACTTTTGTTCAAATATTAATCTTTCCCGCTCTTTCTTTAGATCCATAGGTGCCTCAAACCTGTTGGACAGTCATGGCCTGAACAAAATCAGCAATACATAGCCTCCAAAACAGATAGTATTCAGTTATCAACTTTCTTTCAGAAAGTTTTAAATCTCAAGTTTGTAACAATGGAGTAAAATGCAAAATATGGCATGGACATTTCAAACATGAGAATTATCTTCAAATTACCCAACATTATGATCCCAACCATTGAATGAGTGGGCCTTTCTAAAACTTGCTGTCCAACTATTTTTGGGCACTCAGAAACATCCAACCAGTAAGATATTACAATGTGTGACCCATAGATTGGTAGATTTGGAAAAGCCAAACAAATGCACCAAATGGACAGAAAAGATAGCTTATGTGTTCAATATCTTGTGCATCTATTTTTATTTCATGTTGGGAAAACACTACTTTTGCAATTGGTGCAATATTTGAATGGAAAGTTCTGTTCTCGCACCTTACGTTATATTGGTACATGTGGCTGTATGTTGTTGCAGAAGGCTCTACCCAGTGTGTGGGCTTAGCAAACTTCACCTAGAAAATATGCCCAGGTCCAAGAATCAGGTTGGTGTCAAACTAGGTGAGCTAAATGTATGCTAAAGAAATGGACAGTCAACATTTAATCTATATATATGGCTTATCAAATGATAAGAGTTAGACTGACCTGAATTTTGGGTAGGGAAGGCGGGATTGTGACCTGCACCAGCACCTGTTGGGCAGCTTTGATCATGGACCTATGTAAACTCCCCGGTGAAGCATTGTGGACCTCCTCCCGAGCCTACACTCTAAATAACTGTTTCACTTTGAATGAGCATATTACATCCAAACATAGATAAAGTATTAATACATCTCAAGCATTACAGAAACAACTTATTGTATTGAAGTACTGAACATTAGTAGCCAAACCAAACCACAAAAAAAAAAAAAAAAAAAAAAAAAAAAAAAAACCACAAATGCCTATACTTAAAGCATTATTCCACTTTTCAGGCTAAAAATTCAAATAAGGGTGCCTAAAAGCCCATCCTTGTAGTGTTTTGCCTACTTTTCAAGATAAAAATCATGGTAAAGCCACATGCTATTCTTGAGGCATTTTGCTCTCTATTCAAGTTAAAAATTCTGGCAAGGGCACGTAAATGCCTATCCTTGAGGCATTTAACCCACTGTTCAGGATAAAAAATTTATGTAAGGGAACCTAAGTGCCCATCCTTGATGAAAATGTCACATCTTTTCAAGATAAAAATCATGTAAGAGAAGCTAAATGCATTTCCTTGATGCATTTTCGTCACTTTTCAGGCTAAAAATCAATATGCCGGCATGTAAATTTGTATCCTTGTGGCATATTCCCACTTGTCAAGGTAAAAATTGGAATAAACGCACCTAAATGCCTATCCAAGAGGCATTTTCCTGCTCTTAAAGCTAAAAATAAATGTAATGGCACCCAAATGCCCATCCTTGAGGCATTTTGCCCTCAGTTTCAAATTTAAAAAATCCATGTAAGGTCACCTAAATACTACGCAGTATCACCAGGCACATGGATCTTAAAAATTACAGACTCAGCCACTGAAAATTTGGCCATATGATCTACACATTGGGTCTCACGTGATGGACGCATGGAATGTCCTACACATGTGAGGCTGGCAAGTGTTTGCACGTATCAGCCAGATTTGCTTCTCAGGTCGGAGACTATACAAAAGAAACGGATTGGCTGATATAGTTTTCTTCTAGACATCCATTTGTTTTGTACACACTGGTCCATCTGATGAAAAAGCTCTTACCACACGCTAATGCTATTTTGGTGCATGTGATTAGTAAGGCTCCATACAAGTGTGGTCAGCATTTAAAGTAAATGTGTGGCCATTAGATGAGTGGACAGACCTGAATTCCACACAACGAAAGCCATATTGTGGTTGCACTTTGATGAACAGCTTTGATCATGCATCCATGCAAGCATTGCGGACAGTCGAGCCTACCCTCTAAATAGTTGCTCAAGTCAAACATTATGGGAACTCTTTGTTATATTGAAGCACTGAAGTAGATAAACCAGATGCAGCTGATAACTATTATAGTTTCATTCATACAACCTAGATCACACATTGTTGCTACTATCCAAGCTTCATTCGAAATAAAATCTTTGAAACAATCAGTGTAATGACAGAAAGAATAAACAGAATTTATAATAGAAGCAAAGGAAATAAGAACTACCAAAGGATAGAGCAAAGGTTAGTGCATTATCAAACTGATTCCACATATCTGGCCAACTAAAATTCATGCACCTTAGAGAAAAAAGGATCCACACAATTCAGGAGCTCTATACCATCTTGTTGCAACATAATCCTACAAGCAAGGGAAATGTAATAAGTCCAATAATTTAGGAGCTCTAAAACATCAACCCTACTTGTACCAGCTTCAAAAAAAATACGTCAGAGCTGCAACAATTTCATCATGAAGCTGTAAAACTACAGCTTTCAAAAGGTAGAAAGTCACATTTCAAAAGACAACCTTCGGTTTGCTATATAGGGATCTTCAAAACCATAGCCATACATTTCATGATTTGCAGCTCTTAAGGAATTAGAAGAATCATAGTCCATTTGAAATCGTTGATTCTTCTCAGCTACACCATATTTTCTCTCACCAAGGAAATTGTCATCTAGGAAGCCCAACCTATCTGGGAGACATTAGAGAAATAAGACTAGTTCATGCAACATTTCATTCCAAAGTGAATCAGAAGTTAAGATCTTAAATTGGACCAACAAACAAACTAGAAAATGTAATGTATTTTAAGTAGCTTAAAAATCATGTAGCGTGATAAAGCAAAAACAATCATGTACCCCCAGGTATCCCAAAACAGTTGTGTAATGGTAACGATGTCCACTGTTAGGAGTTCTAGGGCTGACCATTACAGAAAATGGCCCATAACAGCCTGTTACAGAGCCATTACAGTTTCTTAAAAATAAAAAATAAAAAAAGAAGAAGAAGAAGAAAAGAAAAGAAAAGAAAAGGTCGTAATGGCCATTATGGCCTGTACACTAACAGTGTCAAAGGTTGGAAGCCAATTTCAGAACACACCGATGCAATTCAATTGTGAATATAGAAGTGATTGATGCAATTAGATGCAAAATCTATTCCCCAGGGCTAGAGGACACGGCCTAGTATTTCCACATATTCTTGGACTTGCAGTATAGCTATTGAGAGAATTTCCTCGGTTGGATGTGAGATAACGATGTAAAAGCACAAGCTTCTTTTATAAGCACCATAGATGCAATCATGTTTCATGGACCATTCCTAAAATACACAAATTGGATATTATATTGCACCACCATTGCTAGGCTTTTGGTGCCATGAAGTTAGTAAGTGCTTCTCAATGAATACAGGGAAATGCTATTTGAAGCACACAAATGAATGCTCCAAATACAAGCCCCACACATGCATCATGGCACATGCATACAAGATCTGGGATGTTCATCAAGCATATGCAGTGGATGCTTTCTAACCTGAAATTAAGGCCACTCATCAAAGTGGGAGAGACGGGGATGTTAGTTGCAGACAGTTGGTTAATCCTTCTACTCACTATGTAGCCATCCTTTTTTTTCCCTACACTTCTAACCCACCTGACAGGTGTGCCGGCTGGATCTTTGGGCCAAGGAATATTCACTTGGAACACAGCTGATGAACAACTTGGATCTCACACACATGTGCCACATTGATTCATCTGGGCTGCTTGCATTGGCGCCCACCTGCAAAATTGCATTCCTCAACAGTGAAAGAAGCTGGAATTGTTCTAATATAAACACGCACCAAAGATCATAAAAAATCACAACACAACCATGAACTCAAAGAAATCACTCTCATGTTTTACTAATGTGAGATACATTGGTTTCTTCCAATTTGAACACATAATCATCGTGTATTCAGAAACACATGTACTCCTTAAATGGAAATCCATTCTCACTACATAATCTCTCTGTTCATGGTCACTCTCCAATGCTAGCCATTGCATATGGATTGAAGGGGAAAAACCCAATTCAAAGTCATGAATATTATCTCTAACTAGAGAAATTTATTTTAAAAAAGGAGTTTATCTATTTCTTCCTTCATGTGGAATAATAAAAGCAACAACCATCTTAAAAAGCTTATTGAAATATAACATAAATGTGGAATGAGATTTGTTTGCTACCTGCATGACAAGAAATGTTTTCCATATCTAGTAATGCAGTATGGGCAAAAAGAGTTGTTTTCCAAGTGTAATGGAGGTTCTTGATACAGTTAAAGGCGGTCATGATTTGGACTGTCACATGTATTCCACCCTTGCAATTTCCAAGTGCCTGTGTATCATCATTCATCCATCCCACTCTGCCAAAGTGTGGAATCTTTTCCTGGGCTGGGGCCACCACATTAATGACCCACCAAACCCTATAAAGACCTCACAACTCTGTCAGCCCAAATCAGTCTCCATTAACACAGCCCATTTCCCATGGAATCCAAAGAGCCCCATGTGGTCATTTTCCCAATCATGGCCTTGGGCCACACCATCCCTTGGATGGAACTCTCCAAGGCCCTCTCATGCAGAGGCCTCAGGGTGACCATCATCACCACCCCATCAAACTCCCCTTTCATCCTCCAAACAACCAAACAAGATTTCAGTATTCTTTGCTGAAGAAAAGAATACTAATTTCATACACAAACTATGGAATTACTTCTACCCAGACAAGATTTCTCCTAGGCATTTCATCAAATATCTAATAAGCATCATCCAAACAACCAAACTTGGCATGCCCATTTCATCAAATATCTAACAAGCATCATATAATCGTGCATGCTTTCTTAAAAGGCAATTTAATCTAAATCCTTCATGATTAGTGACACAAACCATACTACATAAGGCCATAAACAAAATTTATTGCCTTCTGAAAAATCAAGGCCAATAAAAAAAAAAAAAAAAAAAAACATTCAGTAATAAAAAATTAGAGGAAAGAAAAAACTTCCTGAAAATCAACCAGTCTCCATGAAAAATATAAAGAAAAGAAAAATAAATAATAAATAAATAATAAAAAATAAAAATAAAAGGAGCTTTGCAATGGACTAAAAATATCCTCAATCAAAAAATCCTAGCCAGTCAATGACTTTCCTGTAAATGTACAATTAAAATGTAAATATGACCAATAGGCTCAACACATAATATGCAAGAGGAGGCAAGTATACGATTAGATGGTTGGGATTGTTCAATGGAGGAGCCCTTCAGTTCATTCCCAATCCATATTGTGGCCTGCAAGATGAATCAAACAGATCTATGAACACCATACCTGTATAAATGTTGGCCTGAATGAAAACCCTGAGCATGCAGTTTTTCTATGAGGCTAGCATTTGAATCCAAAATTAGAATAGATTTTCACTCCATTAACTTTGATTTCAAGAATCATGTGCTCAAATCAAAACCCTAACCCTTATCTCAACCCCGTTCGTCAATGTGCTCAATAGATTCAAACCCCTGTGCGTGAAGATAGGTTACCGGGCTGTTGCAGTTGAGCGTAGCTACCAGTCCGATCGAGAGGAAGAGAGATCGACAGAACACAGAAGGAGAGAGAGAGAGAGAGAGAGAGAGAGGCCTTTTAGGGTTGTCAACTTGTCGCAGCCCACGAGAACGGCAGCGAGATTAAGAGAGAGGGAGAGAGGGAGAGGGAGAGGGCGAGAGGGATTTCTGGTTTTGGGCGTAGACAGGGTGAGAGAGAGAGAAATAGGGAGGGCCGCATATTCATTTCGGCGCGCGACAGTGTTTTGAGCGCCCGCCAATTTTTTTTGGGCGTGGATTGGGTACCTACGTGGGGCCCACCAAGATGTACATGATTTATCCATTCGGTCCATTTATTTTTATAAATAAATTCATTAAGTGACATTAAAAATGAGTTATATTGAAGGCCAAACTGGTCCACACCATAGGAATAACGTGTGATTTAATCTCTACTATTTCCTACTATGTGGTCCCCACTTGAGCCTTCAATATACCTTATTTTTTTAGAAAATACCATCAAATTATATTTTAAAATAGATGGACAGATTAGATAGAACACATATATTGTGATGGGCCTCAAGAAGTCTTTTCCAGGACATTCATTTCTAGTAGTGTACCAACTACAGTTTATACTCTTAGCTAAATCCTAAATGTTCTTTCTCCTGGACGTGGATTGCGTCCTACCCCCGCCCGGATGGTAATCCATCCAGGCAGGGCTCTGTGGAGCCCACCATGATGTAACTGTTTTATCCCACCGTTCAACAATTTTTTCAGAAAATTTTAATATGTGAACCAAAAAATGAGGCACGTCCAAGGCTTGAGTGGACCACACCAAAGAAACCTACACTGATATGACACCCACCGTTGAAACCTTTCTAAGGGCCCACGTGATTTTTTTTTTACCATAAAACCTATTCCTAAGGTCACATAGACGTGGATGAAGTGAAAACACAAATATCAGCTTGATCCGAAACTTCTATGGCTCCCAAGAAGCTTTTAATGGTGGACGTTCAATCCCCACTTTGTGGTCCACTCAAGCCTTGGACCTGCCTCATTTTTTGGTTCACATATTAAAATTTTCTGAAAAAATGGTTGGACGGCAGGATGAAACAGTTACATCACGGTGGGCTCCACAAAGCCCTGCCCGGACGAATTACCATCTAGGCTGGGGTAGGAAGCAATCCGGGTCCCTTTTTCCTTTACTCTTTTTTTTTTTTTAATAGTGTGTTTTTACTCTTCATACATAAAAGAGTGGTGAGAGGGACACCCACCATTAAAAACTTCTAAGGCCCATAAAAGTTTTCAATCAAGTTGATACTTGTGTTTTACCTTCTTTCGTGTTTGTGTTTACTTGTGAGCAATTTGGATTTCAAATAAACATCATAGTCTGCCTTAGGAAGGTTTCAACGATGATTCACATGGCCCATTTTACATGTCTAGTCCATTCACTCTATATTTACTGATCAATGCTTTCAATTTGACTAGTTACTCGCCTCAATCAGGCTACATATGAGAAAAGATATTGGTCATATCAAGATTGATCAACAATTTCAGTGAAATTTGATTTAAACATCTGAGTTCAGGAATTTAACTCCACATATCAATGATTCGATGTGGACCCCCATTTAGGAATTTGGGGATTTATGGATTCCTGATTTGATGTGTATCACTTAGGGCCTGTTTGGCAACCTGCATTAAGTAGGAGTAACTGGGATTGCATTCGTCTGCCTGCGATATCCACCGTACAACCATGTTTGAAGAGGCTTTTTCAACCCAGGATAATAAGCATCGGGTCTCCTGCCAATACAGTATGTTAAAAAGATGGATTTGGCAATCTCATCTACTGTACGCCGTAACTCACTTCGACTTCACCACCGGGTAATAAACCGCTTCCCTTCTGTATATGTTAGTAACATCCACATGAATGAAGCTATTTGGGTATGATACTGGACCAGAGGCCCATTCTGCTGTATGTGATTACATCTACTCTATCAGGACATTTTTTGAGGTTAAGTTTAGATCGTTACACTAAAATTGAAAATGTTCCAATCTTCAAATCGACCACACTACCAGAAACAATGTGAGTGGTTCATTTTCGAATTTTGCTTCTTGGGGACCACAGAAGTTTTGTATCAATTTGATACTTGTGTTTTCACTTACTCAATGTCTTTGTGAAATTATCAACAGGTTTGATGAAAATAAAACATAACGCTAGATGATAGAAAGGTTCCAACGGTGGAAATCATTATTCCCGATGGTATAGTCCACTTGAGATTTATATATACCTCAATTTTTTTGTCTCAACCAAAATGATCTAAAAAAAAAAAGATGGATGGAGTGGATAAGACAATACACTCACAGTGGGCCCAAGTGAGTGTAATCAGTACGATAAGTTTTTACTAAGTCATGTGGATAATGCATATACCAATCTGAATTCAATTGCAGTTCCTGTGAACACCTTTCGCACAATCTACGTGCGAAGGATAGGTAGTTGGGGCCCATAGTGATCTGTATGGGAAATCCATCACGTTCATCAGTTTTAGAATAATATGTAATGACATTGAACTGAAAATTACAATCATCCAATTGTCATATGGGCCACACTACCGAATATGATATGTCCACCATTCAGACATACGTGGGGCCACATAAGATTTAAACATGAAAACTTAACACCGTACCAATATGTGTATACAATATACTTTGTGAATGGTATACGTTATAAAAAACCACGGTGGAGCCAAGAAGGATTCAACGGTTGGAATTTACCTACAAACGTTTATATAATGCATGGGGCACATGAGTGTTGGATTTAGATCATTTTCGGGCCCATCCGCTAAAATGATATTTTAAACCTATTGGGCGTGGTGAATTCCCTTATTCATCACGGTGGGTCCCACTGAGCTTCACGTCCATGAAGTTCATGCGAAAGAGGTTTGCGGGAAATCCGCAATCCTATCTTTCCGAAACATAATTTTGATTTAATCTCACGGGATGAAAGTTACTCCCAAATCTTCCGAACATGCCATAAAAAAGCATGGGATAGACTCAATCTAGAGATAATACCTTATACATGCATTCAATGCAGCTTTTTCAATTCCATCGAGGTTAATACCACCTAATGCACCTGGCCAAATGGGCCCTTAGAGATTTGGGAATTTTAGGGCTCATTACTTCACATTGTTGAGAGTGGTGCATCCAAACAGTCCCAAATCAAGGATTCAAAATTAGTTTTGGGTACTACATCTGGCACTACATCTGACACCACCGAAACCATGCTGTAACACACCCCCTTGTTTTCATTTTTTGTTCTTTTGTTTTAGTTTATGGTACACGACATGTTCATATCATCTCCATTCCTGCACTTGATGAAGGGCATGGACCTGAGACAAGTGTTCCATCGCCCCCTTATACGAGGGTCGAATCACAATTCTTTAAAGTTGTCATTTGCATATCTTTTTAAGTTTTTTCTTTACTACGCATTTGCTTTTTAGTGTGCCTCTGGATTGAAATTTAGTGATACGGAAAAGAACTAACAAGAACCAAAATTAAAAAACTGAGGCTTAAGGGTATGTGATATGTTAAGTGGAACCCAAATGGTGCATCTGGTGTGCCCACTTATGTTCATTGTACGTTCCAAGAATCACGCACTTTCATTTCATCAAACCTCGTGTAGGATACATCATAGGAGTAATGTACAAACACACTTAAAAACAGGCCAAAGTAGATGGGTATTTGGTGCTTTTTTGCTACGGCTAAAAGTAGTCCATATTACGGACGGATAAAATCCGTAGTGGAAACCAATTTCTCTGTGCTAAAGCTCTTTTTTTAAACGGTGGACGTCCAATCGCTACTGTTTTCCTGTGGTGTGGTTCACCCGAGATTTATTTCGATCTTGTTTTTCATTGTTCTTCTTAAAATAATTTTTAGAAATTGATTTACGGCTTGGATATAACACAAACATCATGATGGGGCCCATAGATCCCTACCAGATCCAACGCTCATGGAAGTTTGTTTTTTGTTTAAATGCATGTGAGTTTTGTATTTTCTGTAAAATTGTGGTGACTAGTTTATATAAATAGTGGTAATGATATAGGGTTATCCACAACAACTAAATAATGAGTCTAGTTGTAGATGGGTAATATGTACATTTTCTTATATAAAAATATCTTAACCATTCAGTAAATGGGCCCTTATATGTACGGTTGTTAATATGGTGTGTGTTATAAATGATGGTAAACACACAATTATCGGATTTGAAAGTATCCTCTCATTTTACATGAGGGATTTCCAAACGCACGGCACTTCTCTTTCAAAATCTAGATGAGATTTCCAAACGGCGCAAGCTTCCTCGCCCGTGCTCTGATTCCTTGAAGAATTTTCTCTTCTTGCGGAGGGATTTCCAAACGCCGTGCAGATTCATCTCAAATAGGTGATATTCTCTCGAAATCCCTTATTTTCCTCGCCATTTGTTCCTCTTCTTGCTGTTTTTATTCTAGAATCCCTTCCATCTGTCATTGCTTTTTCTATTTTCTTCTTGTGATGTTGCAAGCACACAAATGTTTGGCAGAAAGGCCCATTCTTGATCTTTTGAGTGTTTGGTTTGTTGATGGCCCTGCTGACGTGGCACGATTTCCTGGAGAGAATGCGGCATCTCGCAGGAGTCCATCCTCTAGCAGAATATCTCCAAGACGAGTAATCAGGGAAGCCTTCGAACCTTCCTACCTTGGTAACATTCGGCCTTAGCTTAGTTATCATTTTCCTTGTGTTGCTTTGTTTGATAAAATTCCAGTGAGCAACATACATGGCAGGTGTTTGATGAAATTCTTGAAACAAATATGTGTAATTATATTTTTAACGCGTGGAATTCGAAATAACCACCAAAATTAGTTCCATTTGTTGCTATTTTGAGTAGATTTGATTGTTGCTGAATCAAGCTAATAGTTGGGAATCTTGTTAAAGATTTAGTTAGTAATTTAGGATGTCTCTTTAGGATTTGTAAATAGGGACTGTTTGAGGAGGTAGAGGCATTACATTTTCTGAGGATTATTCAAGTATTTTTATAAAGGGAACAAATTTCAATATTCTTGCAATTCAGGTATGGAAATCTCACTGTTTTGATAGCTAGACTGCATCAAATAGTATGTCTATTAAACTATTATTAACTTGCCAACCATTGAACGATCTCCCTTTCTTTTACTTAAACACCCATTTAATGTCTATCGCTTAGACTTTTACCATATAAGATCCTTGATTTGGTAAGGGTCAAACGCATGTTGAAAAATGCCCAGCAACATAGAAGCACACGTGCCAATATGGCTCACGTGCAAGGTCCGAGCTTTTTATCTGATGGGCTGTATAAGTTAGATCTTCTCCCTAAAAATTAGGCCATTTCACTCTGTGGCCACATTGTACAGAACTGTTGGAGCCAAGGATATCGGAGTCCGAACTCATTCTTTTGAAAAATAGAAAAATGGGTTTATTAGTAAATATGGATTTTCTTGCTAATGGTGGTGCTCAAAGAATATTTGAACACGCAAATACTGTCAGAAATTCTCCAAAGAATGAAATAGGTGATGGAGAACATGTGAAAAACCACCAGCAGAGATGAGTGATGGGATTTTCTCATGCACAATTTCTCTAGCTGCAATATATGTATATATGCATGCATGTATGTGTGCATGTGCGTGCACACGCACAAAATGAATTAAAGCTAGTTTTTTGGGTGGATTGTAATTGGTGATTGATATTACCAAACAATGACAGGGAAGAGGTCGCCTGTGATGAAGCTGAACTTGAGCCCGATGAATTTGCAGAAAAAATGCATGCTCAGCAGACACTGCAAGAGCAGGTAAGACTTTTACTTGTGCCTGGACTGCGATGTGCATTTGCCGCAAATCATCTGCTGTGCATGTAGCATGTATTATGTCAATCTGAACTGTTTGTGATTGAGAACAGCTGGAGAATTACACTGTTTGGACTATCCTAACCATCCAAATAGTGGCCATCAAGGGGATGGCTGAAAAGAAAATGGTTATTCATCCAAATTCAGTGGGTGAATTGAGATGGTTGTCTCGTCATTGTGTTTTTTGTAGGAATTCATCCACTATGGGAGTTGCAATTTGGATGGTCTGTGTTGCCGTGCATTCATGCCATGTGTAGTGTCTAGTTTGTACTTATTCAGAGTATGAATGGAATCTATTGGACCACATTATTCTATTGGACCACATTATTATTTTATTGGACCACATTATTATTTTACTTTGTAGTTTGTGAATTTTAGTTGGCCGGCTTTCATTTCATATAGACATTGAATTGGTTAATTTATAATAAAGAAAAAATGTACAAATATGGAAATGATACAATTTAATATGGTATAGGTTTTATGATGGTCCGCAAGACCATCCGTGCATACACTAACACTTTGGAACACATTAGTGAACTTCCTTCGCTATATCTGTCAATTGTCGACCAAGTTTTTTTCACGGTGTGCGATCAAATTCTCACAAGTTGCTGATTGCTTTGCACTAAGAATTTCAACACTGAAAGGTATCAAAGTTATCTCTAGATCTTCATGTTCTTTATGAAAATTTCAACATGTATTGGTAGTTTGGTAGTTCTCCATTCATGATTTAAAACTATTTTGTTATAGAGAAATCTTGTATCTTGATCTGACCATGTGCCCATCTTTTGTGTTTGCTAGCAAATGACATGCTTGAATTCTTGATGGGATGGTATGAGAAGTTTCATGAGTTCAAATCCCGAGACTTGTTTCTAGTTGGAGAAAGCTATGCAGGTCTGAGTGAAAGTAGCAACATGTTGGATTCATTTTTTTCTTATGGGTAAATAAAAAATAAAAAATCAGTAGTTTCAGCTTATAATATCTGATAGTTATCGGCCTTTGATACTTTCATGACTTGAAAACCCAAACCTAAACCCAATCTCGAACTCGAACCCAATTTTCTTAAGCCTAAACCTAAACCTTAACCTATTCTCAATTCCCTAAAGCTATAACTTATAACCTATAACCTATAACCTAAACCTAACCTAAACCTATAACCTTAACTTAAACCTAAAACATAAATGTATTCTTAAATCCCCAAACCTAAACCTACACCAAGTCCTAATCTCAAATCCCTAACCTAACCTAAACCTGAACTTGAAAACCCAAACCTAAACCCGATCCCGAACCCGAACCCAGTTTCGTAAACCTAAACCTTAACCTATTCTCAATTCCCTAAACCTTAACCTATAACCTAACTTAAACCTAAACTATAACCGACACTTATAACCTATAAACTAAAACCTAAACCTAAACCTAAAACCTAAATGTATACTCAAATCCCTAAACCTAAACCTACACCTAATCCTAATCTTAACTCCTTAGCCTAAACATAAACTTCAAAACCAAACCTAAACCCGAACCCGAACCCGATTTCATAAACCTAAACCTTAACCTATTCTCAATTCCCTAAACCTATAACCAAAACCTATAACCTAAACCTAAACCTATAACCTAAACTTATAACCTATAACCTAACCTTAACCTAAACCTAAAACATAAACCTAAACCTATAACCTATAACCTAAACCTATAAACTAAAACCTAAACCTAAGCTTAAAACCTAAATGTATTCTCAAATCCCTAAACCTAAACCTACACCTAATCCTAATCTCAACTCCTTAGCCTAAACATAAACTTCAAAACCCAATCCTAAACCCGAACCCAAACCCGATTTCCTAAACCTAAACCTTAACCTATTCTCAATTCCCTAAACCTATAACCTAAACCTAAACCTATAACCTAAACCTAAACCTAAACCAAAACCAAAACCTATAACCTTAACCTAAACCGTAACCTATAACCTAAACCTTAACCTATAACCTATAACCCAATAACCTAAACGTATAACCTTAACCTAAACCTAAACCTAAAACCAAAACCTAAACCTAAACCTATAACCTAAACCAAAACCTGAACCTAAAACCTAAATGTATTCTCAAATCCTTAAACCTAAACCTACACCTAATCCTAATCTCAACTCCCTAACCTAAACCTAAACCTAAACTTGAAAACCCAAACCTAAACCCGATCTCGAACCCGAACCCGAACCCAATTTCCTAAGCCTAAACCTAAACCTTAACCTATTCTCAATTCCCTAAAGCTATAACTTATAACATATACCCTATAACATAAACCTAACCTAAACCTATAACCTTAACCTAAACCTAAAACGTAAATGTATTCTTAAATCCCCAAACTTAAACCTACACCTAATCCTAATCTCAACTCCCTAACCTAAACCTAAACCTAAACCTAAACTTGAAAACCCAAACCTAAACCCGATCCCGAACCCAAACCTAAACCCGATTTCCTAAACCTAGACCATAACCTATTCTCAATTCACTAAAGCTATAACCTATAACCTAACTTAAACCTAAACCTATAACCGACACTTATAACCTAAACCTAAACCTAAAACCTAAACCTAAACTTAACCTATAATCCATAACATAAACATAAACCTAAACCTAAACCTAAAACCTAAATGTATTCTCAAATCCCTAAACTTAAACCTACACCTAATCCCAATCTTAACTCCCTAACCTAAACCTAAGCCTAAACTTGAAAACCCAAGCCTAAACCCGATCCCGAACCCGAACTTGATTTCCTAAAGCTAAACCTTAACCTGTTCTCAATTCCCGAAGCTGTAACCTATAACCTAAACCTAAACCTATAGAGTATTGGTAGCCAGATCATTAACCTTGACACAACACAACATAGGTCTATAGGTGAGCCCTGCTGAGCATCAAGTCAGCGTACTCAAGTCACAATCTCAGCTTTGAGCTTCTTTACAACTGGGCCTCATGAGATCTCAATTCCGTCTTTCGTAAGTTGTTTCTTACGTGATATCACTTGAGTCTTTCAGGAGTTGTTTCTTGACAACAAGATTCTATATTTAACAATATGCAGTTCATTGTCAAACAGATGCTCCTGAAACAATAATTCTTTTAACTTGTATCAAAGTTAATCAACCATGTCCCCTCTCTCTCAATTCAAGTGAATGTTTATTTATTTATTTATTTATTTTTTGAGTTTGCTGGATTTTATATTTTTTGGAAATAATATTGAACATGATCTACAATTCCTTGGAGATAATATCTTTTTGGAGGTGGAGAATGTTCCTTTTGGCTGGTTTGTGGGCTATTTGGGCCGAAAGGAATAATGGATGTTTCCAAGATAAATTTGGTTCCTCCATAACTGTTTTCTCTTCGGCCCTTGCCAATGTAGTCCTTTGGGTTGGGCTGCAGTCCTTGTAATTTTTTTTTGCTTCCTCTTTCTTTGTCTTTTTTGTTGTTTGTTGCTCTTTTTCTTTCGACTTTGCTGTTTTTAATAAAGTTGTCATCTTTCAATAAAAAATAAAAAATCTGCAATTCCTTCATTGGATTTTGTTGCATCAAACAACTCACAATTGCCTCACGAAGACATTATGATATTATATTCTAGTATTGTAATGATTCATCCATTTCAATCATTTAATTCTTTCTCAATTTTGACTGTTTTACATATTGTTATAGAAACTAAAAAGGGGAGTGGTGGAGGCCCATCCTTCTTAGATGGCTCTGATCAAAATGAAGAACAAAACTAGGTGTAGCAGAAAACACTGATGGTGATAATGGACAGCCTGTTGAGGAAAATGTCGAAGTAGACTACTCGAATCTTACTGGGGAACAGAAGAAACTGTTTGAATTGAGGCTTTAATGTAAATTCATTATTTTAAGGTGCGTTTGGTTGCACAAAATATCATGCAATTTCATGATATTTTGCAACAAATGAGGCTGCTTAATCATGAAATAACATGGAATCTCATGATATTTGGAGCACCCAAATGCAGCTTTAGATATCATTCATCGTATTAAGGCAATTAGTAGCGAGTCCCGTGGAAATGCGTGATTGAAAAAACTACATGATTAACAGGCTGTTAACAGAAATATCGATGAAATGGTAGCAGAGCTTGTCCCTGAAGTCCTATTCATTGATGAGGTGCCTTTTACTTTCAAGCCATTTTCATTTCCTACATGGGTTAGTTTTCTTCACAGTTCCTCTGGTTTGACATATCATATTTGCAGGTTCACATGCTCGATATGGAATGCTTTTCATATCTTAACTGCGCCCTAGAAAGCTCACTATCACAAATACTAATTTTTGCTACAAACAGAGGAATATGCAATGTCAGGTAATGAGAAACTCTAGGCTTTCATGAAACATGAAAAAGGACTCAAAGTTGATTCCATGAAAAGTCATTTGTTTTCCATGCTCAGTTTGGCTGAGTGGATGAGTAAGTCGTCAATCATATGAAAAATGCCGGAGTCCATTAAGTGGGCCTATTTTGAATAATCAAGGGTTTGGGACTAGGGACTCAAAGCTTGTTCAAACTTCAAAGCAAGTCAATTTATTTGCATTTTTGGTCCACTAGCTATTTCATTCTTGAACATTGCTTTCACATATATCAGTTGCTTTTACATATAACACTGCTTCTTGGAAGATCCTACTTTTTGTTCTCTTATCTGAATTTTGTTCTTCCTAGAAATCTTTACATGGCTTTTTTAGCATTAATCTGCAATATCTTCCTGCAAGCTTATGTTATTTTTTTTCTTCAATGCATATGATGTAGGGGAACTGATATGAGCAGTCACATGGCATACATGTTGGCCTGTTAGACCGTCTTGTGATTATACGGACATAAACTTAATAGTCCAGCTGACATGATCATACAGGTTCATGTTCAGTTACTTCTTTGTTTCTGTAAAAATGCATAATCTACTCTTTGTAGACTTGAATCATTTGGATTATTGTGCTTCAGGAGTGCGATGGAGATACACATGAGGTATTATCAAACATTGTAGGCAGTTGAGTAGCTGGTAAAAACGCAAGACGAATACTACCTCAAATGCTTGCATGGTTGAAGTTACACTTCAGACGATCAATTCAAATCTAAGGTAATTTACTTTACAATTGTTCCTTTTTAGAGTGAAATTATGTCACTAATGCTCTGGTCTAATATTAACAAATTTGTGGAAAATCATGCAGGTTATGTTATTTGATCTGAATATCATGAGCACTAATCATAGTTTTATGGGTAGCATTTGTATTTTAAGGCTCGTTTAGATTGGTGAAATCCAAAAAGCATATTTAGAAAGAAAAATGCTACATCTCAAAGAAACCATGGTTAAGGAAGATCGAGGAAAAGAATTCTAAAAAAATTGTTCCTTTTAGTTTTTATGACTTTGAAGGAAATGTAGATTGATAAATGATCAAAAAGTGATAATTGTCTCTCAAAAATTATGGAAATGTGGATTATCAAGGTTTGGGTTAGAAAAGGAAAATGTCTATTTTAGGAAAATTGTCGAAAGAAAAGTAGTTTTCCACATATTACTTTATTATACCAATTGGTGAAAAAATGTCATGTCAGCAGTTTTTTTTTTTTTTTTTTCTTTTCTATAGCTTTTGGATTCCACCAATATAAATATTGAAGGATCAACCAAATTCTATGCTAAAAATTCAAACATTGAAGGATGTTTATCATCTAAAAATACACTTAACAAAGAAAGTATGGGTCCTGTTTATGCAAACTGAAGATTAAACTTGCCATACAATTTCTTTGCCTGTGCATCGTTAACTACCTCCTTTTTTGGTAATTGCATTGTATGGTTCTTGAATTGCTTTCTATAGTTAACTGATTTTTTTATTTTTTTTGGCTAACAGATCATTTAAACGACATCATTTCATTGAATCACCATTCCAAGTTGCCCTGATTTTTATCTTCTTCTTTTTTTTTTTCTTTTTTTTTTTTTTTGCTTTTTTAATATTACTTTCATCCATGGTATACGACTATAGATCAGTACATGGAGCTTTGTTAAGCCACACACATGTGGAATAAAGCTCATGTACATGCCACTCATGTGCCACCATGGCATGACAGATCTGAGATCCAAGTTATTCATTGGAATGGTGCTATTATGTTAATGCCCTAACCCAAGAATCCGGTTGACCCACCGGTCAGGGTGGGAGACAGTTTGCAAAACAAATGTACAGCTCTGAAAAGCTTGGTTGAAGTTTTCTAACCCATCTTTCAGGGAATCCATGCCGGGTGACAAATCTGGGTGATTAGCTAATATACTTAACGTCAGCAGTAGATCCTGTTAAATGGCCCACCCGGTTGTTAAATGGGCACCCTCCTCTTTGTCTTAGGAGTTGGTAACTTCACCCACAAATCTGGGTGATTAGCTAATATACTTTTGGATATAGGAAGTTCGATTTGGCATCGTACAGTCGGGCTTGTTGCTTTGCTTCGGTTGGGAATTTTTTATCATTCTTGCTTTAAAAATTGATAATTTTGTGCCTTTTTGGATTGGTAACATTGTGCAAGTAGCATTTAAGCTGCGTAATCATTTTTTTTTTGTTGGTTTTTATGTTTTTTTTTTTCTTTTTATGTTTTTTTAAAAAATAAAATTTGAAATGGTTATTTATGTTCTCAAATAGTTGAATTGTGTTTAGTGTCTTATTGGCCAGATTGAAAATTTTGATGGAATCTAGAGTTTCAACAGCATAATTCCTATTGGTAAGATGGTTAAGTTTTGTTACTATTGTTGTTATTGTTTTGTTTTTAATTGAAACAGAATAGTTATTGCTATAAAAATGGATTTATTTTTATTTTTGTGTTTTACTTTATGCTTCAAATGATTAGCTGGTACCTTGATTTTTTTGGCAGTCATATCTTTCCATATCAGATTAGAAAATGTGATGGAATCTAGCTTCTGGCTGTCAAATGAGTTCCTATTTTCTTTGCTATTTTATTATTTTTATTTATTATTGATTAATTTTTGCACCGGAGGTCCCTGAGTGTGGAAAACATCTCTATTGTATGTAGTTTGGGTTTAGATGGATGTGAATGTGAATATGATGAAATGTGTATCTTAGGATGAATATGATGGAATATATTGTTAACAGGTGTATATCAGGAATTTTGTACGGATTTTGAGTTAGATTATAATTTTTTTAAAAAAAAACTTTTGGCGACGAAACTTTTCGTAGCTAAAAGATACGGTAATTTATTTTTAGCAACGAAAATTTTCGCTGCTAAAAGTGTTGTACAATACAAGACTTTTAGTGGCGAAAATTTTCGTTGCTAAAAACAATTTTTTAATTTTTTAGTGACGAACAGTTTTGCCGCTAAAAGTGTATATAGTTTGGGTTTAGATGGATGCGAATGTGAATATGATGAAATGTGTATATCAGGATGAATATAATGGAATATATTGTTAACAGGTGTATATCAGGAATTTTGTACGGATTTTGAGCTAGATTATATTTTTTTTTAAAAAGAAACTTTTGGCGACGAAACGTTTCGTAGCTAAAAGATACGGTAGTTTATTTTTAGCAGCGAAAATTTTCGCTGCTAAAACCAGAAAGATTTTTAAATTTTTTAGTGACGAACAGTTTCGCCGCTAAAAGTGTATGTAGATTGGATTTAGATGGATGTGAATGTGAATATGATGAAATGTGTATATCAGGATGAATATGATGGAATATATTGTTAATAGGTGTATATCAGGAATTTTGTACGGATTTTGAGCTAGATTATATATTTTTTTTAAAGAAACTTTTGGCGACGAAAATTTTCGTAGCTAAAAGATACGGTAATTTATTTTTAGCAGCGAAAATTTTCGCTGCTAAAAGTGTTGTACAATACAAGACTTTTAGCGGCGAACATTTTCGCTGCTAAAAACAGAAAGATTTTTTAATTTTTTAGAGACGAACAGTTTCGCCGCTAAAAGTGTATGTAGTTTGGGTTTAAATGGATGCGAATGTGAATATGATGAAATGTGTATATCAGAATGAATATGATGGAATATATTGTTAACATGTGTATATCAGGAATTTTGTACGGATTTTGAGCTAGATTATATTTTTTTCAAAAAGAAACTTTTGGCGACGAAAAGTTTCGTAGCTAAAAGATGCGGTAGTTTATTTTTAGCAGCGAAAATTTTCGCTGCTAAAACTAGAAAGATTTTTAAATTTTTTAGTGACGAACAGTTTCACCGCTAAAAGTGTTATGTAGTTTGGATTTAGATGGATGTGAATGTGAATATGATGAAATGTGTATATCAGGATGAATATGATGGAATATATTGTTAACAGGTGTATATCAGGAATTTTGTATGGATTTTGAGCTTGATTATATATTTTTTTTAAAGAAACTTTTGGCGACGACAATTTTCGTAGCTAAAAGATACGGTAATTTATTTTTAGCAGCGAAAATTTCGCTGCTAAAAGTTTTGTACTGTACAAGACTTTTAGCAGCGAAATTTTCGCTGCCAAAAACAGAAAGATTTTTTTATTTTTTAGCGACGAAAATTTTCGCCCCTAAAAGTTTAAGAAAATGTTTCAATCTTTAGCAACGAAAATTTCCGTCGCTAAAAGTATTATGCAGGATTTTTAGCGGCGAAAATTTTCGCTGCTAAAAGATATGTAATTCCAGGTTGTAGTAAAATGGTTGGAGCATTTAGCGACGAAATGTTTCGTCGCTAAAAGTATAATGTACGATTTTTAGCTACGAAAATTTTCGCCGCTAAAAGTTTCGTCGCTAAAAGTTCACTTTTAGCGACGAAAATTTATTTCGTCGCTAAAAGTGACTTTTAGCGACGAAAATGTGTTTCGTCGCTAAAAGTTTCGTCGCTAAAAACCCTCTTTTTTGTAGTGTAATTTCAGTCACAACAACCCATTAAAAACTGAAAACATTCCTATTAATCATACTAAATCAACATCAATTCAGTCTAACATGAATCAAAGCCATAGAATCATTCCCATCACACCACAAGCTTCACCTCTTAGCCCTATCTAAGAGGTTTAGCTAGACATGATTATGATTAGGCTAATCTCTAAAAAAAAAAAAAAAAAACATAAAATCAAAACAAAGGAGAGAAGAAGAAAAAAAAAAACTCTGGTAACAACTGCTCCACGTCAAGCTCTCTCTGCTCACATCCAGATTGGATTATACGCTATTGTGTATACAAAGGAAGCTGTTCACGCTGATTGTTTGGTAGGGCCCATTCTTGACAATCATCAAGAAATCCAGTCCATTGATTGGATCGCCCTGGAAAATTCAGTAAACCTGGATGATTTCTAGACCGAATTTGGTGTGTCCCACCCATCTTTTTCGTTGCACCGTCAGTCTTCTGTTGGGATGAATGAAGACTAATCTCCGCGGTTTCCTAAAATGTGTCACCTAGGTTAGGGTGAGAGGACCCGTGGGCTCCTGATGGATGGTCCAAATCAGATCAATGAAGCATGGTGGTGGCCCACAAGATTCGTTCGCAGGCTCTGTTTGCGAAACAGAGCCTGCGCATTCGCACTGTGGTGGTCGGTGGGGTCCACATCGGCTGACTTTATGGTGCATCAAACCATTCTTCGAGCTTCTACATTCATTCCCGATCACGGGCCCAAATTTAGAGTGAATCCGTATTTCTGGTGGACCACACCATCAATAGACGTAGCGGCATTTTCCTTACTGCTTCAGTCTTGAACTTGTGTATGGAAGCCTAGAATCGATCAGGTTGTGGTTGAATTTATCTTCTGAGCACATTGGATGGATCAGATCATCCATCCGAGGGATGAAGATGAGCCACGCATCATCCCAGCAGGATGACTTGCAGAAGGATGAACGACGGAGAGAGAGAAATCCTCTCCCGCTTTTGAAAGTCGGTCAAACCGACTTTGACCACACGGTTTGGTCTAGTGCGCATTGAGTGCACCTGTGCATTGTGCACTGGCACTACCAGTTGGGTCTACGTGTGATGTTTACTAGAAATCCTCCCCGTCCATCTATCTTGGCTCGTCATATAATGGGTTAAGACCAAATTTGCAGCATATTCAGATCTCAGGTGGGCCCCAAATCAAAGATTCATGTGCTGATCTATCTGTTGGGAAACTTCTACAAGGATATGATGACTCAAATTGGACGTGTACGGTTCATTTATAGTCCTTAGGCCATGTATGAAGTTTCGAGCCGAACCAATGGTGGAAACCCTGTGATCTTTCATTATGGACGACTTTCAGGTCACTTAAGCTTTAGTTTCTCAATTTTCTCGGATCTTTGGCATATAAATTCGTCGATCTTGGTCCCCTGGAGTCCATCCCTCGCCTTGGTGACTCAAGAGCGTTAAATCCATGCTTTTCGCACCCTATTTCAATCCAAACTCGTAAATACACCCTGCATATCAAACATGATTAAATCAGGCCGTTAAACAGTACCATGTTCGTAAATCCAGGAAATAATTGGGGTCTGATATGCAATATTTGACCCTCAACACAACCCCCAACCAGCATCTTGCTAGTCCCGAGCAAAGTATGCGAAAAATAAGTCGAAAATTACAGGATAATTTCCCAGTACCCGAGTGATTTTTGCAAAATAATCCAGATATGGGAATTCTAAGATTCATAAATGTTGGGTATTACTTTCTCCTGGACTCAAGCTCACGGTAAATTCCATAGTTAAGTTCAAAATATTTATCTATCAATTAAAAAAATTCTAAACATTGAGTTCCATAAGTTCAAAATATTTATCTATCAATTAAAAAAATTCTAAACATTGAGTTCCATGGGTGTATAGTGTCGTCTCAGCTTATCATCATTAAGAGATCCAATCATCAATTTCCATGATAACATTGATGAACGAATGAGCATTTAAGACAACCAAAACCTAAACCAGAACTTGCCTTACAGTTCTTCTTTTTCATTCTTTTAGCTTTCATTTTTTCATCGAGGGAGAGGGGAATCGAATCCGCATCTATAGGGAGCAAACCTATGGTGAAGACCGTACACCCAACCCTTTTCACATATCATCCATGGGGAATTAAATCTACACCTATACGGATCAAACCTATGGTGAAGATTATTCGCCCAACCCTTTCCAAAGGTATCTAGTTTTTTTTTTCAATTCTTCTTTGTGAACATGATGGACAAATTCCCCAGGTTGGTTTCTTCCATACTTAATGATCACCAACTTACAATTTAATATCGAACCAAAACCTTAATGTGCAAGCGAGATGTGTCTTGTGAAATCATGACTCAATCAATGTTTAAAACTTCTAATCATGGAATAACAGTTCGAACTTAACTGTGAAATCTAACAAATAACTGAATCCAAGAGTCATAAATTATCAACATCACTTATCTTGTAATTCTAAATCCAACATGGCCGTCAAAATCACTTCGAATTCACAAGAAAGTCCAGAAAATTTTAAAAATTTTCGCAATTTTTGCTTAAGACTAAGAAAACATTGATTAGGTGACCTAATCTCCCACCCCCAACCTAAAATCTACATTGTCCTCAATGTAAAAGATATAGCATGTAATGCACATGGGACAACGAAATTGAAAGAGAAGTGATGGAAAGATAGTACCTGGACGAAGGACTCAAGAGACTTTTTCACAGAGATCTCGGCATGAAAGTTGGTCAGCGTGAGAGTGAAGACACGAAAGCAAACTATCCTAAAACAATGTAGGAACCAAACTAACCTAATGGCATAAAACCGTCTATCCTAGAATAGCATAAAGCAAACTATCCTAGTCCTATGAAAGCAGGGACAAACTACTCGATCATGCCACAAGATTCCTCTTCCGGCCAGTATCTTAATAAGTTTCTCAGTAAGTTCCTCAACAGGATCATCCAAAAGCCCTTTTTGCAATAGGCTTGGACACCGTGGAGTATGACATTCCAGAGAAACTTATGTACCTCATAAAAAATTTGTCGTTGATTTGCATGAGGTGTTCAAAGGATATATGATTCACCTGTGACAGAAGAAGTTTCAACATTAGTATCCCATGGTGAATCAGAGACTACAAGTAAATAAAGTTCAGAAAACTTCTTAAGAAGTGATGTAGTCTCAACATATTCCAAAGTTTCAGACTTTGTTCCATTGTCAGCTCCTCCTCCTTTAATGGTGGACATTTAGGATCTGGGGAAGAAGAGGCTTCAGAATAAGGGTTCTCTCGATTAGTAACAACTACCGAGATATTCTCTTGTGAGGCATCCACTATTTCTTTAATCATGGGATCGTTTGAATCTAAAAAATGTGCCAAGCAATCGTCCAAAGCATTAGAGAATTCGGCTGAGAGTGACTTGTTTTCCACATTAGAGCTCGTGATGATCTGCCCAAGGAATCCATCATCCTTGAAAGTGGATGGAGGTATGCTCTCTTGCTCCAGTCCTGCACAGACAGATTGAAAATCAATAGGGGAAGCATCGATGTAATCACTCTGTTCATTAAAACTACTCAATCGAGGCGTTGAATTGTCAAACGTATACAGCTCAGATGGTGGCCTCAACTAAGTGGTTTCAAATTTCATGGTCGTAGCAAGCAACTCGTCCTTCTCCCGAATCACATCATCATTTGATTCAGAGGAGTGGTCCAAACATGTTTCACAAGAGTTAGAAGGGTCAGTTGTAAGGGGCTCATCCTCAACTTTTAAATCAGACATGTCAAGTGAGGGGAGTGGCTCATTATGACCAACCACTTTGTGTACGTCTTGATCATGACCTGGACTAAACTTGAGATTGATTCTAGGGGAATTTGGGCTGCACGTTCATAATAGTCATCTTAATACGCATCATTGTCTAATTCCGTCCAGTAGTACACACTTGGGATGGGATTTCTTTCCTCACATTCCATTCCTGAATTGGGTTGAGGTTTGAATAAATTAACCTTTACCTCATCATTGAAATCTTGTGTGTCATGTGAGGGAGGTGTGTCATCATCACTGTATTTGAAAGATACCCACGTCTCTTGACCATTCCTTTGGACCATCATCGAGATTGACTCATCGAGAAATTGAACCATATGCTCATTAATGGACTCCAACTCCTTATTTGTAATTCCAGAGTTCTTCAAAAGTGAGTTAGGATCACTTTCCTCGCATTGTATTTCTGGAATGAATTGTGGCTAGGATGACCGAGCCTCCTCTAGCTTATCAAGGCGCAAATTAAGTGCTTCCAACGATTTTCTAAGTTCCACAATATAGGCCATGTTACGCTGAAATGAATCCTCTTGGATCGTTTCTAGTTGAATCTCAATGGTAGGGGATCCAAGAGAATAATCATTATAACATATTGTTGGTTCATTTCCCCAATTTTGATGTTTCCACTTATTATAGTTGTACGGATCATAGGTGGGAGAATCTTATGGTTGGTAATACATATTATCACTCATAATATAATCATGCATTGTTTTCTTTCTATCGGATGGGTGATAATAATTCTCACTCCCATAGTTATGATAACCCCAACACTCACGTACTGTTTTGTTAATCCGTGGGGTATAATTGGTCTCCTGCATATGATCACATAAGGACTTCTTAACCGGTGGATCTTTATATTTCGATCGGTTCTTGATGATAGTTTCAGAAAAATTTTGAGACATAGGTTGATTTCTATCATAATCATCATCCCAATATATGTTATTCATCTCAGCATACTAACGTTCCCACTCGTGCATATACATGGTGAAACCCTAACTCTTAATCTAATTCTAAAAGAAAAATCTTACAGCAATATAGAAAGTAAGTAGAGGAGAAGTTAGAAAGAAGTTACCAGATTGGATTTCCTACGGTTAAAATCCTGCAAAAGGAAATAAAAGACCGAGGTCGAATCCACATGAACTGAAACCTGTACGTAATTTGAAAATAACTAGAACTAGAACTAGATAAAGATGAAATCTAAATTAACTGAATATGAGGGAATAATGGTGAAATAGTAAACTAAAATATGTAAAATTCAAAGGTAGGGAACTAGGGATTCAGAGGATCCACTTGTAGAGATTAGGGAGATCTACGGTTGATTCACGAACTCAACTGGACTTCGAGTCCCATCTTCATCCAGTTGGAAGATATATCATTAAAGCACAATCTAAACTTCCTTTAACCTAGTTTTCGAAAGATAAGACGGATGTAGATTAGAATGGATTCTATCATTAAACCATGCCCATGAGACAAGATAAATAACAAAATTAAACAAATCCACAGCCAATATGAGAGATGTATGAATGTTAGGAAGGATTTTATCATCCAACCATGCCCAGGAGACAATGGTGCACAACAGGGTTCCCAAATTCATAAACCCTATAATGCTAAGAACATGCTCAAAGCTATCGCAGATCTATTGTAATTTCAGTCACAACAACCTATTAAAAACTGAAAGCATTCCTATTAATCAAACTAAATCAACATCAATTCAGTCTAACATGAATCAAAGCCATATAATCGTTCCCATCGCACCACAAGCTTCACCTCTTAACCCTAGCTAAGAGGTTAAACGAGACATGATTATGATTAGGCTAATCTCTAAAAAAAAAAAAACATAAAATCGAAACAAAGGAGAGAAGAAGAAAAAAAAAAAACTCTGGTAACAACTGCTCCACGTCCAGCTCTCTCTGCTTCACGTCCAGATTGGATTATATGTTATTGTGTATGCAAAGGAAGTTATTCACGCTGATTGTTTGGTGGGGCCCATTCTTGACAATCATCAAGAAATCCAGTCCATTTATTGGATCGCCCTTGAAAATTCAGTAAAACTAGATGATTTCTAGACCGAATTCGGTGTGTCCCACCCATCTTTTTCGTTGCACCGTCGGTCTTCTGTTTGGATGAATGGAGACTGATCTCCACGATTTCCTAAAATGTGTAACCTAAGTTAGGGTGAGAGGACCCATGGGCTCCTGATGGATGGTCTAGATCAGACCGATGAAGCACGGTGGTGGGCCACAAGATTCGTCCATAGGCTCTGTTTGCGAAACAGAGCCTGTGCATTCACGCTGTGGTGGTCGGTGGGGTCCACATTGGCTAACTTTATGGTGCATCAAACCATTCTTCGAGCTTCTGCATTCATTCCTGATTACGGGCCCAAATTTGGAGTGAATCCGTGTTTCAGATGAGTCACACCATCAATAGACGTAGCAACGTTTTCCTTACTGCTACAGTCTTGAACTTGTGTATGGAAGCATGGAATCAATCAGGTTGTGGTCGAATTAATCTTCTGAGCACATTGGATGGATCAGATCATCCGTCCGAGGGATGAAGATGGGTCATGCATCATCCTAGCAGGATGACTTGTGGACAGATGAATGACGGAGAGAGAGAAATCCTCTCCCGCTTTTGGAAGTCGGTCAATCCGACTTTGACCACACGATTTGGTCCAGTGCACATTGAGTGCACCTGTGCACTGTGCATTGGCACAACCAATTGGGTCCACGTGTGATATTTACGAGAAATCCTCTCCATCCATCTGTCTTGGCTCATCATATAATGGGTTGAGACCAAATTTGTAGCATATTCATATCTCAGGTGGTCCCCGAATCAGAGATTCATGGCCTAATCTGTCTGTTGGGCAACTTCTACAGGGATCCGATGGCTCAAGTTGGACGTGTACAGTTCATTTATAGTCCTTAGGCCATGTATGAAGTTTCGAGCCGAACCAATGGTGGAAACCTTGTGATCTTTCATTCTGCCCAACTTTTAGGTCACTTGAGCTTCAGGTTCTCGATTTTCTCAAATCTCTGGCATGTAAATCCGTCGATCTTGGTCCCCTAGAGTCCGTCCCTTGCCTTAGTGACTTATGAGCATTAAATCCATGCTTTTCGCACCCTATTTCAATCTAAACTCGTAAATACACCCTGCATCACAAACATGATTAAATCGGGCCGTTAAACTGTACCATGTTCCTAAATCCAGGAAATAACTGGGGTCTTATATGCAATATTTGACCCTCAACAACTATAATCATTCAGGAATTGGTAATGAGATTCTTAAAGTGGTGTTTGTTCCTGACCTTCTACAACACCCAGAAAATGAAAATGGGGATCAGACCTCTTAGAGAGAAAATTACTCGAGTAGTGGGCCGCATACCACCACTGGATGGCTCTCTTTGTTGCTGAGAAGGGTGAGAGATCCCACATGTTACAACTTCGCCTGAAGTAATCCCAGACATGGGTAGCCGCATCACCTGTAGAAAACACATGATCAATGGATTCTGAATTCGGTGACGACAGCGAAGGGCAGCAACTGCATCTTGAAGCCATGCTCACTCCTTTGCTTTGAAGCCTGACATCCACTGGGACTGCCTTATGAAATATTTTTCAGGATAATAGTGAGAGTTTAGGAGGTAGTTTGGGATGCCAGCCCCATTTGGCCCAGCCTTTTTTCGTCGAATTTGGTCTGATACTTTGTCACGCCAACGCAACCGAGAGCTCTCCCTTCGTCGCATCTAACAAAATCCTCTTGTCCACGGCCGCTGATGTGCCAATACATTTGTAATGCCCTGAATTTCCAAGGACGAGTAGATACTCGCCTCCCAATATCCCGGGTGCCACTTATTGAAAAGGCTGAGCTATACATCCTAGAGGAGGGGGGGGGGGGGGGGGGGGGGGGGATAGGACTATGCCAAATTAAAAAATAAATGCGAAATTTAAAGATTGATGGCACAATCAAATAATAAAGAAGCACAAGTAAATAGCAACCTCAAATGTACTAGTTTTGAGAGGTTGATACAAACTTAGTTCTAAGGACAACCTAACACAAAAAACCAAAGGCTTATGGCAGGACAACCTTACTAGAATGTTTGTAAGTATCAAAAACCCAAACCAATAAAGAGGCAAAGGAAATAGCAAATAAAATAAACTAAGTTATTACAACATTCCCACAAGTGCATAAAATAAATTACACCATTCACCACAAATGCTTAAAATAAATTACAACATTCACACACATAGGCACATTCAATCATCCACCACAACTCCAGAAATTATAGTGGTTCACTTGTGTGTACACCAACTATTAGAAAACAGCCACACAACTACTCCACTCCTAATATCCACTCCTAATATCCACTCCCTCGGGATATGAGCGTTCACTATGAAAAAAGGTTTTCCAAGGTTCACCTTAAAACCTTCACAATTGTGTCTTTGATTAGGCTTACACAATCACAAAAAATCCACACTCTAAGATTTTCTGGATCACCTCAGACTAAACCAAAAAGAGATTTTTCTGGCATAACCTCAAAAATAAAAAAATGTACAAAATGTAAATGTACTTATTTGGAAATTCTCCTTTGAAGAAGTCCGGTAAAACCGATCCGATGTAGATGAAGATGTTCAATGTCCAGTCTCACAGATGAAAAGGTTCTAGTTCTAAATGATTTTTAAATTAAATCAATCTGGGCTAGCTTGATTTAATTTTAATCTCAAGAAAGGGGAAAACAGAAATCCCTTCTTAAAGTAAGATTGGAATAAAGATCTCAAAATCAAAGAACAAAAGCTAATTAAAGAGAATATTAAATGAGCACAATATAGCTTAAAAATATCACAAACTTATATCTCAGAGCGGTGTCTTGATTTTTCTTTAATGAATGAATAAACTCTGAAATTCGTGCTCTATTTATAAGTGAAAATATTGTTCACTCGATTGGTCTAAGGGTCAATTCGACTGGTCGAAGGACCAACAAAATTTCAAAATTTCTAGCGCGATAAGATAAGACTGTTACTCGACTGGTTGAGTTGCTTGCTCGACTGGTCAAGCAATACACTCAACTGGTCGAGTGGGACCAGAAAAGCTTGTTGGACTTTGAGTCGAGCCTGCACGTCCGGTTGAGCATTGTTCACTCAACTAGCCGAGTAGTCTCCAGGACTGGTCGAGAGTCCAAAGAAAATTTAAAAAATTAGCAATAAACCTTGGACTGGTCGAGAAAACTCTTAGACTGGTCGAGCCAGTACTTGGACTAGTCGAACAAGGTCTAAGACTAGTCGAGAAAAATGACGTATAAACATATGAAATGACCAACATAAAATATGCAATGAATATAACACAACCTAAGGTCAATCTAGTGTTATCCAAACCTGTTTGTGAGTAGGAACAAATGAAACACCATTTGCTTCCGAATCTTGATATCTTGTGATACTTGAAGCTTGAGTTTGATCACTTGAACTTGAGCTTGAGTTACACTTGAGTTCTTGAGTCTTTAGCATATAAGAGTTGAACTTCAAACTTGAACTTGAGTTCTTGAATTTTAGCTTGAAATCATGAACTTCAACACTCTTCACTTCAACTTGAAGATATAGGCAAGTTCGATGAAGATCCAGAGAACTTTAAAATGTATAAACTTGATCACTTTAACTTAAAGCATGATACAAATACTAAATGGTTTAGCACAACAAAATTTGACAACACTACGGGTGCAGATTTACACAATAGCATTTACAATCCCCCCTTTGTCAAATTTGTGACAACACTAAACAAATTAGCATAATAAAGAATCATGCACCATATGAGTAACAAATAATCAAAAGACACAACTCCCCCTCATTCCATTACTCCCCCTCAATCCAGGAGAGGTGATTTGCAGAACCTGTAAAAAAAAAATTCATACATACTACAATTCATTCCACAATCACACATCTCTACAAATTTCCCCCCTTTTTGGCACAATATGACAAAGGAAAGATATATAAAGAAAAGAGAAATAAAGGAAATAAGATAGGAAATAGCATCACCAGGATAATGAAAATATAAACGAAAGGCACAATAGTATGTCCACATACTAAAAAGAAAAAGTATGTCTACAAAATATCCCAACACACAAAGAGTAGAAAGTATTAATACATGTTCAGAATGAAATAAACAGCTAACCAGATCCAGATGGAGCAGGAATAGAAGGATCTATCTAATGCAGTCCCTTGTTAATGCGCCTAAGATATTTGTGCATGTATTTGAATTGATTTTCTTGGGACACATGCATACCCTTTCCCTTCTCCTCAAGGGATCGCAAACGCTTATCAAAGTCAGAAGGCTGAAAGTCTGGATCGACCACAAAATCTGACTCAATATCATCAAATAAGTCATCCATATTGACATCATCTGGAGGCAAAGCATTCTCCTCTTCAGTTGCTTCAGCAGCTCCTCCAGTACCCACATCAACTTGGCCAGGAGCTAACCTCAAATTCATCTTATTTATATTCGAGTTGTTGAAGGGAAGATTGTTAATGGGAGCTTCTCCAACAGGCATAGCCACAAGACTATGAGTTGCTAAGACAGTCATAAGATAGGCAAATAGAATATCACTATGACCTGGATGGAGACGAAACTGAATCATGATGTAACAGATAAGATATGGAAGACATATAAAGACACTAGTAACAATTGAGTGAAGGATGCGAGCCATGAAACTAGTGAGCTCAGTCTTGTTACCAGACCTAGGATAGACATTAGAGATGAAAATTCGATGGAGAATCCTCTATCTGGGTAACATAAATTTGGAACTGAGTGCATTCCCAGATCTCCATTCTGCATTCATGTTGCATAACACGCTAGTGAGCATTCTTTTCTCAGACTCAAAAAGTTTTGCTATAAGAGTAGAAATATGAATTCCGTCATCATTAACTGGAAGATTCATCAATCCAGATATTAAGTAACGATCTACATCAATAGGACCTTCTCTGGTTGTAATTGTAAAAGTTAGATTCTCAGAAGAGAAGTCAGTTATGCAAGCAAATATGGCCTGCGCAATAGAACGGTATTACGGACCGCCCTAATTTAAAATGTTATCCCATCCTACAGTTTGAAGGAGGGGAACAATGCCAAATAGTTCCAAATGATTAGTGTTGACCGTCCGTTCAACAATCACGTTACGAAGACGTATATCCCACACATACTCGGGGTCTTCTTAGGGTGACCGAAGATGGTGCACCGTGATTGGAGCGGAACGAGAAGAAGAGGGACCACTAGTGGGCCTCTTCTTATTTCGACCTTCCATAGTAACAAGAAAGACAAGGAATATAAGCAATGCAAGAAAGGAAGAAAGGGTTTTAAGGAAATCATATTTTTAGCAAGAAAACCCAATAAACCACCATAAACCTTGAAATAAACTACAAAAATAAGGAAATGGAAGTGTAAATAACTTAAATCCACAAGGAAATTGAAAATGATGCACTAACCATAAAGGAAATGAAGGTGGGTTCGACCAGTCGTGGTAGGGTTGGTTGGGGAAGATGAAACAAATGAAGGAAAAGTGCTTTTTGCACAATAAAAAACCCCCAAACCTGAGCGACTCGATTGGTCGAGTGTATACTCGATCGGTCGTACCACAACTGGTCGAGTGTGTACTCGACTGGTCGTGCACCTCAAAAATTCTGCAATTTTCACTATTTTTGAAAATTAAAAATTTGTAAAAATAAATAAAATAAAAACATGCAATATAGTACAAATAAACATAAACATTTCAGTTCATATTGCACATACCTATATCCAATTTCAATTAGCAAACCTGTATCTGTCAAGCGGTTTTGTAAATATGTCTGCAAGTTGATTTTCAATCTGAATATAATCCATAAAAATAATCTTATCTTCTACTAATTCATTAATATAATGATATCTAATGTCAATGTGCTCAGTTCATGAATGTTGAATTAGATTTTTAGAAATGTTAATTACGCTAAAATTGTCACAATACAATACTATAGAATCTTGCGCAAATCCATAATCATTTAACATCTTTTTCATCCATACAAGCTGGGTGTATGCATTACTATCTGCAATATACTCAGCCTTAGCCGTGCAAAGTGATACGGAACTCTGTTTCTTACTATGCTATGAAACCAGACAGTTCCCGACATAAAAACATCCACCGCTGGTAGACTTGCGATCATCAATATTACCAGCCCAATCAGCATATAAATAACCGGCTAATTGAATATTAGTATCATGAGGATACCAAAGGCCAAGTTTATCCGAACTTGCGACATATCTTAAAATGCGCTTTACAGCAATAAGGTGGGACTCTTTAGGGTCCGATTGATATCTAGCACAGATTCCTACACTGAATGCAATATCAGGTCAGCTTGCAGTTAAATATAATAAACTACCTATCATGCTGCGATACAACTTAGGATCTATACTTTTACCTTTTGAATCCTTAGAGAGTTTAAGTGTTGTACTCATAGGAGTATTGGAATTTTTACCGCTCTCAAAGCTAATTTTTTTAACCAGATTTAGAGCGTATTTGGTTTGAGAGATAAAGAACCCATCAGGAAGCTGTTTTACTTGAAAACCTAAGAAATAGTTCAGTTCTCCAACCATGCTCATTTCAAATTTTGACTTCAGTAAATCTACAAACTCAACAGTCATGTTAGAACAGGTAGATCCATAGATAATGTCATCAGCATATATATGTACTATCAGTATGTGATCATTGTGTTTCTTTACAAAAAGTGTCTTATCAACACACCCCATTATAAAGTTATGACTTAGTAAAAACTTAGTCAATTTCTCATAACATGCGCTGAGAACTTGTTTCAATCCATAGAGTGCCTTTTTCAGGAGATAAACATGAACATAATGTTTAGGGTCTTCGAAACCAGTAGGTTGTTCAACATATACTTCTTCATATAGATCACCATTCAAGAAAGCACTCTTAACATCCATTTGGTAAAATTTGAACCTTTTGTAACAAGCAATGGATATAAACAGTCTGATAAATTCAAGACGAGCTACTGAGGCAAAGGTTTCATCATAATCGATGCCTTCTATTTGAGTGTACCCTTGTACAACCAGTCTAGCCTTATTTCTTATAATGTTACCAAGTTCATCAGACTTATTTTTAAAGATCCATTTAATTCTAATAATGTGTTTATCAATAGGTCTAAGAACTAAGTACCACACATCATTCCTTACAAATTGATTAAGTTCATCCAGTTATCATCACCAAGAGCTTCTTTTACATTCGCCGGCTCAATCTGGGATGTGAAGCACACATAATTACAAATGTTTTCTAATTGTCTACGAGTACGCACACTAGTGAGAGGATTCCCAAGAATTTGATCAGTTGGATGGTCTTTAACTGACCGCGGTTCAGGGTCATTTTGACTAGATAAAGAGTCTGGTTTATCAAATAAAGAGACTTCATCATCTTCTGAACTTGTGACAAGTGTATTCAAGTGATCATCTATAATCACATTAATGGATTCTTGAATAACACTGGTCCTGTTGTTGAGAACACGATACACTCAACTATTTAGGGCATATCCTAGAAAAATACCCTCGTCACTCTTAGTGTCGAATTTTTCTAGATTTTCCTGGTCACGTAAAATGTAGCACTTGCTGCCAAAAACTCGAAAGTATTTAACAGTAGGCTTCTTATTGAAGCATAGTTCATATGCGATCTTATTATTAGACTTTCTAGTATAAACACAGTTAGTGTTATAACACGCCGTGTTTATAGCTTCAGCCCAAAGATTTTTAGGAAGTTTCATACTATTTAGCATCACATTGGCCATTTCTTAAAGTACTCAATTTTTCCTTTCAACTACCCCATTCTGTTGAGGTGTCTTGGGTGCAGAATACTCATGCAATATTCCAAGATCGCTATAGAACTTCTCAAAACTTCTATTATCGAATTCGAAACCATGATCACTACGAATTTTGATGACATGTGATTCATTTTGGATACGCTTGAGTACCCTCTTCACTTCATTGAGAGTCTCAGATTTCTCTCTCATGAAAACGACCCAACTTGCCTATTCCATTGCAGGTGTAGCCTATATTTAAAATTACAACGAACCAAAGATCATAACAATAGTGGCTAACAAATGGATGGTTAAAAGTAAAATAAGAGTGGCCTAAAATCAATGCGAAGAATCGGATGGTTAATAATATCCTATTAGTGCAATTTTTCTGTGATGCTCCATTCAAAGTTGGGTGAGTAATTAGGATGGTCTGATTACCATACAACCATGGCATGTGCACAAAGCCTATCTCATGAGTGGGCCCAGTCTACATATTCGGTCTCCGCATATGGCATTCAATCCCATTCGAGTTTCTACCGAGATTAATCATTGGAATTTTTCGGTCTACCCCATGCATAGGACTATAAGACTAGTGACATTTGAGGTCCATATGGTTTGGCGATCTAGACGGTTGATCTGATTTGTAGATGGAGGTTTCCTCAAAATTCTTTTACATGTCAAGATTGATGTAGAGCGGGTCGCGGACAGTTTCATGGCCAAGATAGATCAGAAAAGGCCTGGTCAACGACAGAAGTGATCCGGACCGTTAGACCTTAAATCGGACATATCTCGCAATCTGGAATGAGTTATCAGACGTAAAATATATGATTTTGGGTATGACGAGCTACTTTAGCTACCCAACCCCACTACGTCGGGTTGCGTAAGTCAGATTTACAAAATATCATCAGATCGACAGTCGTTTCCCTAATTTAATTCTGTTTTTACTATAAATAGTAAGTTTTAGTTTGATTATATATCTCTTCATCCGTTGGGCTTTATGAGTTGCGACCAACATGAAAAGTACTTAGAAAAATTAGGAGAACAACATGATGAATTCGATTAGGACACTTACTATTTTTGACAAAAAACCTTGCGTACTAGTAGACATCACGACTATCTATAAATAGTACTATTTATAGTAAGTTGCGAATTCTAGGAGTTTTGTTGTAGTTTGCTTCCAAAATTTCTACCATTGCTTATCCCTATTTAAAGGGTCGTGAACTCATTTATTTCATTCATCAATAAAATTATAAATTTTATAGAATTAATTTCTATTTTTTCTTATTTTTCCTTGTGAATTCGAGAAGTCTATCTGAGGAGTCCATAGAAGCTTCGTGGATTCGGAGTAGTTATCCTTGAGGAAGACGGTGATCAATCTCATCACGTTCTTCCCCACGTCAAAGATGCTCACCGTTAAATCAATGGCCTATAAAGAGACACATGTCCACATTAATAATAGAATAGGTTAAGATTGATGGGTTGGCATATTCCAACCTTGGAAGTTTTCCATCCATTGTCTATTCACTTGATGGATTATTGTACGGGCTAGACTTTTGAGGGATAGTCCATCTACACACTACAAGAAAAATGGCTATTAGGGGCGTTTTTAGCACAGGCGGCCACAACAAACCGCCACTGTTTGTGCACGGAGGGGCATTTTTATGCGACCGCCGCTGTTTTTTTTTTTTTTTTTTTTTTTTTGTTAAAAAAAAACCCCAAAATCCAATCCCGCGCAGCGCCCTATCCCCAATTTTCCAAAACCCATACGCGCGTCTATGCCAAATCTCCATAGCGCCTCTTCTTCTCCCACCTCTTTTCTACCAAAATCCATCTCCCCTTTTCTCTCCTCCCTGCAATATCCGACCGAAAGTCTCTCTCTCTCTTTCTCTCTCTCTCTCTCTCTCGTTTTCTTCAACGTGTTGTTCCTTCTTCGATCTCTCTCCAACAATCGAAGAAAATTGAAGAAAGAAGAGAAAATCGAAGGTACTCTCTCTCTCTCTCTCTCTCACTTCCCCTTTCGATTATCAAGCAGCGGCAACCATATCCGCCCCCTCTCTCTCTCTCACTTCCCCTTTCGATTATCAAGCAGCGACAGCCATATCCGCCCTCTCTCTCTCTCTCACTTCCCCTTTTGATTATTAAGCAGCGACAGCCATATCCGCCATTGTCCATGGCCGCTGACATCTGCAGGTTAGTTGTTTGAAGAAATGCTTCAACCAATAACGTATACCACTGTTGTACACTTAATCTCTTTGTTTCTTTCATATTTATTTGGCCCATCCATGAGTGGACTAGCCTGATATATGGGGAGGGGAACAATCAACATTGCTCCACCTCATTAGAGGCAGTGATCCAACACATACCACTTTAGACCATGTGTTTGTACGGATGGGGCATACCTCCTCTGTTTATTCACTTCAATGAATGTAACTAAGAAATACAGATGGGAACATTACAGATACGAATTCCAAATGCAGTATGGATTGATTGGATGGTCAGTGGGAGCGACAGTGGGTTATGCACAGACTGCAAAGATTAGCCATTGGGTTTGTATTATTCCATTACATTCTATTGTTTGTGCATTCTTTCATCGGTCAATACAAGTTTGGATGTTCCCAACACTTTAAGTGTTTACAATTATTATCCCTTGTCGTGTTAACTTTGAAGGTAAATCTTAGTGCTACTAATTTTTTTTATTAACTTTTCTAACAACTAGTGCTACAGATGGACTTTGCCTTTCATAGTTGTACCAACGGCTATTGGAGCTTCCCTGGATATAAATCTGAGTAATGTGTCCCTTTTTTTCATATTCGTGACATTTGCCACCGTGGTTGGTCTGTTATTCCCTCTATATTTATGTTCTGATGCATCATTATCTTCTGATTTTGAATTGAATACTGAGTTGTTTGCAAACGGGACAATGAGATTTCTAATGTAGAAGGATATTCTTCTATCACATTCTTTCTTTGCAATGTAAATCCACCTCTCCAATATTTCTTCTATTTTCTTTTGCTTTCAAGTGAGTTTATAATAGAATGACCTTTATTTTTTATGTAACCTTCCCCTTGCATTCTGGTTTAGAATAATATATTATATAAAGCTGTTTTTCTTTCTTTTCCTTTATACTTGTATCCAGCTGGACGCATCAAAATCACTATCTATATTTTCCTTTGTACCCATAGTAGCTCTATCTCGGGTTACAACATTTGAAGAACACTTATATTGGTAGTCTTTAATGTTTCTAGTATTGTTATGTTTGTTAAACTTAAAGGTTTTAAGAAACTTGCATATAACATGTGTGGCCCTCCTGATGAGTAGGGTTAACTCATCACATGGGCTAACCCTGTAGAGAAACAATGGATTGTTAAAAAAAGCTCTAGTTGTCCATATTTAATGTACATGTGTGGCCCACTTGATGATTAGGGTTAACTCATCACATGGGCTAACCCTGTAGAGAAAAAATGGATCTTGTCAAAAAAAGCTCTAGTTGTCCACATTTAATGTACATGTGTGGCCCACCTGATGAGTAGGCAAGCCTGATTTTTACATCAGGTAATATGCATAGTGGCAGCACCTTATACACATTCAGATGTGCCTTGGCAGTGAATTTGTCAACGTTCTTTTTTATGTCGAATGGTTCATTTCGTACCTTTCAAAGGATGTAACTATTGTCAAAAGAATCCCAGAATCCCAGATAAAGTAATGAGATCGATGGAAAAAATCCATATACCATGCGTATCCCAAGGAAGTCAACTCCTTTATTTGTGATTTCTATGATTTTATTATGCCTTTCTTTTAATAAAAGATGTTTGAGATCCTGTCTTGGTCTTTGTAAGTTTATTTGCTGATTCGTTGTTTATGGATATTGAACTGTGGTTAGTTTACCCATATTTATTGATTGGAATATCATTTGGTAAACAGATGGTCCATTTAAAGAAGTGCACAGCCCGTAGTACAACACAGGCAAATTTACTTGTGTAGACAATTAGACTAGAATAATGAGATATCATCCAAAAAAGAAAGGTCTGCATGGATGAGCACAACTCTCATGGGAAGGCAGAGCTCTCGCCTTGATCAATGGAAGGGATTGGAAGCGCTAAGGCATTTGAGAGGAGAAACAAGAGAGCAAAAATCTAGCACCATGCCCAAGACTTTTAGACAACATGCTTTTGAAAATGCCAAAGAATACTTGCTGATTCACTCTGTCTCTTTCGCAGTCACAACACTACAAGATCTTTTCAGTGCCTTAAACTTTGTTTGTAGTGTGAATAAAGTAGTGTCTATTCTGTTTTACAATCAATACCGCTGACTTCGCGAATATCTAGCCATTGTTGTTAGGGAGTGTAATGTTGTATTGGCTATTTGCCAAAAAAATAAAAAATAAAAAATTGTAGTATATATTTAGGAGTAAGTAGATAAGGTGGATATGGTTGCATTTTAAGTGGCATGATATTTGTTTGGATTATTTGAGTTCGATCTTGCAACTGACAGGACTTCTAGCTTATATTTTATTGCTAGCATTCCATTTGGATTGCTGGACAGCCTAATTATTCAAAAACTCTTGCCAACAAGTTGATTCTGGAAGTCTTTAAGTCCTGAAAAATGCAAAAATGCAAAAAATACAAAATTCTTAGAAGCTACGTGTTCAACGATCTTACTTCCCAATCTCATAAAGCATTAGTTAATGATTTCTATTCATGTACATGTTTGAGGAGCAAGAGGCTCCTGTTTCCAAGCATGCCCTGGAATCGTTTCTACCAAAGAGAGAAGTGGGCTCTCCAGCACTGAACTGTAGAAGTGCTACCGTAAGCCATGTTGTTTATGGCCCTGCTTATTCATGTGCCAGGTCTGCATGTGTTGCCACGTCTAGATGCACGTGGCCTTAGGAAAGCTCTGTTTATTTAACCTTTTTACTGATTATCTTCTTTCCATATTGAGCAGTATATTAAATGAAATTCATCAGCCGACATTGCATTTCATTTGTTGTTAGAATCATGCAAATTCCTTGTTCCTTTATTCATTTCAACATGTTTTCAAATGGCTGCATGCATATTGTATCCATACAATGACAACCTCTCTAAACTGATAAGCTTAGTTATGGCTCTTGGAATGCCACCTCATGTATTCACAATGTGGGTTTGAAGCTCATCATGTTGTGTGCATGATATCCAATCTGTCTATCCATACATAATGGATGGGGTGGATCATGGACATAAAGTTGTTTCCTTCACCTATAAGAGAAAGTGATGTCCTTTGCATACCTACATGAGTTACCCCTCCGTTTTTCTTTTCCACTATGCTGGACTCAATAGTGCATCCAATAACACCCTTTTAGTTTTACCTGGCTATAAAATGCTAGAGCTTCTCTTAAGAGTATGTAGATCTCCTAAATGTATTGTTTACTCTTTACAGTTTGCATTACACTGGGAACTTTACCAAAAAAAATAAATGGTAATCCCAGATATTACAACTCAATTGATGTGTGACCCACCTTTACTATTACATTTTACCAAAATCTTTTGATTTTGATTTTGAAGTGCTCACTAGTTTCTGTTATGGCATGCATAATAGATTTCGGAGAGTAATTATAGAATGGCACAGGTTTTAATCTTTTGATAACCATGCTACAAATTTGAATGATTAGTGATTATTTTGTTCAAGGCATTAGTGAATTGAATCAATTAATACCATAATTCTGATAGTAGATGTGTAATCAAGTATCCACTGCTTAGCCTATTACTTCTGAACGTTCCTTTTGGCATGCATGTCTCTACAGGTCAATGATGGAAGGGAAACTCAATTTATAAAACCACTTCCTACGGTTGGTTCATTCGGTGATAGCGTTTTGCTGATTGTTGCCCTCTGTTTTCACTCTGTATTTGAGGGCATTGCAATTGGAGTTGTAGGTAAGATGAGATACATGCATAAAGATGCAACTGCCTTGCAAAGCATGCTAGCAGTTCAGAGAAAGGTTAATCTGTTTGTGATTTTTTTTTTTCAACAGATCTTTGATGCTTTAAGGACAATGATGTTAATGTTTCTCCTGGGCATGAGGTGTATTCATAGGCATTTCCTTGCTAGCACTTGATGACTGGACAGTACACCAAAATTGTAAATTTGGAACTTGAGCAAATTAAGAATGAGGTGTTTTACTTGTTTCCTCATCCCTCAATGTGGCCAGTACTTCTTGAAGACACAAAGGTGCAAGATCGGTCTCAGATGCAAGTTCAACTATCCAAAAGATAAAGTTGAAGTTCTAAATGCATCTATAGGTGGTACTTATGCAGAAGTTATTGGATCCACTTCATTCTTGCCCCTATGAGAATTTTGACACTTCCTCTAATATGTATCATGAGATAGCAGGTTGCATCAGACACTGCTGATGCTTCAGAAGTTCTAAATCTGTTGATTTCAAATTTATTTTTCTTTTGGCAATAAAATACAGGTGGGGTGATTCCATTGGTTTTATAGTATAAAATTATATATATATATATATATATAAGAGTTACTGAAATTGGTTTAGTCTATATGCATGTTTTGCTTTTTAGTCACTTGGTGAGATGTTTCTTCTTGATAGTTGGCTTGAGGTCACTGATGAACAACTTAGTTACATGCAATTCACACAAAACTTTCATACAAGGTATTGTTCTTTGTGCTTCTATAATTTCATTCTGGTTTACTTCCATCTTTTATTTCATTTACTGTTGGAACATGCCTTGAGGAATCAGACACCATACTTGCCATGTTTATGAATTGCCTTGTAATCTGGACCATTCAACATGCAGTGCTCATCATAGATGAAAGTTTCAAGATTGATGAAATGTTGAAATCCTTGCTTGGGTTGTCAGGATTTTACTTCAATTTGGGGATTTTGTACTTCAAGTGCACTCCATCCCTTGACGCTTCATTATTTTGGATCTGCTAACAATCCCATGTTGTTATTTCAGGTCTACATGCATGTATGGTAGCTGTACTGGGCCGGATTCATCCTCACTACACCAAAAAGGCCTGTGTTTCTTTAAAAGCACTTTGGGCATCAGACAATGAGATCCTTTCTCTCACACTTTCTGTTTGCTATTGTGATGGAACTATTTACTGCACTCCATTTTCTAATGGTGGAATGTCCATTGACCATCTTTCTTTTTGTGTGCCTCCTTGATTGGCAAAAAAAAAAAAAACCAAATGCTACGTGGTTGGCTTCAGCCCTTCTATCTTTTGTGAGAAGGCTGGAGCTAATCAAATCTATGCACTCTTCACTTCACATTTATTGGTCAAATGCTTTTATCTTGCCTAAGACTTGCATTAGTGTTATTGAAAAAAAAAATCATGAATTTTGTGGGGCAATTCCAAAGTTCACTTAGTCAGTTGGTGACGAACCGATCACCGCTGAAGGTGTAATGGGCATTGTCCTCATCCGTCTCTAGCAAGGCCAACAAGTGGTGCTACATTTTACTTTCTTTTCATTAAAATCTATTTTACTTTTGAATATGTATGTGATGATTGTTTAACTCTCACATGAGGATTTTCGTTCATGCTATCAATAATGTGTTTTATCTTGTTCTTTCTATGAATGTTGGGATAGGACATTTGCAAGTTGGTACTCAATTGGTGGACAGCTTGGATCTTGCACTTGTGTCTGATTGACACAAATGGGAGTATGTAGATGGCATGCTTATACTTGTGTGTCTGATTAGTAAACCTCTACAAGCAATACCTGCCCTGGACATGGATTTCTTGATTGCAACCTATGTTTGCTATCATGCAAGGCCTATGCATGGACAGGACTGGGCATGAATATAGATTAAGAAATGATGTATTTTAATAAGAAGTTTGATGTATTTTAAGAAGGGAGTTGATATCGTCCACACCCACCATTTTTCCAAATGGAAAAATTGACTGTATGCTAGTGACAAAGGTGGGTGTAAATCGTGGTTGCTCCCTTTTTGAAATTATTGCTTGGTAGCTTCATCTGTCAAACATACTTCCTTAACATGGGTTTTATAAGATAGTTCCAGAATATTCTTGTACTATACTGCATTCGGTTCCACAAGAAAGAGGCGTTCAACTATTAGGCCTATCTTTCTCTCAGTTTTAACGTGTTAAAAACTGAATCAGCAAACTGAAGAATGCAACCAGTGCAGTAAACTACAGTTAATTTGAATGAAAAAAAATAATAATAAATCTGTTTTGTACACAAGGAGCCAAGTTGCATACACTAAAATGATTATAAAAAGAAAATTTGTTCATGCACTAGATGATAACTAGAAAACTTCATGGTTGGACAAACACATCTATTATAGGATTATGGGATTTTAAGTTCTATAGCTACGGTACACCTGTGCCTAGAATGATGAAAAGGTCCAAGCCAAAATCTCCATCTCATACACTGCTTGCCTTTTGCTTCTGGTGCATACACCTCTTGTGTTTGGTGAGAGATGCAAAGCTAAAGATGCAGCTAATGCTACAACAAACCCAGATGAAGGTATGCATCCTTAGAATTTCAATCTCTATTATGAAAATTTAGAGTTTCATCTTAACATGAACTCTATTTTCTCTTGTTTTGAATCATTTGATTGAAACCAAGTGATGTCGCTTTGTTTTGATATATTTTCTCTTACTTGATGAAGTAGAAATGTGAATTATTTGAGAACTTAGCCACTTGGCTTTAATGACATTTGTAAGTTTAGCTTTGTATGTTCAGCTTATCCTAGGGACATTTGTATCAGACTATGAATTGATTTGGCTCTAATGATCCTAGCTTTCTTTCACTATTTGGATTTTTAGAATTTAATGCTAGATGGCATTTATTTTAGATTTGATGGGTTCCATATTAATGAAGATTATAGATGCAAAAACTTCATCATCATCATCATAGCCTTGTCCCAACTATTTGGGGTCAGCTTTATGTAAGTCCCTACCCTAGGTTAGTGAACAATCTTTAAAAGTTTGTTATGAAAATCTGTACTCATGCATTGTTGGAGAATCTGACAAACCTCTACATTCTTAGATTGCATTGAAAGCACACAAGAGAAAGGAAATGGCTGGTTATACACAAAGGGTTTTTTCTATTGGAGTACTTACGTTCTAAAGGAGAGGAGAGTAGAGGGAGTATCAATGCTCTGATTTGTGGATTGATGGATGCTCTGATTTGAAGTCACTTCTAAAAGGACTACAAGAAATTGGAGTTGTGGAGTATCAATGCTTTGAACAGTATACGTACGTAGCCAACGCCAATTAATTGGAATATGGCTTAGATGACATGAAGGCAATCAATTTTAAATTGATTTTTTATTTTTTTATTTTTTTATTTTTTTTACCCATGCGTCAATGCATCAGATGGAGCAAAATGCAATCATGACCATCCATCTTCTGGTCTGTACTATATATGGGCCATGGACCAAAAGTTGTCTCAATTGGACAACTTTAAGTATCTGGGGATTGCACTTTTACCCAGTTGCCTATCATTTTTCATCAGTTTTTGCCTGTGACCATTTGTTTGTAGATCAAGAGGGTGGTGCAATTTCTTGGCCTGAGACCCATCGATGCTATGTGCCACCAGATAGATAGATGTTTTGTATCTTCTATACACCACATGCATAGCGGTGGAATCTAAAATATCTTTTTCATATTTTCTTTTTTTTTTTAATACGAAAATAATGCTTACGGCTTTTTTGTTAAATCTAAAGTTTGAAATTTGAATTTAAAGTATGAAAACCTATTTGGTAACTACCCAAAAGAGAGGTTAAAGTCTAAACATTAAGTATTGAATTTGAAACAATCTGTTTATTAACAAATGTATGAAATATATTAATTTGATACATTTGCTAATTCTCTAACTGTGGACCCACTATAATTTATTTTCTTTACATCCACACTGTTAATCCATTTTGACAACTCATTTTATAGCATGACCCCAAAAATGAAGTAGACCCAAATCTTAGGTGGACTAAACCACATGAAATAGTGGTGATTTGATAGGTTTTTTGACCCATTGTCGACCGGTCGTGAGCCCTGCTCGACCGGTCGAAGGCTGCTCTCGACCGGTCTTGGAAGACAAGTCGTGGCACGACTCAAAGTCTAGCTACTGTGGACTATTTTTCTCCGGGGTGCTCGACCAGTCGAAGGAGGTGCTCGACCGGTCAAAGGTGGCTCTCGACTGGTCGTAGACTCGGTTCGACCAGTCGAGGTTACGCAGATTGGTTCCGCGATTTTGCGCAGATTTCGTGTCGCAAGTCCTTTCGCAACTGGGATGCGGAAAGGAGTTTCTTAAAACTTTAAATATGAGTTCTTAGGGTTTTCTAGGGACAACAAGAGGGTTTCCTAAAGCTTTAGAAGGGATTTGTTAAAGGGTTTAGGGCTATCAAAGGTGAGCGAGAGAGGAAAAGAGAGAGAGGAAGCTTATAGAAGGGAGGTTCTGCTCGTGGAGGTTATCTACTGTGCAATCTATATCTTAGCGCTTCTATGTCCTTGTAATTGATTAGATCTCTCTGTTTTTCTTTGTTTCTCTCATTGTTTATCCACTCTTGCATGAGTGAAGAAGGTTGTAACGTTCTACTTCATAGTAGATTGTTGATCTGGATGAGGTCCCGTGGTTTTTACCTCTTTGAGGGTTTTTCACATAAAAATCTCTTGTGTGGTGTGTGATTGATGCATTGATTATTTTCATTGCTTTATTATCCATAATTCTGGTTTGTTCTGGAGGGCTAGATCCTAAGGTTTTGTGCAAGGCCCCCAACAAAGTGGTATCAGAGCTAAGTTCATTGAACGGGTAGGATCGGTTTTGAATTATAGAAGGTGGCTCATTAAGGATGATCAGCCTCAATGGTTCTAACTGGACCATATGGAAAGCTAAGATGGAGGACTTGCTTTACTGCAAGGACCTATATTCTCCAATTTTAGGCATATCAGCAAAATCCAAGGATATGACCGATGATGATTGAAAGAAGATAGACCGAAAGGTGGTGGGGTTTGTTAGACAATGGTTGGATGATTTAGTATTCCACCATGTGTCTAAGAAAATCTCAGCCGCTAGCCTATGGCTGAAATTACAAGGGCTGTATGAGAGGAAGACAGCCGGTAATAAAATTTTTCTGATAAGGCAACTTGTGAATCTCGAGTTCAAGGATGGTGGTTACGTGGCCGAGCACATGAATGAGGTCAGCAATATAGTGAACCAACTCACCTCTATGAAGATGGTCCTGGATGATGAATTGCAGGCTTTACTATTACTTAGTTCATTACCTGACAATTGGGAGACATTGGTGGTGTCTCTAAGTAACTCCGGGCCAGATGGAAAGATATCTATAGAACAGGTAACTAGCTGTCTCTTCAATGAAGAGACAAGGAGGAAGTCTCAGGGGTCTACTCAGCAAGAGGCCCTTGTAACACAAGAACGGGGGAGAGGAAAGAACAATAAGGGTGGAAAGGCCCGAGATAATCAAGAGGCAAGTCAGTAACAAAAAAGACGTTGATTACTGGAATTGTGGCAAGAAGGGCCACTACAAGCATGAATGTCGTGGTAAGAAGAACGACAAGAAAGGAAAAGGAAGGAAGATGAATCAGATTTCACTACGGTCGCTTCAGATGGCGACGTTGTAGTTATTCTTTCTGCAGATCATGATGTATGTCTTATGGCTACGAGTCAAGACACCGACTAGGTGATAGACTCGGGAGCTTCTTTTCATGCGAATCCACGCAGGGACTCCTTCACAAGCTACAAGTCAAGTGACTATGGGACTGTGAAGATGGGAAATTCTGGCGTATCAAAAATCGTGGGAGTCGGTGATATTTGTGTGAAGACCGATGTGGGCTGCACATTGGTTCTCAGGGATGTGAGGCATATCCCAGACCTTCGCCTCAACTTGATGTCGACGGGAAGGCTGGATGATGATGGCTATGAAAGCCGGTTTGCTGATGGGCGATGGAAGCTCATCAAGGGTTCATTGATCGTGGCCAGAGGAAAGAAGTGTTACACCCTTTACAAGGCAAGTGTTAGTATGTGCAAGGGTGGGTTGAACGCAACGAAAGATTCAGCTATTGACATGTGGCACAGGTGTCTAGGCCACATAAGTGAAAAAGAGCTTCAGCTACTAACAAGGAAGCGGCTCCTTCCAGACGTGACGGGTACACCTCTCAAAACCTGTCTTGATTATTTATCAGGGAAACAACATAAATTTTCATTTATTAAATCTGCTTCTCATGTTAATAAAGTGCATGCATTAGATTTGGTTTATTCTGATGTTTGTGGTCCTATGAGGACAAAAACCTTGGGTGGGGCATTGTATTTTGTTACTTTTATAGATGATGCATCTAGGAGGGTTTGAGTTTATGCTTTGAAATCCAAGGACGAGGTCTTTGGTGTGTTTAAATTATTTCATACTATGGTTGAGAGAGAGACAGGTAGACCATTGAAGTGCATCCGCACTGACAATGGTGCTGAATATATTGGCGACTTTCATAAGTACTGCAAGTCCCTGGGTATACAGCATGAACAGACGGTTCCCAATACCCCAGCATAATGGTGTAGCTGAGCGAATGAATCACACCATTGTAAAAAGAATCAGATGCATGTTATCCCATGCGAAATTGCCCAAGATGCACTGGGGAGAAGTAATGCACACGGCAGTGTATTTGATAAACAGGTCTTCATCAGCCCCGTTGAATGGAGTACCTGAGAAGGTGTGGACTAGACATGATGCATCAAACAGTTATCTCAGGGTGTTTGGATGCAGGGCATCCGTTCACATACCAAAGGACGAGAGGTCCAAACTCGATATGAAGATCAGGCAGTGTGTGTTCTTAGGGTACGGTGATGAAAAATTCAGCTACAGGTTATGGGATTCGACCGAGAGGAAGCTTGTCAAGAGCAGAGATGTGGTTTTCTTTGAAGATCAGTGTATAAAAGACATTGGTAAGCCAAAGAAGAACTAGGTTCAGGTGAGCTAGAGGACATGGATCCGGTTACTCCTCCCGTGATGCCTGATGACGGGGGAGTACAGCAAGGTGTAGAGGACGAGGGAGTTCCTTCAGAAGATGGACCAGGGGAGCAGCCCCCACTTGATCCACCTGTTGAGCCACAGGTGAGGAGGTCATCTAGGGACAGACAGTCATCCAAGAGGTACTCGCCACATGAGTACATTATGCCGACTGATGGGGGAGAGCCAGACGATTATTCTGAGGCCCTAGCCGACGATCATAAAGGGGAGTGGTTGAAAGCTATGCAAGAGGAGATGAAATCCTTGCATAAGAACCACACCTATGATATGGTGAAATTGCCTAAGGGCAAGAAAACTTTGAGCAACAAGTGAGTGTTTCAGAAAGAAGATTGAGCAGAAGAATTCACAGACGAGGTTCAAGGCCAGACTTTTGGTGAAAGGGTTTGGTCAGTGGAAAGGCATAAACTTCGAGGAGATATTCTCACCAGTGGTGAAGATGACATCCATACGGGTGTTGCTTGGGTTGGCGGCTAGTATGGATCTGGAGATAGAGCAGTTAGATGTTAAAACTGCCTTTCTCCATGGTGACCTGGAAGAAGAGATCTACATGCACCAACCAGAGGGGTTCGAAGTTAAGGGCAAAGAGCATATGGTGTGTGAGCTGAGGAAGAGCTTGTATGGGCTGAAACAAGCTCCACGGCAATGGTACAAGAAGTTTGACTCGTTTATGTTGAAACATGGGTATGATAGAACGGAGTCAAGCCACTGTGTGTTCACGCGCAAGTTCTCAAATGGTGATTTCTTAGTTCTGCTCTTATATGTTGATGACATGCTCATCATAGGAAAAGACGTCAAGAAGATCGATAGGCTAAAACAGGAGTTGGGCAAGTCGTTTGCGATGAAAGACTTAGGCCCGGCTAGACAGATCCTAGGAATGGAGATAACCCGTGACAGAAGCAGCAAGAAGCTTTGGCTGTCACAAGAGCGGTATATTGAGAAAGTCCAACAGCGGCTCAATATGAATGCAGCGAAGCCGGTTAGTACTCCACTAGATGGTCACTTCAGATTGAGCGATAGACAGTGTCCCAAGACGAAGGCAGAGGTGGAAGAGATGCAGAAGATACCCTACGTGTCAGCGATAGGAAGTTTGATGTATGCTATGGTGTGTACACGCCCAAACATAGCATATGCGGTTGGTGTTGTCAGCCGGTATCTTGTCAATCCTGGCAAAGTGCATTGGGCAGCAGTGAAATGGATATTGCGGTATCTAAGAGGCTCATCCAGGTTGAGCCTATGTTATGGTGATGGTAAACCTGTGTTAGAAGGTTACACAGATGCAGATATGGCAGGTGACATAGACTCCAGGAAGTTTACATCGGGGTTCATGTTCACGTTTGCAGGAGGAGCGGTTTCTTGGCAGAGCAAGCTACTGAAGGTCATAGCATTGTCTACGATAGAGGCGGAATACATTGCAGTCACAGAGGCATGTAAAGAGATGTTTTGGATGAAGAGGTTCCTACAGGAACTTAGCCTGAAGCAGGAGGACCACGTGGTCTATTGCGATAGTCAGAGTGCTATACACTTGAGCAAGAATCCAAGTCAACATTCCAAGTCGAAGCACATAGAGATTCGGTATCACTGGATTAGGGATACTTTGGAACAGAAGGTGTTACAGCTTGAGAAGGTCCACACGGACGATAATGGGTCAGACATGATAACCAAGGCTTTACTCAAGGGCAAGTTTGAGGTTTGTAGAAACCTGGCTGGCTTGAAGAAGGTGGATCCCTCCTGGGTCAAAAAGGGGAAAATTTAATGGGTTTTTTGACCCGTCGTCAACCGGTCGTGAGCCCTGCTCGACCGGTCGAAGGCTGGTCTCGACCAGTCGTGGAAAATGAGTCGTGGCACGACTTAAAGTCCAGCGACTGTGGACTATTTTTCTCCGGGTGCTCGACCAGTCGAAGGAGGTGCTCGACCGGTCGAAAGTGGCTCTCGACCGGTCGTAGACTCGGTTTGACCAGTCGAGGTTAAGCAGATTCGTTCCGCGATTTTCCGCGGATTTCGTGTCGCAAGTCCTTTCGTAACTGGGATGCGGAAAGGAGTTTTCTAAAACTTTAAATTCCTAGGATTCCTTTCTAGGACAACAAGAGGGTTTCCTAAAGCTTTACAAGGGATTTGCTAAAGGGTTTAGGGCTATCAAAGGTGGGAGAGAGGAAAAGAGAGAGAGGAAGCTTATAGAAGGGAGGTTCTACTCGTGGAGGTTATCTACTGTGCAATCTATATCTCAACGCTTCTATGTCCTTGTAATCGGTTAGATCTCTCCGTTTTTCTTTGTTTCTCTCATTATTTATCCACTCCTGCGTGAGTGAAGAAGGTTGTAACGTTCTACTTCATAGTGGACTGTTGATCTGGACAAGGTCCCGTGGTTTTTACCTCTTCTAGGGTTTTCCACGTAAAAATCTCTTGTGTGGTGTGTGATTGATGCATTGATTATTTTCAATTCTTTATTATCCATAATTCTGGTTTGTTCTGGAGGGCTAGATCCTAAGGTTTTATGCAAGGCCCCCAACATAATTAACCATTAAAAACTTCTCACGGGCCATGAAAGTTTTGGATCAAGCTGATATTTGTGTCGTCCGTTCCTCCAGGTCTTTGTGACATTACTAGCAGGTTGGATGGAAAATAAACATTACTTCCGAAGATGTTCTTAATGGTGGGTATTCAATCACCATTTTCTCCCTAACGTGGTCCACATAGGATTATTATTATTTTTTTGGTCCACAAGATTTGTATTTACTTCATTTGTTGGATCTTGATATAAAATTCCTGTGGTGTCGTCCACGAAATATTAGCTCCTTGCAACTTCACAGGTGGGTCTATTGTTTCATACCAATTCCAGCTCTTGGTGACTCCATAACTTGGTGACTCCAAGACATCACCGAGGTGGTATCTGGCACACCACAAAATCCGCTTCTACTAAAATTAGATGCTGACTCCTACCAAAGGCTTCAACTGGAATTTCGTGATGTCATAGTCCAAAAATCAGGCAAGTCCACTCCATGTAAGGATCACCAAAAGCAAGGCCCCCACACCCTTGGCTTATTATTATTATTTTTTATATTTCTTACCAATCTTCATTGCTTCAATATAACGAAGGGTTTCCATAATGTTTGACTTGTATTATGTATTTATCTTTGGTTGTGAGATGCTTATTCAAAGTGGAAGTAGCTATATAGAGTGTAGGCTCAGGGGTCCACAATGCTTACATGGATGTATGATCAAAGCTGCTCATCAGGTACAAGTCACTATATGGCTTTCCTTGTGCTGAATTCAGGTCCATCCATATTGAGCTGCATGCTAGTTAATGCTTTTGGAAAAAAAAAAAAGGCTCATATTGAGTTGCATGCTATGATGCTTATGGTGCAGTTTTATCCTTGAAGAAAAAGGGAAGAAAATCTGTCCACATATTTATATAAAAAAAATAAAATTCCATAGCTATTCTCCTCCATCTGCTAGTTAAAGGTATTTATTGGTTCCTTTTATTTTATATCAAATTTATTTTTTGGTTATTTTATTTTGTAAACTTTTGTCTTTGCATTGGTAACTGAAGGTGGAGCATTGGTAACAGAGGGGGGCTTTGCTACTTCATATGGAGATGGATATGGACTTCATTCGGTATGGTTTTTTTGCAGGAAATATTTATGACTGAACATTTAATTTTAGATAGTGTAACTCAGATTATGAGTGTATATACTGTTTATTACCTACCTATGCATGGCATGTGTCAATAAAGGCTATATAAGGTCCTCTATATGGCATGAGCTCTGGTTCTTGGGGTACATTTGAGAAGTCTAGCCTCGAGCGTCGCTGAAGTCCGTTGATTTATTTTTTTTCCTTTTGCTTTTCCTTGTGTCTTAATCTGTAAATTTGTTGTCCATTGTGTAACCTTTCATTCTCAGGCCCCCTATAAATGATTTACAGGTTGTGTGTTGAATGCTAATTTTAATCTTGTAAAGGTCTTTTGATTTAGAAGATTCAGCCTAGCAAAATTTTTAATTGTTTCTATTATTTTTTATTTTACACTGTAAATAATTCCGCGGCGTTTTAAACAGATTATACCGGCATTTTTTAATATCTCATTAACAGCTTTTTACCGGCTTTGTTGCAAATTTTACCTGTGTTCCTCATATTTTTACCGGCGTTTTAAAAGTTTTACTGGCCGCTTTTATAGTTTTTACTGGCGTTTTTACAGTTTTAGCGGCAGTCAGCAGAGTCGCCAATAAATGACTATAAGCGCCGGTAAACGTCAACTTTTAGCGGCGGCCTCCAAAAACGCCGCTAAATATGGACGAACGCCGCTAAATGATACAGCGGCGCCCCCCTTTTGCGACAGCTGCCCGACCGCCGGTAATTCTTATACAGGCGGTTTTTTGGACTTTTAGGGGCGGTTATCGCCACCAGTAATGCCTATTTTTCTTGTAGTGATAGTTGGGAGCAGCAGATTGCCGAACTAGGGCTCTTTCTTTTAACTTGTTAGTACACCCCACTGTCAGTTGACACTTCACTGTTAACCACCCCTACTAGGGCTCATGTTAGCATTTCGTGTGTCACGCTTGGATGAGACACGACCCGACTGGAACTGGAGCCATATAGGATTAGATCAAGTCTGGGCCAAAACAAGGGATGTGAATTTCTTGCGGCCCATATAACCCGAAGCCCTGTGGGGCCTACTGAGATGTCTGTGTGACATCCACTCCATCTATCGATTTCACCTGTTCATGTAAGGGCACCAGCGCACAATTGAGGCAGATCCAAAGCTCATGTGCACCACACCACTGGAAACAGTGGGTTGAAAATGCCCGCTGTTGAAACCTTACTATTTTCACACTACTTTAATATGTTATCCAACCCGTTTATAAGGTGATTCTCACCGAATGTAGTGAAGGCGCAAATATGAGCTTGATCCAAAGCTTCCGTGGTTTTCAATAAGCTTTCAATGGTGGATATTGAATCTTCACTGTCTTTCGATATGGCCCACTTGAGGTTTGAATTGTTCAAATAACATCCTAACACGACCAGGCGTAACAGATGGGTTGGAGTGAATATAACATCAAACATCACAGTCGCCCAACCTTATGCATCCGCCATCTAGTCACATCCACAAATGGCAACCCTAACATTACCAAGGCTTCTCGGAATGAAGTGGACGGTCCACATATACCGACAAAGATAATGAATTCCTTATCCATCCTGAGTGGATCTCACAAGTTCTCATATTGGCACGTAGGTTCCTTTTTGTTTTTGTAAGGAAAAATAAATGCGTAGCCCCCTCTTGTAGGTTTTTGTGAGGAATAATTAATGCGTAGCCTCTCAGAGAAATTGAAAACCCGTGGACGCTACTTATCCTTGACTGGGGGATCATATAACTACAAATCACAGGACTTTGAGCTGATAATATGGACAGTATACTTGGGCACGGTCCACATATATCGACAAAACTAATGAACCCCTTATCCATCCCTGATTGAACGTCACAAGTTCTCGTATTGGAGCGTAGGTTCATTTTGTTTCTGATGAGGAATAATATAACATGTAGGCTACACAAAAATTGAGTCCTTCCATCAACCACTTGTTAATTGGGGGTCGTAGAAGCACACACAGTAGAATCTAGGAGAGTAATCCAATCGCACAAACCAAGCAACACGAGAACACAGATTTTTATGTGGAAAGACCCTTGCGAAAAAAACCATGGCACAAAGCAACAGATGATCACTATGAAAGTAGAAATTACAAAGAGAAAGAGCTTACCCGATTCGAACAACCTCGAATCTCACTGTAGCACCCCGAAAATCAGTACCCGAGTACATAAATTCTGATCTCGAGTTCCCAAGTGTTAACTCAATAAAATGTACATGTATCTTTATTCAAACTCACATTCATTCCATACATGAATAATCAGAGTTGCGCAATTCAACTGAATTAGCGAAACCCACGTGAGGTAGAGATAACAAAAAATTCACAAATATATGGCTAAGAGTCAAAATAAAATCCAATAGTGATGATCGCCCGAAATGAGGATTATACAAGCCACAATGAACATACAACAAGACCAATAAACGGAGCACACCCAGTCAATCACTCCAACATATATGAGTACGAAATTAAATAAATGCAATGTCTTTTACACTCTCCTAACACTTCCAGGACATCATGATGAAAGTACAAAATACAAAACCTCCTCCTCTGAGTCCATGGATGCCTCGTCCAACCTGTCGAACTCTAGGGTGCTTGTATCTATGAAAGGGTTTGGTTAATGTTTTAAAACACTATCCCATTGTGAGAGTGAGTGATCATGAGGTTAAGCTGTGTGGGCCCCACCATGACGTGTGTCAAACATCAACACCGTGCATTTGATGGGTCCTTTTAAATTATGGGATATCCCAAAAATCAGCCGTATACGAAACCCTAATGGGCCATACCATCTAAAATCATGTGAAGACATGCCTAAAACATATAAAAGCACTTGGTGGGGCCCCACCTGAAATTTGGATGCGTCGGAAACTTGGTATGACCCTCATCCAAGTGGCACACACATAATGGATGGGCTGGATTTGTGAACCACATCTTTGTGGGCCCAAAAAATAATTATGAATGTTTTAATGGTGGACATTCAATCTGTATTGTTTTCCCCGTGGTGTGGTCCACTCGAGATTTATATAGATCTCATTTTTTGGGATCGATCCTAAAATGATATTGAGAAATGGATGGACGGCAGGGATTAAAACATATACATCATTGTGGGGCCCATTGAGCCCTATCAGATCCAAAGAGCAAGTGACGTTATATATTGTACAGATATAGTGTAAGACCCGTATCCTAGACCGTACCGTTCTGTAGACTTTTGCGGTCTTCCTGGTCGAATTTCGGCAACCTTCGACCCTTAACCAGTATTTGTGCGCGACCCTATTTCACACGCCGTTAACCCGAGTCGACTCAACCTGAGACTTGTACCATAGCGACCGCGCCGTCGCCGTGATTCCGATGCCACGTCTCGCGGGCCGAGGCGATACCCAGATTAGGAGAGGTGGGCTCACGTTGAATTCGAGAAAAATGCCGCGCATTTACAAAATCTAAGAGAATCTCTACGGAATGTCACATCCATCAATCTATTAATCCCATCAAGGGTCAAGTACACATCACCTTTTTCCCATTCCCAAGCACCCCTAAAGTCAAACACACTCTCTCTCTCTCCCCACCCATCAAGTACACCTATCCATCATTCACATCCATCTTCTCTCTCTCTCTCTCTCTCTCTCTCTCTCTCTCTCTCCTCTCTCTCTCTCTCTTCTCTCTCTCTCTCTCTCTCTCTCTCATTTCTCTTCATTTTCAAGCAAGCTCCCAAGAGCAACCGTCCATGGTTTTCTAAGGTGAGGGAGATGTCATGTGTGCCCCACCTTTCTACCACCCAATCCAACCGTCCAATCTCCATCATTCTCCGTCAAAGTCGAAGCCGAGGAGCTTAGCTTGCCATTGATCCTAAAAGAAGCGGAAAAGGTGGGTGATTTTATTAGTTGGTTTTGTGATTTGAGGGCCCACATATGTGGGACCCATCTTGACATATGCATTATTTAAGGAGGGCCCATAGTGGCGGGGTCCCTCCCCTACATCGATCTCTCTCGCTATCTCTCTTTCTCTCTCTTTGATTGTTTGATGGCCCACCTAAGGCGTGCATCCATAGCCATCTATTCGGGCCCACCTTAATGGGTGTATTATACACACTCCACCCACCTGTAATGGTGCATGATCCAGAGCTCGGGTGGGCTACACCAAAGCAACAGCCGGACGTGGTTGCTGAGCAAAGTCACCAAGCTCTGTGGGAGCCCACCGTTGATACATGTGGATATCCACTCTGTCCTCCTGCGTGGCCCACGTGTGGGACTCGACTTGATGCTTGGAGCCATGCCGTCCATCCATCTTACTGCAGCGGATGGCTGCTGCTCTGGCGTCACCAAATTCTGTGGGCCCTGCATGAGGTATATGTTTTACCTATACCTCCCACCTGCCACGTGGGGCCCCTCCGTGATGTGTGTGCCATCTGCACCGTCCATCTGGACGGTGCTGTGCAGGCCTTATATGATGTATGTATGTGCACCATCCATTTGGACGGTGGGTGGGTGCTGATCATGAAGTATGGGTTGTATCCAGTGTCCAGCAACGCTGGACGGTGGTACACACCGTTGATGCATGTGGTTAATCCACGCCACCATCTGTCTTGAGGTGCGGGCCCACCCCACACGTGTGGGCAGGTGGGACCCACCTTGACTTGATTTAATGTGTTTTATATTCACACCGTCCAATCATATGGACGGTGCAACCCACCTTGATGATGTGAAGATACACACCGTCTGTCCGTTTTCAGGACGTGGGACGTGTGGACCCACTGCATCAACGTCAACAAGTTTTGTGGCCCCATCACAGGGCATGTTGTTATATCCAAACCGTCCATTGATCAGGCCAGCAGCCCAGGACGCTGCTGGACACCGTCCAGCAGCTGCAGGACCCACGTGTGGATGTGTTCATCCCACCGTCCATTCCATTTTCATGGATGTAGAAGCCCACCATGCTATATGGGTTTCATCTGCACCGTGGATACCCACCTTGATAGGTATAGATCCAAGCCGTTCATCTGCTGTTGCTGCCTGCACGTCACCAAGTTGTGGGCCGCTGATGTATGTGTTTATATCAACGCCATCCATCCCAACGTCCAGCGTCTGGACGTTGGACATGCTGGATGGTTTTAAATGATGCATATAGTAATATAATATCGTATAGATATAATATATAATTTATATCATGTGGTGGTGGCCCCACGTGGAAGCACCTTGATATTTGCAACGGATTGGCTGGTGTATACTACACCAGCAAACAGCTGGTGTGAATGACGTTAACAGGTTCCGTGGGTCCCACGGGATGTATGTGTTACATCCAAGCCGTCCAGATGGTGGGACCCGCCGCTGGACTGACGTCAGCAGACTCTGTGGGTCCCACGTGATGTACTTATTTCATCCGCACCGTCCAAATCATCTGGACGGTGCTGGACTTAATGAACGGTGCTATGTCGGCCACACCGTGATGTATCTGTTAGCCACGCCGTCCATCTATATTCTGGACGGGCAGGGCCCGCTTTGATGACGTGTTGTATATTCACACGTCCATCCGTTTTTCCTCGTTAGCGGGTGGGACCCACCCTGATGTATTTATTTCATCAACACCATCCAGATTTGTACTGGACGGTGCTGGACACGGTTTGGATGGTGCTGATTTATATGCACAATGTTTAGGCTGTGCTGGTCCTCATTGATGGGCCATGAGTCCCATGGATTGATAGTGCACAGTGATACACGTGATACACCTATAACTATTGAAATGAATTTTTGTTGTAATCCAAGCCCACTTGAGGCCCATTGGTGCGGCCTATGTATGAGGCCCATCATGATGTATTTTTGGCCCAAATGCGGGGCCCACCTGTTTGTATTTTGGCCCATGTGACAGCCACTTGCTTTATATTTTGAGGCGCCCATATGATGGGGCCCACCTGCTTGAATCTAAGGCCCATGGGCAAGGCCCATTGTGATGTATTCGAGGCCCATGAGCAACGCCCATTGGGATGTATGTGTGGCCTGAGAGCAAGGCCCATTGTGATATGTATTAGGCCCATGATGTGTGGCTCACTTGATGTATTCGAGGCCTAAGTACGTAGCCCATTTGATGTATATGAGACCCATGTATAGGGCCTGCATGCTGTGCATTTAAGACCCATGTGTAGGGCCCACATGTCGTGTATATGAGACCCATTAATGCAGTCCACTTGATGTATATTGAGGCCCATGGGTCGTAGCCCATTATGATGTATTTGAGGACCATGGGTCGTGGCCCATGGTGATGTATATTAGGCCTGTGTATTTAATCCATTGTGATGTATATTAGACCCTTGTGTGAGACCGAGTATCGAGGCCGATTCCGATTCTGATTATCGATCGATTCTGATTGTCGTGGCCGATTGCCGATTAGCGATCGAGGATGATTATCGTGATCGATTGCCGATTCCGATTGTCATGGCCGATTGTCGATTAGCGATCGAGGTCGATTATCGTGACCGATTGCCGATTCCGATTGACGTGACCGATTTGCCCATTCTGATTATCGATCGATTCTAATTGTCGTGACCGATTACCGACTCCAATTGCTGTGACCGATTTACCGATCCTGATTATCGATCGATCTCGATTGTCATCGTCGATTACTGATTTCGATTGACGTGACCGATTAGCCGATTCTGATTATCGATCGATTCCGATTGTCATGACCGATTGCCAATTCCGATTAACGTGACCGATTTGCAGATTCTGATTATCGATCGATTCCGATTGTCGAGGCAGAGTATCGAGGCCTATGTGATGAGGCCCATTGTGATGAATTTGAGGGCTAGGCGATGGAGCCCATTGAGATGTATGTTAGGCCCATGTGAAAGGCCCATCGTGATGTATATTAAACTCTTGAGTGAGGCCCATGGTGTTGTATATTCGGCCCTTGTGTGAGGCCATGGGTCCACTATCTGTTATGCTCTATGTGGGCCACCCCTTAGGAGGCAATGTTGGTTAAATGTCCACATTGTCGAGGCCGATTGTTGATGCCGGTTATTGATACCAATTATGAGTATGTGACAGCATAGCATCATGATACATGCCCATACGCATCATCTGCATGTTTGATATGAGATATGATTGACCGTTGCATGTCATGGGGCAAGTTGTTCATGGGACTCTCTGATGGGAGGAGTTGCCCCACATGAGAGCACGGTATGCGCAGGATTGATGCATGATTGGACTGTGTGACTCATGCATCTTGCATTTTGTGATTATGATTACCGTACACCCTAGCGACATCAAGGTTGTAGCCTCCACATGTATTTCGTGGATAGCTAGATGGGACACCGAAAATCTATTCTACATGGGGTGCTATAAATATCCCTGGGTGAAAGTCCCTAACCTTCTTGGTTCCAGAGGTTTCTCCAACATCTAGACCGAGTGGATGCATGAGCGCATGAGGGCCGTATACCGTTAAGCCGCGTCTTCCACTGTGTCATGGTCGGTTGGAAGGGGGTACGACCTTACCTGCTCGAGAGGAGGGGGTAATCCTAGGCTGAGTCTGACCACCTCGAGGAATGGGTCCGCTATCGACGAGCCGGGTCCGATATTAGTAGGCGGATAGTGAGGTCTCTTCCACTCACTTTGTTGCGCGCAATGAGGCGGCAATCTGGTTTGGAGTGTAATAGACCCCGGTGATTTTCCAGAGAGTAACCGTACTAATATGTGGACTTATTGAGTAGGAATTGCATACTCATTCATTCATTCATTCACTATCCACTCGGGCTGGTTGTGCGCAACTATTTGTTACGTGTACCTTCGCATGGCCAGGATTTTGGTTGGGTTTGCGACTAACCTGAGATCAGGAGTTTACCACGTTGAGTCTGACTATCCAAATTTAGGTATGGGACTGGTTTGGATAGAAGTCCCTTGTGATGGACCCCATAGCCTGCGATACTACGTATTATCATCCCGACTTCACACTCCAGCATGGTCATTCCATTTGCACCGCATATTGCATTACATTCGCGGCATATGACATTTTGGGTTACCTGTGTTTATGCATTTATATGGTTTAGATACGGCATCTGATATTGGACTCTTTCTGACTCCTCATTTGTGTAGTTGATCTGTATCGCGTATTCTGATATTGCTTGACTCATGGACCTGCCAGTATTTTTGCTTACTCTGATAACATATGATTCATGACCTTGCGCCTATTTCAACATTGTACGATTATGACATTGCGTTGAATACTTGACACTTACCTTGTGCACCCACTTACACCACCCTCTAAGCTTTCTATAAGATTATGCACGATAGATGCGTGCATGTGATGTTAGGTTGCAGCAGCGTTGAGCTTGGAGCATGCAGTGGTCTTCTGGAGCTTGATTTTCGATTATGTATTTTCCTTTCAGCATTGTACTCAAATGATTATAATAGTTGATATGTGATGATGATGTTGCCTTTGTGAATTGGGTAATCTTATAGTTATGCCTATTATGAGTTAAATGTACATTGGAAAATCCTCCTTATAGGATTCCAGGATCGGAATCTGTCGTATGGACACTAGGAGCCGAGAATGGGGTACTACGGAGGCTGTCGGCACCAGATTCGGCGATCGGGATTCCAGTGAATCCGATTTTCGAATTTGGGGCGTGACATATAGTTTGTGAGTTTTGTGTTTGACGTAAAATAGTGGTGACTCATTTATAATAATAGTGGAAATGATATAGAGTTATCCAGACCATCTAAATAATGGGTCTAGTTGTTAGTGGTTAATATTTATACTTCTTCATATATAAAACTATCTTAATCATTCAGCAAATAGTCCCTTAAATGTATGGTTATTGATGTAGTTGATGTGTTAAATTGTGGAAAACTCACAATTTGCGGATTTGAAAGTAATATCTCATTTCAAAAGAAGGATTTTCTTCTTCTGAACGATGCCCTCTGCCTCTCCCTCTACCTGGTTTCTCATTTTCTTCTTCCGTCGAAGGGTGATCTCCAAATCTTTGAAGGATTTCAAGCATATTTCTCCTACAGTGGGTGAGTTTCTCTCGAAATCCCTATTTTTATTCCAAAATCCATTCCATCTATCATTGCTTTCTCATTTCTTATTCCAAAACCCCTGATTGTAACAATGTCGAGATTTGGCAATGTGGGAGGATGAAATGAATTCGAGACAAAGAGTAATAGGGTAAAGGTGCTGGGCTTCCACAGCAAGAGGCCATGGATCCTAGTGAGCCTCCACAGTGGTGTAATCTAGCTCTAGAATTACAAGATGGGGACCCTCGTAGACAGATTCGGTGAGCACGATGGCCCTGTACATGGGGTCCACTTCCACAAATCTCAGCCACTCTTCGTCTCCGGAGGTATATCAATCACCTCTTACACTCTCTCTCTCTCTGTTGCCCTTTTCCTTTTTAATCAGCATTTCATTTCATGGTTTCTGGAGGTCATTTCCTGATGAACAATGCTAAGAGAATTTTTGGCACACATGATATTTCGGCCACCGTCATGTCATGATCACGGTGGACGTTCCCTGGACTAGAGACCTAGATGGTCCACCTTTCATGTGGATGAGAAGTATACTGAACGTAGACCATTCGTCATCTTTTTGTAATTATTATTTTCTATCCATCCGCTTTCTTGTACATTTGTGGTCCCTCTTCATGAATGAGTCATCATAATTTTTGGGCCGGTGCATGTTCACGGTGAGACCCACCTAGTGAATGCCCCCTATTCCGCACTCATGCGCATCTTAGCACATTGCCTGCAAAGTGCCTTTTCAATCCCTTGCATGGATTGTTGTCTTAGAACTCCTCTTCCTCTTTTATAATTTGATCTAAAAGGTTTATATGTTTAATTCCTAATTAGGTATTTACAATTACAGGATTGGGGCGGATGCTCGAAATATTAAATTGTGAAACTTGTCCAACAGGCAATTTAGTGTGTTCATTTTAAAATCCTTTCCATTAGTATCACAATTTGGGCTATACACCTAGAAGAGGAGCTTGAAGCAGATGAAAGAAAGCTTATGGAAAAGCTTGAGTATCAAATTCAAATAGAAAATGAGGCTAAACAGAAACGCCTCACAGACAAATATTTGGGTTCTTCAGTGGGCTTTCATACAGGATCTGTTGAGAGGATTGCAGTCCCTGGTAAATCTTCTACCAATGCCACCATGAGGACATGCTTATGTTTGGTGTTTGTGCATTAAGATGGATGCTTTTGCCTGAAATGTCTTAAATGTATTTTTAAGTGTGGAACTCTGTTTAAGGATGGTCTGAGTTTATTCTCTTAGAAATGATGACATTGTTCTTATTTTCCTTCAATGTATACTATTTGACATGCTATTTGATTGAATATTTATAAATTTCTTATATGCTTTTCTGTCAAATATGATATTTTTACATTGGTATGGGGGCCATCTTTTTATTTAGAAACTATAAACTATTGGGCAGGTTACGTGTGGTGAGGAATGAAAAATATCATATCATGATCTTCATTGAGTGTATTGATGATTGGTCTTCTAGTCAAAATTCACATTCTCGACTGTCACACAATTTCACTGACATTGATTTCCAGGTAGTTTGATGGCATTCTTTAGTGTTTTTTTTTCCCTTTCCTCACTAGTTATGTATTCTTTAGTTCAGCAATGCTCAAGTGCCCTTGGAACACACGTAAGTCATAATGCTCCTAGCTACATTTAGACATTTAATTTTAAACAGTCCAATCCATTGATCTAGACTTTCATTAGATCCAAAGAACATTTCACATATCATGGGCTACCATGCAAACATCACATGACAATGTTAAACATCTTCAGTAGCCTTCAATATGGACGGTAAAGATTTTAATGCCTATGCATCAACCATTCCACTCAAGCAGAGTATCAATTTTTTTTTGTATACAAATAATGGCCTTAGTGCACCTGTGCAATGTTATCCAAAGCATGAATGGACCCTCATGGTTGCCAACAACATTCTAGAAGTTATCTATACAAATACCTTCATGGTGATCAACAACATAATGGCCTTAGTGCACCTGTACATGCATGCTTGCGTGAGTATAGTTCACCTCCTGTTAAAGAGGCATTAATATTTGTAGGATGACCTATCTAGGAATGCTTTCTATTCTTTAGGTTGTCATGGTAATGATTATCAGTTGTGTTGTTGACATATTTTATTAGTTTTGTATTTTATATCTCATCCAACTTGATTAAATGCGGACAATCATTTTTGTCCATGGTTCTTGGTTTGCAGGACTCCACTTAATGGAGTCATGAGTTCATACTCAGATATGTAACAGGTTTCTAATAGGGACATGAAATGGTACAAATCATGTGATTTCAAATATCAAAATAGAAGAATGGAGTAAGTACTCAATCTGGACTGTAGGCATGAATTATCCATCCAAACAACACATGAATCAGTCAAATAATATTCATGTTCTGATTTTTATTTTTCAAATACACATGAACCTTTGCTTATGACACTCCGGTAGCAATTGGTAAACTGATGGAAAGGTTAAACTGGAGAGATGGGCTAGTGCCTCTGAAATACGGAACCGTTTTTTGATATCTCTGACATATTTATGTTGATTGTACCAAATTCTCGGCATTGCACATGGGCTCAATCTTCTTTTTGGACTGGACCTATTCATATGTGTCTTTTTCTCTGCAATTGATGTTATGCTATTTCCACTATTTATCACCCTCTTGGTGAGATTGACTCTTCTATCTAGCACTGATGTCAACTAGTTATATATGCATATCATGATGGTTGTAACTGGTGCTTGATTTTTAGGACAAATGCAAGATGGAAAAGCTGTTTGCGAGCATAGCAGGCCTTGCACTGCTTTTTTACGTGTTTGGAGTGCTTATCAGTCAACCAGAAATCCCCTTAATATGAGTTGGAATCTTCCAAGTTTGAAGGGGGAGAATGCATACACACTCATGAGTCTACTCGGTGCGAATATCATGCCTCATGGTTTTTACCTCCACTCTTATATCGTGTAGGTAGATTTTATTTTCTTTTTCATGTCTGCTCTTTTATGTGTATCTTTCACCTCTCTCAATTTTCTTGGATGGATGATGAATGTATTTGCGAATGTAAATGAAAATAAAGAACTTATAATATATATATAATATATATAATATATATATATATATATATATATATATATATATGTTATCAATGGAGGATACCTTGTTTAGGGGGACATGAAATTCTTGTAGCTTATGGTATGGTACCCCAATATTGGTTGTATGTTACTAGTATGTAGTAGATAATACTAGATTCAATAGTAGATAATACTAGAGAACACCTAAACCCGATCCGAACCCGAAACTGAACCTGATTCCCTAGACCTAAACTTAAACCTATAACCTAAACCTAAACCTAAACCTATAACCTATACCTAAATATATGACATAAACCTATGACCTAAACCTAAACCTATAACCTAAACCTAAACCTATGACCTAAACCTATAACCCATAAGCTAAACCTAAACCTAAACCTATAACCTAGACCTAAACCTAAACCTATGACCTATAACCTATAACCTATAACCTTAACCCAAACCTAAACCTATAACCTTAACCTAAACCTAAACCTAAACCTAAACCTTAACCTATAACCTAAACCTTAACCCAAACCTAAACCCGATCCTGAACCCGAACCCGATTTCCTAAACCTAAACCTTAACCTATTCTCAATTCCCAAAGCTATAACCTATAACCTAAACCTAAACCTAAACCGAAACCGATATAACTAAACCGAAACCGAAACCGAAAACCGAAACCGAAACCGAGAAACAGGAACAGAAAACAGAACCGAAACCTATAACCGACAACAGAACAGAAACTTAGAAACCTAAACTATAACCTACAACATTAACCTAAACCTATACTTATAACCTAAACGTTCTCAAAGCCCAAAACCTAAAACCTAAACCTAAACCGAACCTAAACTTAACCTAAACGAAACCTAACTTATAACCTAAACCTAAACTCAATTCCCTAAACCTTAACCTATAACCTAACTTAAACCTAAACCTATAACCTACACTTATAGCCTAAACCTATAACCTAAACCTAAACCTGTGACCTTAACCTAAACCTAAACCTAAAAAGTAAATGTATTCTCAGATTCCTAAACCTACAACATTAACATAAACTTATAACCTACAACATTAAGCTAAACCTATACTTATAACCTAAACCTATTCTCAAATCCCAAAACCTATAACCTAAACCTAAACCTAAACCTTAACCTATAACCTAAACCTAAAACCTAAAACCTAAACCTAAACCTAAACCCAAAACCTAAATGTATTCTCAAATCCTTAAACCTAAACCTACACTTAATCCTAATCTCAACTCCTTAACCTAAACCTAAACTTGAAAACCCAAACTTAAACCCGATCCCGAACCCGAACCCGATTTCCTAAACTTAAACCTTAACCTATTCTCAATTCCCTAAAGTTATAACCTATAACCTAAACCTAAACCTAAAACCTAAACCTAAACCTAAAACCTAAACCTAAACCTAAAACCTAAATGTATTATCAAATCCCTAAACCTAAACCTACACCTAATCCTAATCTCAACTCCTTAACCTAAACCTAAACTTGAAAACCCAAACCTAAACCCGAACCCAAACCCGATTTTCTAAACCTAAACTTTAACCTATTCTCAATTCCCTAAACCTTAACCTCTAACCTAACCTAAACCTAAACCTATAACCTAAACCTGTAACCTTAATCTAAACGTAAAACCTAAACCTAAAACTTGAATGTATTATCAAATCCCTAAACCTAAACCGAAACCTAAACCTATAACCTACAACATTAACATAAACTTATAACCTAAACCTATAACCTATAACATTAACCTAAACCTATACTTATAACCTAAACCTATTCTCAAATCCCAAAACCTATAACCTAAACCTAAACCCATAACCTAAACTCAATTCCCTAAACCTTAGCCTATAACCTAACCTAAACCTAAACCTATAACCTACACTTATAACTTAAACCTAAACCTAAACCTAAACCTGTAACCTTAACCTAAACGTAAAACCTAAACCTAAACCTAAAACGTAAATGTATTCTCAAATCCCTAAATCTAAACCTACACCTATAACCTAAACCTATAACCTACAATATTAACATAAACTTATAACCTACAACATTAACCTAAACCTATATTTATAACCAAAACCTATTATCAAATCCCAAAACCTATAACCTAACCTTAAACCTTAACCTATAACCTAAACCTTAACCTAAACCTATAACCTTTAACCTAAACTCAATTCCTTAAACCTTAACCTATAACCTACACTTATAACCTAAACCTAAACCTATAACCTAAACCTATAACCTAAACCTAAGCCTAAAACCTAAACCTAAATGTATTCTCAAATCCCTAAACATAAACCTACACCTAATCCTAATATCAACTCCCTAACCTAAACTTAAACCTAAACCTAAACTTGAAAACCCAAACCTAAACCTGATCTTAAACCCGAACCCGAACCCGATTTCCTAAACCTAAACCTTAACTTATTCTCAATTCCCTAAAGCTATAACCTATAACTTATAACCTATAACCTAAACCCAAACCTTAACCTATAACCTATAACCTAAACTTATAACCTATAACCTAACCTTAACCTAAACCTAAAACATAAACCTAAACCTATAACATAAACCTATTACCTAAAACCTAAACCTAAACCTAAAACCTTAATGTATTCTCAAATCACTAAACATAAACCTACACCTAATCTTAATCTCAACTCCCTAACCTAAACCTAAACCTAAACTTGAAAACCCAAACCTAAACCCGAACCAGATTGATGTAATAATGTAGCCCAATCACATGGCAACAAATAAGAAAATCTTGCTTTGTTGGCAAGCATACTCGAACTCAAGCATCACAATGCATCTATTTCCATCTCCACTATCTCTTATGGCATAGATTATTTGAGATTTGGATTTATCTCATTTTTAGAGTCATGTCCTAACACAATATGATAATATTAATAGACAAGGTGGATTTGTCACCAACATTATTCCAAGACCCATATAACTCCTCCTTATAGGAAGTTGGGTAGGGCACATGCAGCTTGAATCCATCAAAGGAGATATGGATCACCTCTCATATGTTCTCTCTTTTCATTTATTTTTTCCATAAGATTGTTTATTTTGTGGTGTCTGCTCATGTACAACATTTTATCAGTTAATATAATTATAAGTGGCCTAATCTCACCTTTCTAAAAATAACTAATAATAATTTCTACCTGATGAAAAATCACCAAGTACTATTAGGCTCAACCCAAAAAGATAAATCAGCATTTTTTTTTCTTTCTTTCTTTTTCTTTTAACACACACTCACACACCAGAGTCGCTTATGAAAAGGCCTAGCTATATGTCCTAGAGGGAGGGTGAATAGGACAATGCCAAATAAAACTTATAACAGCGGAATTAAAAGAATATGATAGCCAAAGTAAATCACAATGCAGGAAAGTAAAACAACCTCAAAATTTAGATCTTGAGAGGTTGATACAAATATTGTTCTAAGGACAACCTTACACCAAAAACCAGAGTTTATGGTAGGACAACCTTATTCTAGAAAGATCTTTGTATCAAATCTCAAACCAAAGAGGAATAAAGAAATAAATACAAATTGAATTGAAATAAATTGTAATCACAAATGTATTGTTCTAGAGACAGCCATACACCATAAAAATGGCAGGGCAACCTTGCTGGAACAACTTTTAAAAGAAATTGAATATCAAGCTGATAAAGGAATAGTAGAAAATAAATTCTAAACTATTACAAAATTCTCACAATGCTTGAATTAAATGATTACAACATTCACCACCATACATACATCCCACAAATGAATAATTAAAGATTAGAAGTATAAATCATTCAACCATAACACAAGGGATTATAGTGGTTCGCCTGTGTGTTCACCAACTGTTAAACAACAGCCACACAAAATGCTACTCCACTCCTAATATCCTCACACAAGGGATATTAGTGTTCACTAACAAAATAGGTTTTCCCAGGTTCACCAAAAACCTTTACAATTGTGTCTTTGTCTGTGGGCTTACACAAAAAAAAAAAAAAAAAAAAACCCCACTTCTAAGTTTTCCTGGCTCTCCTCAGATAACCAATACAACAAGATTTTTCTGGCAAATCTTGAAAGAAACCAAAACAAAAGGAATTTACAATTAAATGTAAAATACATGATTATCTCCTTCGTTGTAGCAGCCCGGTAGAACCAAATCAGAGTAGATGATTGAATGTCGAAGTTAAGTTCAATGTCCAGTACTCAATTACAATGGTTCTAATTCTAATATATTTTAAATTTAAATCAAGTAGGGTTTGCCTTAATTGATTTTGATTCCAAAGAAAGGGAATAACAATTCCTCTTATCAAATTAGATTGGAATAGCAGAAACAAAATCAATTAAATAAAGCTAAGGAAAGAGAATATTAAATAAACACACTTAGCTTAAATGGAGCACAGAATTATCTCTCAGAAGTTCGACGAAGATTGGCTTGAATGGATTAATTAATTCGATGATTTCTTCTGAGATTCGTGCTCTATTTATAGGTGAGCAGATCGCGTGTTCGACTGGTCTAGAGAACTCTTCGACTAGTCGAAGCAATAACAGATATTTGAAAAATCAGGCGCAATAAGCTTTGACCATTCTACGACTGGTCGAAGGACTCCTTCGACTGGTCGTAGGTCACCTTCGACTAGTCGAAGAACTTAAAATTCATCGCTGGACTTTGAGTCGAAGACTTTCGACTGGTCGAAGATGCAGTCGACACTGTTCCTTCGACTGGTCAGATTTCTGGACTAGTCGAAGCCTAACAGAAATTATCCGATTTTTGTAACAAACTTACGACTGATCGAGGAATTTCTTAGACTGGTCGAAGCAACTCTAAGACTAGTCGAAGAAGGCCTAGGACTAGTCGAAGAACAGACAAAACTTATGTAAAATAAACATTCGATTTATGTATCCAAAGTGACCTACTTCTAAGGTCAACCTAAGGTCAGTCAAACCTCAACCATGAAGTAAGGACATTGAAACATTAAGAACTAGTGACTTGAAGTATGAGCCTTGAAGTCTTAATGTAGTTCAATCTTGAAATCTTGATGTAGCTCAATCTTGAAAGTGTCTTAAGTTCTTTATGAACTGCCTTGTACTCTTCTTGAAGTCTTGCAGCTTGAGTCATGTCTTGTGAGTAGTTCTTGCATTCAAGTTTGATCTTTGTACTCGTGAGTTTTGCTTGTTGTGAGCTTAGCTTGTTGTGAGCTTAGCTTGTTCATGAATGTTGATCTTTGAGAGAGCTTCACTTATACAAGATATATAATAGTGATTTTGGCACCACAAATTTGACAACAAACAGGGATATAAAATATAGCACTTACAATCTCTCCCTTTGTCAAATTAGTGACAAAACACATAACCAAAATAAACATAAAAAAAAAACAACTGGTTAAAGAGATATGAACCAATTTATATCACTGGCTTACTTGCAAATCAATATTCAGTATTCAACATTCAAATTCAACCAGTTCAAACATACTCCCCCTGATTCACCAACATCAAAGTTCAAATCATACTCCCTCCTCTCATAACCAATCCTATCGTGGTTCAAAATCTGGATCATTTGTTGAGTCAGAATCCAGTTCCTCAAAAATGTCATCCATATTAATGTCATCACCAGCTTCTTCATGACCACCACCACCACCACCACCTTGTTCAGGAAGTAGATCCAGCTTCATCTTATTGAGATTAGAATTGTTGAAGATCAGATGATGGATTGGTGCCTCATCAACCGGCATATCGACTAACATATGTGTAGCCAATACAGTCATTAAATAGGCAAAAGGAATGTCACTATGACCAGGATGGAGTCTAAACTGAAGAATGAAATGACAGATTAAGGATGGTAAACAAATCTGAGTACCTTTGGAGATAGCATGGATAACACGAACCATAAACGAAGTCAAGTCAGTTTTATTACCCGAACGAGGATACAGATTAGACACAAAGATTTTGTGGAGAATTCTGTACTTAGGTAACAAATACCTTGCGGGAAGCGCATTCCCTTTTTGTGTCCATTAAACATCCATGTTGCACAAGTCTCTAGTGAGCATGCGTTTTTCAGACATTGAGGGTTTATCAGTTAAGTTATGGATAGGAATACCCTCATCATTCACAGGAATGTCCATAAGGGCTAAAATCAAATGACGATCAATGTCAAAAGGCCCTTCTCTAGTAGATATTTTAAAAGTTAAATTATCCTGTGAAAAAGCACTAATACATGTAAACATGGATTGGGCAATGGACAGGTATGCAGGCCCACCCCAATGTAATAAGTTAACCCAACCTACAGCTTCAAGCATAGGAAGGATGTCAAAAGGTGCAATATGATTAACATCAACAGGATGTTCAACAATAACATTACGTAATCTAATGTCCCTAACATAAGATGGATCATCATTGGTAACAAGAAGATGACGCTTAGTGATAATGGTCGATCTGGAGGAAGAAGAAAGACCACGGGAAGTAGTTTTTCTACCTCGAGAAGCCATTTGCAACAAGGATATCAAGGAAATAAGAAGTTGCAAAGGATTGAGAAGTGGGTTTCCTCAAAACAGATTTTTCAAAATCCAAACCCCAAATCTCAATGAAATCCAAAATACAAAGCTTAAAGCTTGAAAAGTAAACAATCTAGACACAAATCTGCAAGAAAAACGTGATTTAGAACACTAACCTTGAAGAACATGAAAGATGGGTTCGACAAGTCGAAGCTCGGCTCCTTAGAGAGGAAAAACGAAATGAGGAAGAAAGCAAAAATCCTCAAATTTTAAGTGATTCCCGAGATCTACGACTGGTCTTGGATATCTACGACCGGTCGAAGGTCGACTGGTTGAGTATACTCACGACTGGTCGAAGGATGTCCAAAAATTCATATTTCTTGCAATTTATACAAAATTGAAATTCAATCTAGCAAATATATACACTATGATACAAGTAGGCATAAATAATCATTTAAAATGCACATGCCAAGATCAAATTTCATCTTTTTAAACCTGCTTTTATCAAGAGGTTTTGTGAAAATGTCAGCTCTGATCTTCGGTAGGAATATATTCCAGAGATATAACTTTTTCTTCTACTAATTCCCTAATATAATGAAATCTAATGTCAATGTGCTTAGTACGAGAATGCTGAATAGGATTTTTTGAAATATTTATTGCACTGGAATTATCACAATGTAAAACATAGAATCCTGTTTAATTCCATAATCACTTAGCATTCGTTGCATCCAAACTAGCTGCGTACATGCATTACCAGCTGCGATATACTCAGCTTCAGCTGTTGATAGTGATATAGAATTTTGTTTCTTACTAAACCAGGAAACTAGACAATTTTCAATGTAAAAACAACCACCACTGGTTGATTTTCTATCATCTAGATTACCAGCCCAGTCAGCATCCGAGTACCCAGCTAATTGGACACTAGTCTCATGAGGATACCAGAGACCGAGATTTACAGTACTTGCGACATATCTAATAATTCGCTTGACAGCAATCAAGTGAGATTCTTTTGGATCAGATTGATATCTTGCGCAAATACCAACACTTAGAGAAATATCAGGTCTACTAGCAGTTAAATATAACAAACTACCAATCATACTCCGATAAAGTTTTGAGTCAACATTTTTACCATTAGAGTCTTTTGAGAGTTTCAGGGTAGTACTCATAGGAGTATCGAAATTCTTGCCATTCTCAAATCCAAATCTCTTGATTAGATTCAAGGCATACTTAGATTGAGAGATGAATATTCCTTCAGGTTGTTGCTTAACTTGCAACCAAGAAATAAGTTAATTCCCCAACCATGCTCATTTCAAACTGTGATTTCATCAAGTCTGCAAACTCAGTAGTCAAGTTAGTACAAGTTGATCCATAGATGATATCATCAACATAAATCTGTACTATTAAGATATGATCATTATGTTTTTAACAAATAGAGTTTTATCAACAGATCCCATTTGAAAATTATGACTTAAAAGAAATTTGTTAGTTTCTCATACCATGCCCTAGGTGCTTGTTTTAATCCATAAAGTGCCTTTTTAAGCCGATACACATAATCAGTATTTTTGGGATCTTCAAAACCCATTGGCTGTTCAACATAGACTTCTTCATGTAAATCGCCATTTAGAAAAGCACTTTTCACATCCATCTGATAGATCTTTATCTTTCTAAAACATGCAATGGATATAAATAGTCTGATAGATTCAAGACGTGCTACTGGTGCAAAAGTTTCATCGAAATCAATCCCTTCAATTTGAGTATAACCTTGTACCACTAGTCTAGCCTTGTTTCTAATTATATTTCCACATTCGTCAGACTTATTTTTGAAAATCCATTTTGTTCCAATGATGTGTTTATCTTTAGGTCTTGGTACGAGATACCAAACATCATTTCTTACAAATTGATTAAGTTCTTCTTGCATGCAACAATCCAGTTCTCATCAGCAAGAGCTTCTTTTACATTGGATGGTTCTATTTGGGATGTAAAACATACATAATTACATAAATCCTCAAGTTGTCTACGGGTGCGAACACCAGTGAGAGGGTTTCCAAGAATTTGAGTGGTTGGATGATCTTTAACAGTCCTCAATTCAGATTCAGTCTGATTTGATGAAGTATCGGGTTTATCAATGATTAGAACTTCATCATTATCTGAATTAGAGATTGGCTTATTTAAGTGATCATCAATGACAACATTGATGGATTCTTGAATCACACCAGTCCTTTTGTTCAGAACCCTATAAGCACGACTGTTTAAGGAATATCCTAGAAAAATCCCTTCATCACTCTTTGTATCGAATTTTCCCAAATTTTCACGATCACGTAAAATATAGCATTTGCTGCCAAAAACTCGAAAGTATTTGACAGTAGGCTTTTTATTGAACCATAATTCGTAAGCCGTTTTATTATTATCTTTGCTAGTATAAACTCGGTTAATAATATAGCAAGCTGTGTTGACTGCTTCAGCCCAAAGATTTTTAGAGAGCTTCATGCTATTCAACATGACATTAGCCATTTCTTGAAGCACCCTATTCTTTCTTTCTACAATTCCATTTTGTTGTGGAGTTTTGGGAGCAGAGAATTCATGTAATATTCCTTGGTCAGTACAAAACTTCTCAAAATTGCTATTCTCAAATTCAGATCCATGATCACTACGAATCTTACTGATTTGAGAAGATTTTTCAGTTTGAATCCTTTTGAGAACTTTTCTTACTTCTTCAAGGGTTTCAGATTTATCCCTTAAGAAGACTACCCAAGTGAATCTGGTAAAGTCATCAACTATTACCAGGATATACTTTTTCCCACCACGACTTTCTGTTCTGGTAGGTCCTATCAGATCCATGTGGAGGAGTTCGAGTGGTCTTGATGTGTATTTGAATTCACCTTTTTGTGTGAGTTCTTGTTTGTTTGCCTATCTGGCACTCACCACATATTTATCTAATTTCTGAAGTTTGGGTAAACCTCTTATAAGTTCTCGTTTGCTCAATCTATATAAATTTCGATAATGTACATGTCCAAGACGTTTGTGCCATAAATCAGTCTCGTCTGTATGGACCATGTAACATGTTTGATTAGATGAGCTGGATTCGCTAATAATATAGCAATTTTCAGACGTTCTACGTCCAGTTAATATTACAGAACCCTTATTGTTTAGTATCTCACAGCTTTGATTAGAAAACCGAACACTATGGTTATTATCACATATTTGAGATATACTAAGCAAGTTATGTTTTAAGCCTTCAACATATAAGACATTTTTAAACACAGGAAGATTAAAAAGTTGAACCGTACCTTGGCCTATAATCTTGCAGTTGCTACCATCACCAAATGTGACTGAACCATCAGTCATATCTTTCAGATCCGTGAATAAAGCTTTGTCACCTGTCATATGCCTGGAGCATCCACTGTCTAGGTACCACTTTGAATGACTTGTTGCTTTGAAAGCAGTGTGAGCAACCAAGCAGGCAACTTTAGGAACCCATTTCAAACAGTTTTGGGTTTAGGAACATAGTTGGTCTTCTTTTGTTTATAGTTGTAAGAATGACCTATAGAGTTAGATTTTAAGAGCTCCTTGAGTAAATCAACTATCTTTTCAGGTAGTGGATTTCGTTTCTGATTAAAGTTGACATGGCTGCTTCTAGGTTTTTGAAAAGTTTTTGAATTTCTAGAAAAATCTTGATAAGTACTTTTCCCTTTTGAGTTTGAGGACTCTCCTTTAACAAACATAGGAGGAGTATACTTTTGTTTAGGAGGTAGATTTTTATCGTAGCCCAACCCGGATAGATCGCCACATTTTCTTGATCCGGATAAAAAATTTTCTAACTTTGGATCTCCTTGGGCATATTTCCATGTGTCCTTTAGACTCAGAAGATAAGATACTTCAGTTTTGAATTTCTCAATTTCAGATTTCAAATCAATAATTAGGGAGTTCTTGAATTCCAAATCGCATTTTGATTTTTCAAAACAATCTGAAATTTGTGATTTTTCTAAGACAAGTGATTCAAAACATTCTTTGAGTTTAGAAAACTTTTCTTTTTGAAGTTTAAGTTTGACAGCAATTTTACAACTTTCCTTATATAGGGCATTATAAGCGTCTTGAAGATCATCTTCATTTTCACATTCACTACTCAGATTTTCTTCACTTGTTGAGTCATTATCTGAAAATGTGAATTTGGCTAGAGTCATAAGAGCTTTAACCTCATTGCCCAACTCAGTTTCAGAATCTTCTGATTCAGAAGAAGCTTCAGAATCAGATGATTCATCCCATGTAGCCAACATACCCTTCTTCTTGGGTTTGTCCTTTTTAGGACATCTATTTGCTAAGTGCCCATATTCTTGACAGTTGTAACATTGACTATCTTTCAAAGATTTTCGAGATTTGGGTCTAAACTTCTTTTTATCATTCGATTTTTGAAAATCAACCCTTTTCTTGCTTTTGAAAATCTTGTAAAATTTTTTAGCTAAAAGAGCCATATCATCTTCTGAATCAGAATTTTCTTCTGAATTATATTTAGAAGATTTTAGTGCGATAGATTTACCTTTAGGAGCTTTAAAGTTTAACTCGTAGGTTTGTAGAGAACCAACTAGTTCTTCTACCCTCATATTATCTGTATCACGAAGTTCCTGGATTGCGGTTACTTTAGAATTGAACCGTTCAGGAAGTGAGCGTAATATCTTTGCACACACTTTACTTTCTGGGATTTTATCGCCAAGACCCCACATTGAGTTTACAATGTCATTCAATCTAGTGTAAAAGTCCATAAACATTTCATTTTCCTCCATATGAATTTCTTCAAATCTGGTTGTGAGGAGTTGGACTTTAGATTTTTTACAATTGTAGTACCCTCGTGTGTCATTTCTAATATATCCCAAGCTTGCTTTGCAGTATCACAGGAAATGATTCTTTTGAACTCATCCGGTGATAGTGCGCAAGTGATTGCATTTAGTGCTTTAGCATTTGCACTACTCTCACTTTTCTGAAGAGTGGTCCATTGGTAATATGGTGTGACTTTCATAGATTTTGAACCATCAACCCCAGTAACTTCCATGATAGGAGGTTTCCATTCAGTCACTGTGGCTTGCCACACATTTTCATCCATTGATTTGAGGAAGATCCTCATTCTGGCTTTCCAATAGGCATAGTTGGAGCCATCAAATGGTGGAGGCCTTGTGACTGAAAGGCTATCAAAATTTGACATCTTTTTAAATAGCTTAGATCGTTAGCTCAGGAAATAAATCCAAATAAATAGCAATAAGAACGAGCTATTAGGCTCTGATACCACTTGAAAAGGCCTAGCTATATGTCCTAGAGGGGGGGTGAATAGGACAATGCCAAATAAAACTTATAACAGCGGAATTAAAAAGAATATGATAGCCAAAGTAAATCACAATGCAGGAAAGTAAAACAACCTCAAAATTTAGATCTTGAGAGGTTGATACAAATGTTGTTCTAAGGACAACCTTACACCAAAAACCAGAGTTTATGGTAGGACAACCTTATTTCTAGAAAGATCTTTGTATCAAATCTCAAACCAAAGAGGAATAAAGAAATAAATACAAACTGAATTGAAATAAATTGTAATCAAATGTATTGTTCTAGGGACAGCCATACACCATAAAAATGGCAGGGCAACCTTGCTGGAACAACTTTTAAAAGAAATTGAATATCAAGCTGATAAAGGAATAAGCAGAAAATAAATTCTAAACTATTACAAAATTCTCACAATGCTTGAATTAAATGATTACAACATTCACCACCATACATACATCCCACAAATGAATAATTAAAGATTAGAAGTATAAATCATTCAACCACAACACAAGGGATTATAGTGGTTCGCCTGTGTGTTCACCAACTGTTAAACAACAGCCACACAAAATGCTACTCCACTCCTAATATCCTCACACAGGGGATATTAGCATTCACTAACAAAATAGGTTTTCCCAGGTTCACCAAAAACCTTTACAATTGTGTCTTTGTCTGTGGGCTTACACAAAAAAAAAAACCCCACTTCTGAGTTTTCCTGGCTCTCCTCAGATAACCAATACAACAAGATTTTTCTGGCAAATCTTGAAAGAAACCAAAACAGAAAGGAATTTACAATTAAATGTAAAATACCTGATTATCTCCTTCGTTGTAGCAGCCCGGTAGAACCAAATCAGAGTAGATGATTGAATGTCCAAGTTCAATGTCCAGTACTCAATTACAATGGTTCTAATTCTAATAGATTTTAAATTTAAACCAAGTAGGGCTTGCCTTAATTGATTTTGATTCCAAAGAAAGGGAATAACAATTCCTCTTATCAAATTAGATTGGAATAGCAGAAACAAAATCAATTAAATAAAGCTAAGGAAAGAGAATATTAAATAAGCACACTTAGCTTAGATGGAGCACAAAATTATCTCTCAGAAGTTCGACGAAGATTGGCTTGAATGGATTAATTAATTCGATGATTTCTTCTGAGATTCGTGCTCTATTTATAGGTGAGCAGATCGCGTGTTCGACTGGTCTAGAGAGCTCTTCGACTAGTCGAAGCAATAACAGATATTTGAAAAATCAGGCGCGATAAGCTTTGACCGTTCTACGACTGGTCGAAGGACTCCTTCGACTGGTCGTAGGTCACCTTCGACTGGTCGAAGGTCTCCTTCGACTGGTCGAAGAACTTAAAATTCATCGCTGGACTTTGAGTCGAAGACTTTCGACTGGTCGAAGATGCAGTCGACACTGTTCCTTCGACTGGTCGAACAGATTCCTGGACTAGTCGAAGCCTAACAGAAATTATCTGATTTTTGTAACAAACTTACGACTGATCGAGGAATTTCTTAGACTGGTCGAAGCAACTCTAGGACTAGTCGAAGAAGGCCTAGGACTAGTCGAAGAACAGACCAAACTTATGTAAAATAAACATTCGATTTATGTATCCAAAGTGACCTACTTCTAAGGTCAACCTAAGGTCAGTCAAACCTCAACCATGAAGTAAGGACATTGAAACATTAGGAACTAGTGACCTTGAAGTATGAGCCTTGAAGTCTTGATGGAGTTCAATCTTGAAATCTTGATGTAGCTCAATCTTGAAAGTGTCTTAAGTTCTTTATGAACTGCCTTGTACTCTTCTTGAAGTCTTGCAGCTTGAGTCATGTCTTGTGAGTAGTTCTTGCATTCAAGTTTGATCTTTGTACTCATGAGCTTTGCTTGTTGTGAGCTTAGCTTGTTGTGAGCTTAGCTTGTTCATGAATGTTGATCTTTGAGAGAGCTTCACTTATACAAGATATATAATAGTGATTTTGGCACCACAAATTTGACAACAAACAGGGATATAAAATATAGCACTTATAGCTTATGGTCACAATGGGAACTTGAATTCATGACCTTGTATTGAAACTATTTCGAATCTACCATGAAGGCATGAATAAGGACCTAGGTGTGTGTGTGCACAATTGGCGATGTGTTCACCACACTGAATTTTGTGAGCCCCACCAAGAAATAGGCTATGAATTATTTTTTTTATTTTATTTATGATGTTAAACTTATATGTATTTATGCGTGGATGAATGTGATGTGGATAAGATTGTTTGTGTTTGGATGGATGCAGTTTATGTTTGGATGAATGTAGTTTATGTTTGGATGGATTTATGTAGTTTGGGTTTAGATGGATGTGAATGTGAATATGATTAAATATATTATATAACAGGTGTATACAAGGAAGAATATGATGAAATATATTGTGACAGGTGTATATCAGGAATTTTGTGGAAGAATATTGAAAAAAAAAAAAAAAAGAAGAGAGAGACTTTATAGGTAAAAGTATCATCCAAATTTTTTACCTACGAAAATTTTTGTAGGAAAAAGTATCGTGATATATTTTTTTAAAAATCGTTTTTTACTTATTTTTTACCGACGAAAACATTCGTCGGTAAAAGTTTATAAATATTTTTACCTACGAAAATTGTCGTAGGTAAAAGTTTTTTACTTATTTTTTCCAACGAAGCAATTCGTCGGTAAAAGTTTTTTAATATTTTTACCTACGAAAAAATTTGTCAGTAAAAGTTTTTTATCGACTTTTTACCGATGAAAGACTTCGTCGGTAAAAGTTTTGTAAATATTTTTACCTACGAAAGTTTTCGTAGGTAAAAGTTTTTACTTATTTTTTTCCGACGAAAAAATTCGATGGTAAAAGTTTTGTAATATTTTTAACTACGAAAAAAATCGTAGGGAAATGTTTTTTTTTTTTAATTTTTTACCGATGAAAAAATTCGTCGGTAAAAGTCTTACCTTTGCTGACGAAAATTTTTTTTGTCAATATAAACCTTTACCCTCAAACTTTTACCGACGAAAATTTTCATCGGTAAAACTTTTTACCTACGAAAAATTGAGTTTTAGAGACGAAAATTTTCGTTGGTAAAAGTGGCTTTTCTTATAGTGCCAGCTTAAAAAACAGTTGTCTTTGGAAAGGGTTGGGCGAATGGTCTTCACCATGGGTTTGCTCCCTATAGGTGAGGGTTTGATCCCCCTTCTTGGCTTTACCTTTAAAAGGTTGACATAGCATAAAGACCATTGATGGAAAAATCAAAAGCTAGAATAATAAAAAGTTGAACTGTAAGGAAAGTTTTGGTTTAGGTTATGGTTATCCTAAATGCTCTTGTGATTATCAATGTTATCTTGAAAATAAAGAATTGAGCCTTTGATTGTGATAAGTTTAGGTTTCACTATACATCCATGTAATTCAATGTTTAGAATTGTTCTAATTAATGGATTAATACTTTGAACTTGACTATGAAATTACCATACGCTTGAGTCTAGGAGAAGGTAATGCCCAACATTGATGTGTCTAATTCTATTGTTTTTCAAAAATCATTTGAGTTTATAAAATTATCCTGTGATTCTCTACTTATTTTTTGCATACTTTGCTCGGGACTAGCAAAATGCTGGTTGGGAATTGTATTGAGGGTCAAATATTTCATATTAGACCCCAATTATTACCTGATTTTACGTACATGATAATGCTTAACTCCTATTTTAATCGTGTTTTTATTGCAAGGTGAATTTAGGAAGCTTGGACTGAAAATGGTATTAAAAGCATGGATTTAACGCTCAAGAATTACCAAGGAAAGGGACGGACGCCAGGGGATCGAGATCAAAGAATTTATAGGTCAAAGATCCGAGAAAATCAAGTGATTGGGTTTGAACGGGCCTAAAAGTTGTCCTGAATGCAAGATCAAAGGGTTCCCACCATCCGTTTGGCTCGAACTTTATATCTGGCCTGATGACCCTAAATTAATTGTACACGTCAAAATTCAACCATTTAATCTTTGTGGAAGTGACCCAACGGAGAGATCATAGAGCGCTAGCCATTAAAGAACATCTTGGTAAACCATAAGCGATCAAGGCTCAAACTCTAACGTTAAAAAGAGCGTGAAAAATAACAAGTACTGGTAAAATTTTGTCTCATTTGCACAATATAGTCAGGAGTTACAGACGTTGGAAGTTTCGACAACATAAATGGTAAAATCGTAAATAAGTGATATCATGTGCATGGCACTGTTGCACGAGAACTTCAATTGAAGTTTCAATGGTGAATGTTCTTGGTGCTTGATTAGGTAGTATGGGCCACCTGATTACTGGAATCATTTCATTTTTGACCTCATGCCCTAAATTATGGTAACAAGTCGGATAGACGGAGCAGATCCTCGAAGGAAATAATTATGTAGGTCCCAACTAATACCACAGCCAATCACACGTAACTCTGTTACGTAATGTCAATAACGTTTAACCATTGGGAAGTACCCACTTACCGCATGTGTTGTGGCCCACCTAAAACTCGGATCTACCCTATATTTTAGCACCTAACATAACCCTACAAAACTGATGACGGGAATGGATTTTCTGGAAACCAGGATAGTGGACCCCACCAAATCACGGAAATCAGCTCCTAAGCGGAAGTCAGCCGCTGTAACAGCAGCCAATGAAACCGGTTCGAAAGAGGGAGCTCCTTACTCGGAAACTCCCTACATTTCAGGAGATCTGAACCGTTCAATCCCCACTTAGGAGAGAACCGATTCCAACTTAAAAATAAACGGGAGTGTGGAAGAATCCCAATGATGTTGGGAATTCAACAGAAAACTGCGAAACCGACCAGGTTCGTGTGCAAGAAAACAGAAGCCGATCACGTTTTTTCTGGACCCAACGATCAGGGCAACAAAACGAGGGATTTGTGGGTGCCACAAGCTCCCTAGGGGCCAGGAATCAGTGATCGACAATCTGAACCGTTCGAAAGCATAGGTCAAACGCAAGAAGCGCTGGGAGTCAATCTACTGTTAAAAAACAGAGACTTGGCTGGCTAATTGAACGTTGAACGATGGGACGATCACATACAAAAAGATGACCCATCAAAGGATCATCCTACGGCCAACAACATGAATGGTGCAGATGGAGGATGATCTCCTAGAAAATCGGACCGGAATCATCTCAGCGGCGCAGTTGTGCACGCTGTTACGCAGCCACCAATAAGCAATGTGCAAGAACATAGTACAGGTGTCAGTGATTGCGGATTGCTGTGGGCCTCTGTTTTGATGTTTATGAGAAATCGGCACCGTCCATCCTATAAGGACAAAAAACCTGATCAAGACATGGAGGATTGCCCGGCGATCAACAAGGAAAGTGGGCAATTTTCTGCTTGTCTTCTTGGCTGCGTAAACTGATCTACGCAAGGAAATTCTTGGTTGCGTAAAGAGTATTTGTCCGACTCCCACCGACTCCAACTATTCCGCCGACAGAGATTTCCTATAAAAGAGAGAAGAAAACGTAAAGGGGGGGCATCCTCGGATCTTTTGACGTGAGAAGAAGCTATGGAGAGAGAAAAAGTGGCCGGCCTCACCTTTTCTTCATCCTTTTCCATTCTTCCTCTTTAGTTTCTTTCTTCCTTCCTTATTGTCTTTAAGATATTTTAGCTAGATCATGTCTGGTTAAGCCTCTTAGCTAGGGCTAAGAGGTGAAGCTTGTAGTGTGATGGGATTGGTTCTAAGTCTTTGATTCATGCTTTACTGAACTGACTTTGATTATAGTTTGGTTATGAGTATTCGTAGTTTTTAATGGTTTATTGTGACTTAAATTACGATGGATCTGCGATAGCTTTGGGTATGTTCTTTGCATTATAGGGACTGTGAACATGGGAGCCCTGTTGTTCACCATCGTCTCACGGGCATGGTTGGATGACGGAACCCTTCCTAATGTTCATAAATTCCTTAGATTGGATGTGGATTGGCTAAATTCTATTGTTTGCTTTGTCACATGGGCATGGTTTTGTGATGGAATCAATTCTAATTCGCATACCTTTCATCTCTTGAAAGTTAGATCAAAGGAAGTTCAGATTTGATTTTTAAGGTTATGAATCAAGCATAAATCTCCCTGATCTCTACAAGTGAATCCTTGGCACCCTAGTTTCCCACCTTTGAATTTCATAGTTTTAGTTTAATCATTCACCATTATTCTTTCATATTCACCTGATTTAGATTACATCTTTGCCTAGTCCTAGTTCAAGTTACTTTCAGATTACGTACAAGTTCAGTCCCTATGGATTCACCCTCGGTCTTACCGAGATTATTACTACATCACAACCCTATACTTGGGGGGTGAACAGGAATTCAACAAAATACATGCCTAATCCTCATCTTTAATCACTTCCTCCATATCTAGATCCTTGAAAATTAATTTTGTTAAAATTACTGGTGTGGGCCTCCACATCTCCACCTTCCGCCATCCTGAAGTTGAACAACTGCAACTTCAAGTGTAGACGATTTTCCTGGAAATTTTAGCATAAACATCTTGTAATTTCACCCACAACTCGGCTGTGGTTTTCTCCCTCATGACGTTGTAGAAAACCTCATCCCTTAGGCACAATCGAATTAAGGATTTAGCCTTCTTATCAAGGATCCTCCTTTCATCATCATCTATAGAGGAACGTCACTCCTCACAAGCTTCATCAAGCCTTTGATGAGTTAATAGACGAATCATCTTAATCTTCCATAACTCAAAATTATTTTTACTTGAGTACTTCTCAATGTCATACTTCGGATTTCCAGCCATTGAAGCTCCTCCTAACAGATTTAAGCCTGTGCCCCAACGTTATCTCTGATACCACTTGTTGGGGGGCTGCAGAGGCACACATAGTATAATCTAGGAGAGTAATCCAATCGCATAAACCAAGCAACACAAGAACACGTAGATTTTTACATGGCAAAACCTTTGTAGGAGAAAACCATAACACAAAGTGACAGATGATCACTATGAAAGTAGAAATTACAAAAAGAAAGAGGTTACCCGATTCGAATAACCTCGAATCTCACCCTTGCTACACCCTTTGAAACCCTTGGATGAATTAGAAACCCAAAGAATACCTCCCAATCTCGTTTACACCCATATTTATAGCCTTGGGAAGAATCCTAAATGAAGTCGGAAACAAATTCCACAGATCTGGAAAATCTGCATAATACTATGTAATTGTTCGATGTCATCGAACACCCTTTGATGTCATCGAACACTTATCCTTCGATGACATCGAAGACACTTCAATGGCATCGAAAAACTACCAAAACTCTCTAGAGATGACACATGGAATTCCGGATACCTTCGATGACATCGAACTTGTCATCGAACAGTCTTCGATGACATCAAAAAAAGCACCCTATTAGTCTAGCGACCAAATAGAGAAAATCCAGAAATACTCGACGACATTGAACCTGTCATCAACAGGTTACTGAATATACAAATTTAAGACATCTAACACTGGGGAGACGATCATTTATGCGGAGCATGCTCAAATGTATGAGGCCAACATAGTGACTTTTTGGCCATCACTTCAACAATTGCGATCTCGTAATTTGGGTCATTGTAATACGTCTTTAATGACGAGTTCTTTTTCTTAGCTCCTTCTCGCAAGAGTTCTTCGTACTTAGAGACTTTTTTGATCAAGTTGTATAAATCTATGAACTCTGTGCCTATGAACTTCTTACGAAGCTTGTATTCAAGCCTGTCTTGTGCAAGCTGTGAAAACTCAGCTTTGGTCATAAAAACCTTACAACAACTTTTTGCCCACTTAAACCGTGTGATATAGCTCTCACATGTCTCTCCAGGCAACTGTCGAAAATGGGCTAGATTGGCCATAATGATATCTCTATTCTTAAAGAAGAACTGGGAGTGGAACTTTTCTTCCATCTCTTGTCAAGTGTGTACCGAATCTAGCAATATATTTGAGTACCATAAGAAGGCTGCTATTATTACTGAATGACCAAATAACTACAACTTATGATAGTTATTGTTGGCCAATTCTCCACATTGCATTGTAAATTGGCTAACATATTCGATGATCGATTGGCTGAGCTCAACTGAAAACAAGGCAAAATACGGTCGATAGTTCCTTGGCAATGAGTGTTTTCGATCTATCCATTCGGGGTATGGTTTATGATACACCGAGATAGTGTTACGGCCGAGGACTTGAGCAGCAACTTCTTGAATGATTTGGATAATCTGGTCGTGATCCACCCACTGAGGTTCAAAGACTAGTGGTGGGTTGGGGCCAAATTTGTTCAAATTATCCTGGAATCTGTATAATTGTTGAGGGTTTAATTCTCCTTGCAATCCCCAATTCTGATACTCAAGTATGAAATTCCTAACCTCTCGCTCCGATCGCCTAACTTCCAAGTGAGGTGATACATTTCTTACCTCCTAGACAGGGACCGGTGGTGGATTCTGTAGCAAAGGCGGCATAGGTGGAAGTGGAGTTGCATTGCCGATGAAACTTCCCTCGACATTTATTGCATTTTCAATAGTGTTCATTCAGTCATCATAGCTATCAATTGGTGCATGGCTTTGGTCTGGCTAGTCATATACCGATTAATATCCCCATCTTAAATACAAAATTTCTCTCCCTAGAAGAACAGTCTGAGAAGTCAATGCTCCTCCTTGATCACCAGTGGCATACATTGGACTATTGTTCAAATTTAATGCCTCAAGGTCTATTGGAACCGACATGTCCTATGCTAGAGGTGATGCGGTTGGCGTAGAGGGATCGACCCCAACAATATGAGCACTTCTTCTATTCATAATTGGCATTATTTCACCGGTAAGTTAGAGATATGGTCCCACTGAGTGTGCTAAAAACATGTTGTTGCTGCTCTTGGCATGGTGTGTGTGTGCGCGGGCATCCCAGAATTGAAATTGTGATTGAACCGAACAACAATGACCCCAAGCGCCAATATAGGCAGACATATAGTGCATAACTGGGATCTAAGGCGATCGACCGCCTATTCAGCCACTCGTTGAACATGTAAAATGAGATCAAGCGATATTCAGAGGGTGAGATTCATCCTCTGATGATGGGTTGCACATTTGCCTTCCGTACGAAAGGACTTTTCGATACGGATAGAATAAAATGAGAAAAGAGATTCTTACAATCGGTCATGGAGAACAACTATAGAATGCCTTTGCAATTGATAAACTGAATCCAGCGTGCGAGCATAGAGTCAAATTACAGCTAAAGTTACTAGTTAATGCTACAGATTACACTATGGAATGTAAACTGCGGATTGAAAAGGTAAATGATTACACTATGGAATGTAATTTAGTGGATTTGAAAAGTAAAAGATTACACTTTGAAATGTAAATCAACCGAGATTCAAAAGGATAATTTGAAAGATAGATTTGGTTTGTTTGGGTTGTTATGAGATGAAATTTTCTTGTTGAATTCCTCTTCTATTTATAATTTTAACTAGATTATCTAAATTCTTCCCACGTTCCGACAGTTACCATAACCGTTCACCATTACCTGAACTCCTCTGTTTCTCCTCTTACCATCTGTCTTGTAACTGTTTCACACGATTCCTTCTTTATCGGCCACTCAAACAATGACACGGCATTACCTTATATGCTCCAGTTGTTATGATCAAGAGATCTTCTTGTACATATCTGCATATCCTCAAATACGCCATACAGATCCTTACATATCACATGTAACTCCCTCTGCTTGGTTCTCACAAGAAATAACAATAATGGGAATGAATAGTATGTACACGTCTTATTGTCTTATTATACCGATTAAGTGATCATGGTTAATTTGCAACAAGTTCCTAATATTTTGAGGCGTACAAGATCATGGACATATATTTATTTAATTTTATCATGCATTAGACATGTGCATATATGACATCATGTTTATCATCATTAAATTATGCTAATTAATGGAAAACATTGTGTAGAACAATATTTCATGAAAACTTCACACACAATTTATTCAATGTTAAGTAAGATTGCATTGAAAAATTCCGTGGAACTCCAATGGGGTTGGATATGATCTCACTGGGCTTTTAGCTCACCAAAATGAGGTAATTTGAAGAGGAAAAAGACGTAGGCAAAGCAGTACCTAGACTGCCCAGGGATTCTAGGTGGGGCCCACTGCCATGTTTGTGGGACATCTACATCGTTCATTTGTTTGGCAAGCTCATTTTAGGATATTCAACCAAAAACGAGGTGTATAAAAAACTCAAGTGGGCCACATGAGAGGAATCAGTGGATATTCAGCTAGAATAGTTGAAACATTCTTGTGGCCATAAAAGCTTCGCTTCAGACTAAAGTTTTAGTATTTTCACTTCATCCCAGTGGTAATGACCTTATAAACGGTTTTGATGGCATATAAACATCATGGTGGATCCCAGGAAGGTTTCAATGGTAGGTATTTCTTTCCCCAATTTTCCCTCTCGTGTGGCCCACCTGAATTTTGTCACTTGTCATAAAATGAGCTCGCCAAACATATAAATGGGGTAGATGTCCCAGAAAAACATGGCGATGGGCCCCACTCAGTATCCTTGTGCAGGAACTTCCTGCGAAAGGCTTTCACAAGAAATCCGTGTCCGATAAACGGAAATCATGCTCAGCCAATGGTTGCATATCTTCTTACCAATGGGCAAGTGACAAGTGGCAGGCTGCCAACCGTCCACGCGAGCGCTGATTCATGTCTGGATTTTGAACAGGTCCAGCTGGATGTAGATTAGCTATTGAACCAGACAGTAGCTGGTGGGCAACATATTATGCATCGCCTGACACGTGGATGAGCCTCGTTTGTTACAGGTGCCCCATATGGGGTGACATTTCACATCTGGTTCACTTGATTATGCTTTATTGTGGTCTTAAACGCTAATGTGTATGGGCTTGGGCTTGGGTTTGCCTAGATTTTCAGGGTTTTGTGGGGTTCCTACAACACTCTGATCAACTTGTTAGCCCTAGATGGTGTGTCTACAGTGATGCTCTCTGATAGGTCCATATAGTCACTATTTGACAATTAAATAATAGCTAACATCCACTAAACAAGGTCATTATTCCATGCCATTAGCCCACATCACACACTTCACTCAACTCCAACACTTCATACTCTGCATGAAGCAGTCTTGGTAACATGGTCGTATCTTACTCGTCAACGGTTGGATCGAGGAGAACTTATACTCATCGAAAAGCTAACTCGAAGACCTACGATCCAAGCTTGGAATCAAGACATTCTGACATCGCTTGGTCTATCAATGGGGTCTACAACACAGTTGAGGTATCCTTAATCACAACTGCTTGGTCAGCAACACATATCTTTGTTTTTTGGAATAGATTTCCCTCGTTATAACTTGGATTGCAATGAAACAAATTTTGGGTGAAACTAAACTTGATGAACTTTCCAATGCACCAAACTTATCTCGATCAGACACCGTTTGCTTCTCCATTCGTTGTCTCAAACACGGGCAACAAATGATATCCAATTCTCAACAACGTGAAAAGTATGACTTTTCAAACTTCAAAAGCCACTCTAAAACTCACAACTTTGAAAGTATATCTTCCATATAGATATTGCAAATTCTAACCAGTTTCAAATTTTAAAAATAATAATAATAATTTTTTTAAAAAAAAAGTAAAAATTTTCCAAATTGGTAAAACTACTTTGATCAAAAGTGAAGGGAATCAACCATCTAAATGATTGATATTATTTCTCTTCCTAATCGATAGATTCTATATTTGTATTAGAAATGACAGTAAATATCATATTCGTGGAGTGGAGTAGAAACATAAGTGTACTCTTATGAATGTGGAATATATCAAATTAGTTACAATTGAAATTGTCAATTCATCCATAACTACTTATGGGCCATATCCTATTATGAGAAAATAGCTGACAAAGAGATTTGTCATCATGAGATGAAGGCAAAAGGGAAATAGAGAGAAAAAAATGTGCCATATTATTTTCTTATAATAAATAGCTAAGAAAGAGATTTGTCATTATGAGATAAGATGAGTAAGAAATAGAGAGAAAAAGGGGCTATATGATATTCTAAGAAATGACTAAGAAAGAGTATTGTCATTATGAGACAAAAATGACCGAAAAATAAAGAGAAAAGCCATCGCGAGTGGAGTTTAGGGTTTGGGAGGACATGAATCATGTTAACTCTTTTTTACATAGTGGGTAAAACAACCAAATTTCCCCACCACATAGTATATGTGAGATCAGTTCCATCCATCAGGTTTGATGCTCCATGTTAAGCCTTACAAGAAAATTCAGCCAAATCCAAACTCAAGTGGGCCACATCATGGAACAATGGAGATGGAATGCCAAATATAGGTTGTTTTTATTTTTGGGCTAATGTGGTGTGTATCCTTCATCAAACCATCTCATCAAATGTAACTCACTAGAATCAAGGAGCTGAGGCAGAAAGCGAATTTCGCCATCTCTAGGATCCCCGGTGAGGTTAACGGCCGGGGGATGGTCTTGCTAGAGTGGGAGCTGTGAGTCAATCCTCTTTTTGGACCAACAACTGTGGCAAATCTTCCTGGGCTTATTCAGGGACTCTACTTCCAGGATAAAGCTGGGATTGGAGCTCTTAGGGAATTCTGATTTGGATCCTCTCTTGGTACTTTTATTTTTATTTTTATTTATTTATTTATTTATTTTAACATCTGTAAATAATAGGATAGGTGGCTGGCCCTTTATTTGTTGGCCCACGCCCGCAGGAAAGCTGCTCATTTTGTAAGTTTGTTCATGATATCAATACAACTTCCGCTTTTCCACCAAAAAAAAAAAAAAAAAAAACTAGAATCAACTGAAGCTACAAAAATATGAATCTCAACGTTCATTAATCTATATATTGAGTAATGGCCACAACTCAGTATGATAACCAATCATGGCCAAATAAACACATCCACATGTAAAAACAGTAGCACTAAAATATCAATATAACCCAATGAAAAAAATGCATGCGTATATTCATATTTAGAACAGCCGACAGCACAAAGTCTATTAGGAAGAGTCCTTCCGGCCCCATCCAACCCATTTGCCATCGGAATCTGATTGCATGACCACGATGGTGTAGTGACTTCACCAAGTCACCAAATTACAGTTGTTCACGCCATGATGATGCATGTGTTCTAAATCCCATGGTAATGTATTGATGTCACCAAGCTCTGTTGGCCCCACCATGATGTATATATTCTATCTACACTGTCTATCCATTTGACGGGATCATTTTAGGGTATAAGCTAAATAATGTGGCAGATACAAAGCTCAAGTGGATCACACTAGAAAAAATTAGTGTACACAATGACACACAACGTTGAAACATTCCTAGGGTCTACCATAATGTTGATTGGACATCCAACTTATTCATAAGGTCACAAAGACTTTTACCAAGGGAAAACACAAATATCAGCTTGATCCGAAACTTCTGTGGTCCTAATAAATTTTCATTGGTGGATGTAATTGTCCCCACTGCTTTCTGTGGTGTGGTCCACTTGAGCTTTGAATATTTTGACTGGTTTTTAGTCTTATGCCCTAAAATGATCTCAAAAAATAAATGGACCGGTGTGGATATAGTACATACATCATGGTGGGGCCCACAGTACTTGGTGACGTTAACACACCACTGAGGTCGGTGGTGTGGCACACCACGCAATCAGCTTTCTTTGCCATTTAGACGTGTCCGGACTCCGGACTCTGAAAAATTCTCCGACGACTTCACTGAATGATGTAAACGGTCCACGTACGTGGACAAGAAAACGAAGGATTCCTTGCCCTTCACGATCGGATAGCACCAGTTTTCTTCGGTCTGTTAGAAAAACTTTTTATAGACTCCTGTGCAAGTTTACAACCGTTTAAAAGGAAGTGGAGGATCATCATCCTCACCTGAGGCTCCAATGGACAGCTATCCATACTGTTAAATTTATGTGTCCCATTTCAGGTGGAGCATATATCTAAAATTACAATGATGAAGCAATCATAACAATAGTGACTAATAAATGAATGGTTAAAGTAAAACTTGAGTGGACCAAATTCAAACGAAAGAATCAGATGGTTAATAATATCCTATCAGTGTAATTTTTCGGTGATGCTCCATCCACAGTTGGGTCGTTAATTAGGATGGCCTGGATTGCCATACAACCATGTCATGTGTACGGTTGAAGAGTGACCACTGATTTTCACATGGTGGAAAACCAACATATAAAGCCTAGCGGATAAGTGGACGCAGTCTAAAGATTATCCGCCTAGTCATTTTCCTTCGGGTCTCCGTTGTGGAGGTTGTAGTAAAAGCCTTTTAGACATGGAGATGGTTGCCGTTCAATCAATGACTTATAAAGAGACAAATGTCCACATTGACAGTAGATTACCTCAAAACCAAGGGTTGGAATATTCCAAATTAGGAAGTTTTCCATCCATTATCTATTCACGTGATGGACAGTCATTCGGGCTAGATTTTTTTAGGGAGCAATGGACAAATAGTTGTAAACACCGCTTCTGGGTCCACTTGTAAAAATTGAAAGCCCAGGAAAGTAGTTCGTATGCCCGCTTGGATGGTATACGGTATACGACCTGACGTGAACTGGACCTATGTACGGTGTACTCGGGTCTGCAGCGAAAATGGGGCACGCGGATTTCCTGGCGGGCGAATTAGGTACTACTGAATGGCCACCGTGATGTATGGATTTTATCTACACCATTCATCCATTTTTCCATACCACTTTAGAATAATGGTCCAAAGATAAGGGAGATCCAATTCTCAAGTCACCACAAGAAGCAGTGGTACTAAGGATGCCCATCATTGAACCTTTTTAGGATTCACCGTTTATTTATTTGCCATCCAACCTATTAATATGGTCAGGTAAATTTGGATGAAGTGAAAAAATAAATACCATCTTAATTCAAAATTTCTGCAGCCCCCGAGAATATTTCAACGGTAGGAATTTAATCCCCACTTTGTGGTCAATTTAAACCTTGGACCTTTACTATTATAGGTTTTACCATGTAAAATGATATGTAAAAATAGGTAGACAGTACGGATAAAATTCATACATCACATTGTCCCTCAATGGCCCTCGGTGCCTCCGCCTGTCCCGAGATCCGAACATACAGGGTATTATCTAATCCGCGCCCGATTTCCTGTAATCCACGTAACCCGAATGCCCGTGGAGCCACTTATGAGATTTCTCTGTGACATCTACTACGTCTATCCAGTTGGAAGCGGATTGCGACCTGCCCCCGTTTGACCAGTGGGAGCTTTGTGGAGCCACTTATGAGATTTCTCTGTGACATCTACTACGTCTATCCAGTTGGAAGTGGATTGCGACCTGCCCCGTTTGACCAGTGGGAGCTTTGTGGAGCCACTTATAAGATTTCTCTGTGACATCTACTACGCCTATCCAGTTGGAAGCGGACTGCGACCTGCCCCCGTTTGACCGGTGGGAGCTTTGTGGAGCCACTTATGAGATTTCTCTTTGGCATCTACTACGCCTATCCAGTTGGAAGCGGATTGCGACCTGCCCCCGTTTGACCGGTGGGAGCTTTGTGGAGCCACTTATGAGATTTCTCTGTGACATCTACTACGTCTATCTAGTTGGAAGCGGATTGTGACCTACCCCCGTTTGACCGGTGGGAACTTTGTGGAGCCCACTGTGATGTGTGTGTTTTATCCACCTGGTACATATAATTTTTTGGTAGGTGCTAAAAATTGAGGGGTTCATACAATTGAACACCCACCATTAAAATTTTACTGGGAGCCACAAAATTTTTGGATCAAACTGGAATTTGTGTTTTCTCTTCACGTAGGTTTCTGCGGCCTTATGAACAGGTTGAATGGAAAATAAAAATCATGATGGCCCCGGGAAAGTTTCAACAGTAGGAATCATTATCAATGCAGCATCCTGTGGTGTGGTCCACGTGAGCTTTTAATCAACATCTTTTTTTGGATCATTATATTAAATGATCTGAAAAATTGGATGAACCGCATAGATAAATCCCATACATCACGGTGGCCCCACAAAGTCCCTGCATGGAACGATTCCGTCCGAAGGGTACCCCAACACAGAAACTGAGTGATTCAATGACACCACTAAAAACTTCATAAGGCCCGCCGTAGTGTTTGTTTGTTTGCCATCCAAACTGTTGGTATGATTACACGACCTGGATGAAGTGACATGCAACCACACTGAAAATTTTGATCTTCCTTAGTTTATGTTCCCTTCACTAAAGTGAGTCAGAAAAATGGATGGACGGTGTCGATTTACAACACATACATCAAGTTGAGCCCACCATCATGGCCTCACTTAATTTGCCTATGTTGTAGGGGCTGTATATTTACCACTTAATATGCTCTTGAAATCTAAAAATCAGATTTCAGATATTTAATATGTTATTTTGGGTGTTTGTTTAATAGACTTAAAATAAGTTTTTAATATAAATTAAACACTGAATTAATTCGGAGGTGGTCTGTGGGCCGAAAGCTGTAAGAAATAAGTTTTTAATATAAATTAAACACTGTATTAATTTGGAGGTGGCCTGTGGGCTGAAAGCTGTAAGAAATATATCCGGAATGCGATAAGTGGCTTTCCCTTAATTTTTTTCTTCTGAAAATGGCAACTTTGCCCCTTCTCTTCAGTAATTGATCGTGATTTAGAGTGGACTTCATTTTTACATGGTAAAGTCCGGTGGGTCCCTTTATTTATGTGGCAAATATTATGATATAACAGAAACTTCCTTTTAAAAAAAATAAAAATTGTGGTAAATATCCACAAGTCCATTCAACTTTTTAGATAATGGTAAGACATGATACGAAGAATGAGGCAGAACCAAAACTTAAATGGGCCACACCACAGAAAGCTGTGGAAGCAATGGCACCAACCATTGAAACCGTCCTAAGGCCCACCATGTTGTTTATTTGCCATTCAATGATGTTTATTTACCATCCAAAATGTTAATAAGGTCACACGACCGATGTACCAAAAAAGCAAATATCAGCCTGAAACAGAACCTATGTGGCATCAAGAACTTTTTAAAGCCGCATAAGTCTTGGATCAATCTATATTTGTTTTTTCCCATCCTCACAAGGTCTATGCAACCTCTTTATAAGGTTGGATGACAAATAACATCATGATAGGCTCCCCGATGGTTTCATAGTTAGAAATCATTGTACCCATGGCTTTATGCAGTGTGGTCCTAGTAGCAACGGAAGTTAAGTGGGGGCTAATGTGATGTCTATGAGAAATCCACCTCTTCCATCCATTTTCCAAATCATGCTAGGACATTAGTACTTAGTAAAATTAATAGATATTTTTATCAAACAAAAATTTTTGGATTTATACTAAATTTCAGGGTTTAGAAATAATTTACCAAAGAGTAAATTCATACACAATGGATCCGGTACTTAAATTATTTTCAGATTTTTTTCTTTTATTCAGCTCAAGTTTCCACGATGACAGTCAGTTCAGGCATCTGGGCCTACCTTTGGGCCCACTGTAATCTTGATGTAACATCTGGGCCGTCCATTTTTTCAGTATATGTGTGTGGGATGTGCTAACTAGTCTATAACTAATTTTTAAATAAGCAACTAGTTTATAACATAATAGTGTATGTGTGTGTGTGGGATGTGTTAACTATCAATACTAAGTATTCATCTAATCATGCATACGTAATTAAACATTCAAATGCATGAGCATAATTAAACAAGTGCACAAATAAAAATCTCAAACGCAATCATATATAGTGGTTTGGCTACTTGCCTAATCCACTCCCAGCGAATGCCCTCAACCCATGAGTGTACCAGATTTTACTATTGAAGTTTTTAAATCAGATTAACCTCTAATCTTAACAGTCATACAGAATGACTCTAAGATTTAGGCCCTATACAAGAGTCAAGGTCCTACACAAGAACGTAGTACATACACTCTTGTCGGAGACTCCTGCAAGAGACTTTAGTTAATTTTCTATACGCTTACCAACAACCTTGGTGTAACAGAAGGCCCTACAATTACTCTCGTCGGAGACTCCCACGGAGATCGACACATAAACACTCATGCCGGGTGGCCTATATAAGGACTTAATTTAGACCCTACACAAAAGCCAAGGTCCTACATAAGAACTTAAGATTTAAGTCATATACAAGAGCTAAGGTTCTACACAAGAACCTCGGTTGAGTTTGGATCACAAACTCTTACCCTCAATCATACACAAAGACAGAGAGTATATGGACTCATACACTTGATAACTTGTCGGATTGAGCCCCTTTTATAGTAGCTTCTTGGGTTGCTTGATCGTCACTCTTAAATACTTTAATCAGCTCCATGATGCTTCTCCGATAATGATGTCATTGTTTTGTCAAAGCCACAACTCCAAGATCAAATACTTTACATATGATGCTCGTTCGAGGTGACCAAGGTGATGGAAGGTTGGTTGAATCTCTTACAACTAATGAGAAGTTGCATGTATTTCCTAGGAGATTCACCTAGATGGGTCTTCTAAAGGATTTAGATAATGGTATGCCAAAATAGCTTAAGTTTATTCTCTAGAAAATGGAATAGTTCAAGCACATCTTTAAGGTAGAAGTTGGAATCCTCAAGGAAGATTGCTTAGAACTCAATGGTATAAAGGCTTAGGGTGAGGAATATGAACATAGATTCACCTAAGCTTCTATTACACCAAAAACTCATTCAAATCCCCAAGAACTGAATGCCATTTATAAAAAGTTTGATTTCCAACAGTAAAAAAAAAAAAAAAAAATGGGCAGAAAATGGCTATGTCAATTCCATGGAAGGAGGCTTCGATGCCGTTGAAGGCTACCTCTATGCCATCGAGAAAATCAAATATTCTTGATGGACATATCTGACTTATTTGTTCGATGCCATTGACAGACCTTCAATGCCATCAAACTTAACCTTTTATGTCATCAAAAGTGGCCTTGCTATCATCAAGAAATTCAGAAAGAAATGTGATTTCTTGCTGGACATTTCTGATTCTTGATCGATGTCATCGATGGATCTTTGATGTCATCGAACTTAACCTTCGATGTTATCAAAGGTGGCCTCGATTTCATCGAGAAATTCATAAATAAATATGAATTCTTGTTGGACATTCCTGATTCTCGATCAATACCATTGAGGGGGCCTTTAATGCCATCGATGGCCCTTCGATAGAAGCTCTATGGGATCGAACAACCATCGAAAAAATTACTATTTTGGCCGTTTGTTTTCATAGTAACTTCGCATCTCTTTTAGCCTTATTTATCATGTTCTACGTGGGTTCCTAAAGCTAAGGGATGATCAAATAGGTTTTCTTATTTAGCTTAGATCATCTAGAGGTCAATGGTTGTTTTGGGTCAAGAGTTAGGGTTACCAAGGCATATCTTTTAAATGTTCTTTTTTCCTTAATGCTTTATCTTCACTGTATCTTCAGTATTCACTTTTCAAGGGCTCAACCGACTATGTGACACCAGGACTCATTTGATTGACAAATAAAGTACAAAAATCAGTTAACTAACAACACTCGTCACCGATAAAAACTTCCCAGGGCACTATAATGTTTATTTTCCATCCAACCTATTGATAATGTCACATAGACCTTGATGATGAAAAAAAAACAAATATAAGCTTGATCCATAAATTTTTGTGGGCATTAGATCACCACTTTGTATAGTGACGTAGTCCACCTGAGATCTGGATCTGCTTCGTTTTTTGGGACCATGGCAGAAAATGACATGGGAAAACGGATGGACGGCATGGATATATAACTCATACGTTAAGGTAGGCCCCACGGCCTCACAGAAGTCTATCTTTCCCGCGTCACTGAAACCGCCTCCATTGTGGACTATTCTGCTCTGGTTTCAACAACCCTAGTCATTTCTATAACAACCAACCTAAATCTAAATTGAATGGTCTATGGCCCCACCAGATTTCTATGTAACATTAGGCCGTCCATCATCTTTTAAGGGTTCCTTCATCATTTTATTCCAAATATCAAGCAGATCGGAAGTTTAAGTGGGCCACAACATGAGTAACAGTTGATTTAGAACTGCCAACCTAATTTGAATCATTCCGAGGGACCCACCGTTCTGTTTATATGTCATCCAACCCCTTCATAAGGTGAGTTACATCAAGATGTAGGGAAACTCATATACTAGTTTTATATAAAACTTTAGTGGGCCCAAAAAAAACCTTTCAAATTGATCATGCATCCAATCGTTACTTTTCCTTGTGGTGTGATCCACATTGGATTTCCATGAGCATGATTTTTGGGAATAAGTGCTAATATGATAGGGCACAAATGATGGACGATGTGGATTTCACAAACACGTGTGGATCTCCTTTCTTAAACTTTTGGTGTGAGTGCGGGCATCATTCCACGTTTTGCTATCTTCCAATCCAGAAGTATTTGGGTATGGTTCCATATAGAGGTGGGCATCGAGCCGAGTCGAGTCGAGGTGGGCCAAGCTTGGCTTGGCTTGTCCATGATGTACTCGAGTTCGAGCTTGAGCTCGAGCTTGGCCTCGAGCTCACATTGAAGCTTAGCTTGTTTGCCAAAGCTGTCAAGTTGAGTTCGAGTCAAGCTAGTGATTTGAGTCGAGTCAAGTTTTACCTCGATTCGAGCTCGAGCTTGTTGGGTGAGAGAGTAATGGATTCTGTTCTTGATCCTCCTCTATTGATGAAAAATTCAAAAATCTTAGAGAATCAAAGCAAAACCCAATGAAAAAACTAAACAAAGTTTCGAATCAGATGAGGAAACTGTAAGAACCGATCTGTTCTTGATCGTCTTCCACCAGCAGAAATTCAAGTACTAGAAAAGAAAACAGAGCAGAACACAGAAGAAATCCAAGTAAGAGCTCTAGCCAATCAGGACCATTGGATTTCTTGAAGCTCTAACAATTCTGAGAAGAACGCATCTCGAATTTCTTGGGTTTCTCGCTTAAGAAGTAGATCTCAAGAGATTGAAATCATACTATTGTGAAGTTGAAATGAAAACTGGTGGTGGTGGTCGGGGCGGGCGTTGCGGCTGGCAGTGGGCAGAGAAAGAAGAAAAAAGGGAAAGGGAAGGTGGTGCATTGCGGTCGGGTAGAGACTCTAGGGTTTGTTTTTTTTTTTTTTTTTTTTTTTTTTTTTTTTTTTTTTTTAAAATACGTTTAAACTTAAAACTTATATATATATATTTTAATATATTTATTAATCGGAGCCGAGTCGAGCTCGAGTTCGAGCTTCGAGTCGAGTCGAGTTGAAATGCCCCTGGTTGAACATGGCTTGAACTCAACTCGAGCTTCAAATAATTAGCTTGGGCCTCACTATGAGCCAATATATATATATATAGATTATATATATATCTATATATATATAGATATATATATATATATATATATATATATATATATAATATATATATATATATATATATATATATATATCACATTGGGTTGTATCAAATGGGCTGAATCAATGGGTCGAATCAAATGGGCCGAATCAATGGGCCGAAACAATGGGCCAAGTCGAATGGGCCGAATCGAATGGGCGAGTCGAATGGGCCGAATCAAATGGGCCGAATCAATGGGCCAAGTCGAATAGGCTGAATTAAAGAGTCGAATCAAATGGGCCGATCAAATGGGGCAAGTATCTGGGCCTCGAATACATATATGGGTCATGCTACACGGGCCTAACAATACAAACAGGTGGGCCCCGCACATGGGCCAAAATACATCACGATGGGCCTCATGGATAGGCCGAACCAATGGGCCTCAAGTGGGCTGGGACCACACCTAAATCATTTCAATAGTTGTAGGTTGTGACATGTGTACCACTGTATCCTATTGTTCCATGGGGCACATGGCTCACTAATGATGATCGGCATTGTCCCAAACATTGTCTATGTAAATCCGCACCATCCAAACATTTCCCATGCAAAACAGCACCATCCAAACATTGGACGACACCGTCCAAACATTGTCCAGCACTGTCCAGCATTATCTGATGATGTGGATGAAATAATATATCATGGTGGTGTCCACGTAGTGGCCCACCAGAGATTTGAATCTGCCTCAGTTAGTCTCAAGCCTTAAAACAAGCTTGCCAATGGATGGACGGTTTGGATGGAACACATCCACACGTGGGACCCATAGAACTTGCTGACGTCAGTTAGTAGATGGGTCCCACCATCTGAACGGCTGGGATATCACGTGAGACCCACGGAACTTGCTGACGTCGGTTAGCAGATGGGTCCCATCATCTGGACATCTCAAATGTCATGTGCACGTCATGGTGGGGACCCACCGTTCAAACGGATGGACGACTAGGATGTAAGGTGGGTCCCATGTGCATAGAACACATACATCTGAGGTGGGTCCACACGTGTGGACCCACAGCTTTGGAGGAAGCTGATATTTGTGGTTACTGCTGGACGGTGCGCATTCAGCACCAGAAAATGGTGGGACCCACCTCAATGGACGCTTGGGATGTACATATACATCACGTGGGACCCACAGAACTCACTGACGTCAGTCAACAAGTAGGTCCCACCATAAAAAATGGGTGGACGGCATGGATACTACACATGCATCATGATTGGGATCCACCGTCCATGAGTTGGACGGTGGATGCAAGGCATCATCAAGGTGGGTGCCAAGTGGTGGCCCACTGCAAACGCTGCATACAGCAGCAGCCGTGTGGCTAGCTGGTGGCTAGCGCACACCAGCCAAATCCCTTAAAAAGGTGGGTCCCCCATGAGGCCACACGTAAGGACATATATCTGTATGTATATATACATACCTTATATATATATATATATATAGATATATATTATATATATATATTATATAATATATAGATATATAGATATTATATATGTTCACTCCCCAAGTATAGGGTTGTGATGTAGTAATAAACTCGGTAAGATCGAGGTCGAATCCACGAGGACTGGTCGTCACAATTCAAATCTGTGATTCTCCTTAACTAATCCAACAATTAATGTAGCGAATTACTAACACAAATTTATGGAAAATAACTATTGAGAATAAGGAAGAAAAATTCAATCAGAAGAAGAACACTAGGGACTTCGAATCCACCCCTATTGTCCTAACCTTTGTTTGGTCTGGTAATCACCTTAATTTAGATTGAATCTAACTTATCTAGAGAAAGCACAATCTGTGGTCCTTAATCGGGCTATCAGCTTGTCTAATTCCTTCAAGCAATGCCATGATAACATATCCCATGTCTTTGTCGGGCACATGGAATATACTGTTCATTAAGCACCCCGGTCTTTCCTCTATAGGAACCTGTTCATGATCAGATACAAGCACTAGGAATAAGCATCCAACCACATCCATGCCATAGACTTTGATCAAGTTCATAGATTGAAGAAGCATAGAATTTAAAAACAATCAAGCACATTAAGGAAAGAAACAAATCAATAATTAAAGTAAAATCAACATAGAACAAAGGGTGTTCAAATTAGGGGTTTCATCTCAGCCCTAGCTGAGAGATTAGTTACCCATAAACTCCATTAAACGATGATAATAAAAATAAAATTCATAAAAGAATTTCAAACCAATTTCTCTCTTCTTCTTTCTTTATCTTTCTTTTTTTTCTTTCTTCTCTTCTTCTCTCCCTTGCTGTAGATCTGGAAATCCTTCAATTTCTAAATGCCTTCCCATGTATAAAAACTCCTCTTTATAGCTGTTGGAAGGCTGGAGTAGTGGCAGAGTTGGGTGTAGCCAGGACATGGAATGAAAATTTTCGCGCCATGATCGGTGGGCCCCACAGAGGTTATTTCTGGAGAATCCCCACCGTCCATTGGATTCAGGACGAAATTTCAGTCAAGAATAGGGGGTTTTAAACGTCCATTGACGCGGCCCAGAGAAGAAAATACAGAAAGATCCGATATTTAAAATGTTGCAGGGCAGCCCTTTTGTGGCCTCTGTATCATGCACATGTTGTACGCATGGGAGTGGAATATCAGCATGGGTTTGTAGTGCTCGTGGCCGTCTACAAGATGAACGGCTTGGATCGTCCGGAAAGGTGAGTACAGGGGCCCACTTTCTTCCGCAAAAACGGACAGCGTTAACGCTTGTTTGTAACGGCTGGCGGACACGAAAACAGAGACGCGGATCTTCGCTGTTCTGCTTGTGGGGGCCCACTCCTTCACTTAAATGAAAAATCCACTCCGTCCATTGCATGGAGGAGAAAATTCCGGTTGGGAATATGTAACTTCCGCCTTCTGTTGATGAGGCCCACACGGTTTTCTGTTCCACCGTCCAACCGACATTTGAACGGCTAGATTTTACTCCGGATGACCGTTTGCAATTCTGCCACTTAGGCAATGTTAATATGCTTCACTTGGACCTGATGGACGGTCCGGATCATCTGATTGATGGATGGTGTGGACCCACAACCGATCGCAAGATCGGACAGCGGAAGACGGGGAACCGAATTTCCGGGTTTTTGAATTTTGAGGGCGAGGAGTCAGTCAGCGCACGCGCTAACCGTCTCAGCCGTCCGGTGCACGGGCTGCCGTTTTGAGGGTGCATGGTGCACATGCATCACACATGGGGCCCACTATGATGTTTATAAGAAATCTGCCACCGTCCATCCTTTTCTTCATATAATATCAACCGCCAAATTCAAGTGTTGAGGCAGTTCCGAATATCAGGTGGGGGACCAGAATCGGAGATTAATGGGCTAATTTGTCCGTTTGGACCACTTCCCGAGATCTTCAAGGGCTGAAATTTAATATGTACGGTTTGATTTACGGCCCCCATCACATGTATGAAGATTCGAGTTGATCGGATGGCGGGAAACATGTGATCTTGCATTCTCGACCCTTTTCCGGCTTCTTTGGCTTGCTTTCCTCAGATCTCAGGCGTGTAAAATCTTTATTATTGGTTCTCTGGGGTCCATCCCGTGCTCAGGTGGCTTTAGATCATCAAATCCATGCTTTTAATCCTCTTTTCAATCCAACGCTCATTATTACATCCTGCAATGAAAATACGATTAAAATATTCCATTAAGCCTTATCAGGTATGTAAATTTAGGCAATTACTGGGGTTTGATATGTAATATTCGACCCTGATCATATATATACACATCCAGCGGCCAGCCACTGTCTGCTTGCTAGGACGGTGCTAGACGATGCACATACATCATGGTGCTCCCACGTAGTGGGCCACTAGATTTGGATCAAGTTGATATTTATTTTCCCTTTCATCCGGGCCTGTGTGACCGTCCGGTCATTCAGCCCCAAATTGGGATCGAGGTGGCCCACTAGTTGGATGGCATGGATAAATACACACATTATAGGTGGGCCATGATCATAGAGAGAGAGAGAGAGAGAGATCGGCGATAACGGAGGGGCCTCGCGCCACTAGGGCCCTTGGATACAGCAGCATCAAGGTGGGTCCCACCACAAGTGGGCCTTAAATCACAAAAAAAAGAGGTTAAAACGTGGGGGTCCAAGATCACCCACCATCTTCTTCTTGCTCCCTTAGCTTCCTTGGCTTCTCGGCTTCTTCTTTAATAGAAGATAATGAAATTTTGATGTTGAGATGGGAGATGAGAGGGTAGGAAGTAGGCCCACACTAGAGCTTCTCCATGAGAGCTTGGGAGGGTTCATACGTATGAGATCGGGTTGCTTGGAAGAGAAGAGAAGAGAAATAAGATAAAGAGGAGATGGGATGGAGTGATGGAGTGATGGGTGATGGGTATATACTGACATGTATGGTTGTGTAAGAGAGAGAGTTGACTTTAGGATTGATCTTATACTTGACATGAAGTGATTGATGTGCACTTGATTGATGGGACATGTTTTAGAGATTCTCTTAGTATTACAAACGAGCGGCATTTTCTTGAACTGAACGCGGGCCCACGTCTTCTGGCCTGGGTATTACCTCGGCACGTGAGATGCGGCATCGGAACCACGGCGACGGCGCGGTCGTAGGGTACAAAGTGTGGGTCGAGCCGACTCCGGTTTGCAAGAGTTGGTTTAGGATCGCGTTGCAAATGTCAATTACAGGTCGCGGGTTGCCGGAATCGAGGGGAGAAGACCGCGAAAGCCTACGGAACGGTACGGTCTACGATACGGGTCTCACACTGTATCAAAGATGGGCTCGGCGAGTCCACCATCGACCTAATAACTTAAACATTCTTTGTTTACATGGGCTCATCTTTGACAGTGTGGCATGTGGCCCAATTAAATATCGTCATGTCAAGTAGCCATGGTCATCTATGGTAGTAGGGTCACTTTAGAATGGACATACTTATATTTAAATGAAGTTCTGGTTAATAGGGAAGTTGATTGGGGGTAAACCCTCCATTTACTCAAGTTAGTATATGCACAAAGTGGCTGGATTTTATTAGACCGAAAAAGGTTGTTAGAGGAAGGGTCATGGTGGATTAGGTGAGACCCCAAATCACCGAGATGGTTAAGAACCCTAACTGTAGGGATCGCAGTATGTGTGTGCCTAAAATCCACACCGTCCGACCATTTTCAAAGCTCATTTTAGGGCATGATCCCAAAAATGAAGCATGCCCAAAGTAGGTGGACCACACCATAGGAAACAATCATGATTGAATCCCAACCATTAAAAACTTCAAGAAGTCCACCTGAATGTTATTTGCCACGACCCTGTTGATAAGGTCACAAAAAGACCTATATAAAGATACCAAACTAATATCATCTTGATCCAAAGTTTTTGTTGCTCACAATAGTTTTTAATGGTCATTACTACTATTTTATGTACTATGGTCCAGTTAAGATTTGGATTATCTACTTCTTTTTTTACATCATGTCCTGAAATGAGTTTTCAATACAAATGAGGGCCTGGATGTAGTCATATACATCAAGGTGAACCCCGTAGTTAGGTTCCAGGCATTTTGGTCGATGTGGGATCCACTGTAGTGGTGCCCAAAAGGCCCATAGGGCAGGCCCCACAGCAATGCCATCCAATTAAATCACACCATGTTATTCTAATGCTAATGTCAGTAGAGGCCAAGTAATACCAATCCACGTTAGTTGTCTATAATGGAAACTAGTCCCCACAAAAAAAACAGCGCCATCTTATTGATTACTTATTTTCATGAGTCAAAAATTTTACTAGTCATTCGTCTTCTTCCATTGATTGCTCATTTTTAAAATATACTGACCATGATGGACACATGTTTGGATAAAAAGGCAGAGCCATCTTTTTGGGATTTAAAAAAAATCACGAGGGCGACTGTTTTTTTGGAATCTACGCTTTCAAGGGCCTACCACTTTACTTTTGTTTTATTTATAAATAGTTTTATTTTAAATCCAAGGTATCTTTTTTGTACCGATGACGATGAGACAATGTACAAGGCCTACCACTTGTACCATGTCTAATTTCTGATCAAGTGGGTCCCATTCATCCAGCACCTAGCACTTGTTGTAGAATGCGCAAGCTTGTAGGGTCCACCATATCTTATAATATTTAAAATTCACTCCGTCCATCAGCTTCATCCCTCGTGTTAGGACCTGCGGCAAAATAATAATAATAATAATAATAATAATAATAATAATAAAACCACAACCCATTCATTTGATAGCCATCAATTGGATGGTCGGGAATTTATTTTTTTTAATTTTTTTTTTAATCAGTATGAATTTGGGTGGTTGGGATTGCTTAATCAGTGTGAATTTGGATGACCTGACAATACAAAATGGTAAATAAATCAAGCCGAATCGGACTGCCATGTACCACCCGTGGTGTGTTGATGTCACCATGTTCTGTGGTCCCCACCATTATGTGTGTATTATATACTAACCATCCATCCATTTTGGAAGATCATTTTAGATAATGAGTCTACAAATAATGCAGATCCAAACCTCAAGTGGACCACACCACATAAAGCACGGTGACAAGGGAAGCCTACTGTTGAAACTTTATTAGGGCCCACCATGATGTATATTTGCCTTCCAAACAGTTCATAAAGCATAGCCAAATCTCCGGTGAACCACACAACAGGAAACTGCAATGATCAACTGTTGAAAACTTCTTATGTGCCACAAAAGTTATGGACCAAGCTAATATTTGTATGGTCCCTTCTTATAGGTACGTGGACCTTATCAAAATGTTGGATGGCAAATAAACATTCTGATAGCCCCCAAAAAGTTTTTAATGATGGGAATTCAATCACTACTGTTTCCTTGTGTGGTCAACCTGATATTTGGATATTCTTCAATTTTACGGATAATGCCCTAAGATGAGCTTTTAAAATGGATGGACGGAGTGGATGTAAAGAACATACATCACAGTGGACCCCACAGTCAGGGATCGACCATAGCCACGCCCATTTTCCACGGCTGGCGGGGGTAGGATGCAGTTCACATCCATTTTCCACGGACGTAGATTATTCAAAGTCTCATACGGTGGCCCCACGTAGCCCTTGCCCTGCCGGGCGCGGATTAGATACTGACAAGGTCAGTAGCCAAATCGCTACTGAAATGACCTCACCAAGCTACGTGGACCCCACCATGTTGCATGTGTTGTATCCATACCGTCCATCCATTTGGAGAGATCATTTTATGACATGATAAAAAATAATAAGGTAGATCTAAACTTCAAGTGAACCCCACCGTAGTTAACAGTGGGTACAGTGACATCCACCGTTCAAAATTTCTTAGGGGCTACAGAAGTTTCCGATAAAGCTTATATATATATTTTTTTCACTTCATCTATCTCTATGTTAACTTATGAATAGGTTGGATCTAAAAAATACATCATGGTGGGCCCTATATATGTTTCAACGGTGGGTGTGACTGATCCCACGGTTTTCTATGGTGGGTCCACTTGAACTTTAGATCTATCTCATTCTTTTTCTCATGCCATAAAACGATCTCTAAAAATGGTTGGACGGTATGGATACAACACACGCATCATGGTGGGGTCCACAGAGCTTGGTGACGTAACTTCAGTAGCCATTTGGCTACTGACCTTGTCAGTATCTAATCCGCGCCCTGCCCTGCCAGTCCGTCCTGGCATCATCTTCTAGGCCGTTACACTTTGCTTTGCGTCAGGATTCTCAACAGTACGACTCTATTACAAAAAAAATGTCAAAATATCGAGTGACAAAATGACGAAGATGTCATTTTTTCTCTAATAAGGAACGCGCACGCATTGGATTGAACGTGCAAGGGGCATCACCTATAAAAAACCGGGCTAGCCCGGTTTGCTCGCTCAACCCGACCCGAAAAAGCCCGACTCGGCCCGACCCGGAATTGAGTTCGGGTCAGGACGGGCCAATTTTCTATGCCCGAAAGTAAGTTCAAGCCGAGTTCGGATACCTCCCAGTTCGGCCTGACTCGGTCCGAAATCCGACTCGGCCCGGCCCGGCCCAACCCGTGTATGACTGTATTTAATTTATATAAAATGTTTTATTTTATGTTTTGTCAAATGTATGTAAATGTCCTGACTAGTTAGATTTTTTGTGGAGTATATAGTTTAACTATATAAACCGTTAATCGAGGGCCTTGTAATGGGACGCGGATTACCTGCCAAAGCCCTTCTCATGAACTTGCTGTAAGGTTCGAAACTGGCCCGAACTCAGGTTCGAAACTGGCTCGAACTCGAAGGTTCGAAACTGGCCCGAACTCGGCCCGAACTCACGCCGGGCCCGGTTCGGACTGGAGATGTTGGCCCGGTGACCAGGCCCGGTCGGGTTCGGGCCTTGTGTGGCTGTTGAACGGGCCTGGACGGACTGAGGCCAGTTCGACTCGGCCCGACCCGTGTACACCCCTATATAGAATGATGGTGATCGCTCGATTGAGCCTAACTTTCCATTTTATTAAATGTTAACCATTGGATGTAAGTGGAGCCACCTATTGGATGGATGGGGACATCTAATAGGGGACGTATTGGTGGGCCACCGGATGAAGGAATTATGTGGTATCCAAGTAGTAGATTTCTATAGTCCTCCTGTTACTATGAAGATATGATCTGACAATCTGGACTGTTGATATGATGGGAGTACAAAGGATGGAACAAGCCCTAAATGCCCATCAAATTGTGTGCCATCAAATAGATGGTTTGGATCTTTTATCCATGAGATCCCTTTGAAAAGAATCCACTCATTGATTGTAATCAACTTATATAATAGACGGTTGGATGGCGTTTGATTTTAATCAGGTGTAAAAGTATATAACATCCCAGCCTTGGGAGTTTTAATCAGGTGTAAAATTTCCCGTGCATCATCACCGTGAAATGATCATCTACAATCTTCTATATACCATCTACATGATCTGATGTTAGATGTTATTAGGCTGCTTTTCTAGTATGCTTTTGGCCCAATTGAATGAATTTACTCTTAGTAATGTCATTTCATTTTTAGTGTACAATAATAAAGTAATATGAATATATAGTCATATACAATACTAACCTACTCACACAACAATTGGAATGGAACAGATTCATCACTTGCGGATAATAATTGGTCTTGCATCGCATGCAGCTTAATTGACACCTGTGAATTATTAAGCTTTCGTCATTAATGTAATTATCACAAGGGTTTTATCTATTCAACCAATAACACATAGGCTTGTATGATCTGACTGGATACTAGCTGATTGTGTCATCACTGTGAGATCTCATCTAGATTATCTTATAAATTAGGAGATACATATTATATGCATATGCATCTCAATATAATTACTCTTGTTGTACTGTAACAAAAGTTCATGCGACACCAGAAGCTAGCGGACCAAACTTTTTAATCAATTGAGTATTGGTCACATCTTAGCGTGACAGTGAAAAACAATGTTTATGTATATAAATCAATGTGGAAAATCACATCCATATGTATATTAAAAAAAAAAAAAAAAAAAAAAGAAAAAGAGTGTATTAATATTAGAACAACGGGAGGTACAAAGTCTACTATGAAGTGTCTTACACCCAGCACCACCCAACCCATTTGCCATATCTAGTCATGTCCATACTGTTGGCACTCCATGTGTTTTCATCACATATGGTGTGTACAGGCATACTAGAATCGATATAGCGGCTCAATTCAAATCGATCAACTTTGATCCCAAGCACTTAGATAAGTAGATATGTCCAATATAAATGTATATGATTAGAATATGAGAAAATTAGTCACCAACCCAGCCACTTGCAAAAGTTTTGTAATGATCAGGCGATAATCAGAAGATAGAGTTCTTACTCCGAAGATAGGTTACACTTCGCATTTCACAATAAAAGACTTTTCAGTATACCAATGCAATTATACAAATGAAACTTACAATCAGTTGCTAGGAGCAACTGCAAGAATGTCTCTTAAAAGAACTATTTAATATTTGATAAGGATCAAGTCCAAAGTATAACCGTAGACCTATAACATTATTGCTACTCCTATAATAACTTGACATAAAGTAAATTAATATATTTGGTTGGATTAATGTGACACTTATTTCTCTGTTGATTTTGTTTGTTATTTATGGATGTTTTCTACTACTTTCCTACACATATTTTATTTAATTCGGTAGTTACTGTCGTTGAAGAGTCTTTGTCTAGATCCTTCTCTTGTTAAGTTTTTCTTTCTTACTGTTTATTATTTTATTTTTTTCGGCCAAGCCCTGTTTTTTTTCGATCACCGCTCATTTTTTAATTGCACATTAGCCACATCACTTCCACTTCCTTTGGTTGTCATCATACGTGTTGTATTAAATCTATACCAATTATGACTCCATCTCTATCTTGTGCAGTGCAATATGTCATTCTCCTGTTGGTTTTTTATAAGGACCGCAAAAAATAAGAGTAATACACATACATGAAAGCTCCGGAAAAGACTCGAATGAATTGGACGGTCCTCATTCATGGACAAGAAAGTGAAGGATCTCCCACCCTTATCGCATCAGTTTTCTTGGTTTCACTGTGAGAATAACTTTCTCAGACTCCTATGCAAGTTTAGGACAGTTTAAAAAGAGGCGGAGATTCATCATCATCACCTATGGCCCCAGTGAAAAGCTATCCATACTGTTAAGGATGTGTATCCCATTGCAGGTGGAGCATATATTTAAAATTACAAAGATCAAGTGATCCTAGCAATAGTGGCTAACAAATGGATGGTTAAAGTAAAACAAGAGTGGTCCAAATTCAAAGGGAAGAATCAGATGGTTAACAATATCCTATCAGTGAAATTTTTCTGTAATTAATGCTCCATCCAAAGTTGGGTCAGTAATTAGGATGGTCTGGATTGCCATACAACTATGCCATGTGTATTGTAGTGTCACCACCAAACCTTATAGGTGAAAAACTAATATAAAGCCTAGCCCATAAGTGGGCCCAGTCTAAAGATTCGGTATGCTTGTGTCATTTTCACTCCAGTCCGAGCTTGAAGAGAGATTCGTTGTACATTTCCATGAAACCGTAGAGTCTAGACTTTCATAAGACTAGTGACATGAAAGGTCCATGGTTGCACGATCCAGACTGTTGATCTGATTATCATCATTGTGGATCGAGGTTGCAACGAAAATCTTCTAGATGGAAGATGCTCACCGTTCAATCAATTGTTACAAAGAGACATATATCCACACTGATACTAGAATAGGTCAGGACTGGAGGGCAGGGTTATTCCAACCTTGGAAGTTTTCCATCCATTGTCCACTCACGTGGTGGAACGTCATTCCGGGCTAGATTTTTGAGGGACAGTTCATCAACAGATGAGGAACCAACAGACCAATGGTCTTGATCACCAAGCTATGGCCCACTTGTAAAAATTGAATGCCCTTGTTAAGTATTTTGTGTGTCACGCTCGGACCCACCGGATTGGAGCTATTTACTATTAGACAAGATCTAAGGTGCAAACAAGAGGCGGATTTCGTGTAGCCCATGTAACCTGAATATCTGTGGGCCCACTGCGATATCGTGTGACATCCACTCAATCTATCAGTTTCGTCCACACATATTATAATACGAGACGAGAAATGGGGCAGATCTAAATTTCAAATGGACCAGACCAGAGGAACCAGTGGTGATGGAATGCCCACCACTAAAAACTTCCTAGGGGCCACTAAAATGTTTATTTGACATCTAATCAGTTGATAAGGTCACATGGTCCTCGATGAAGGGAAAACACAAATATCAGCTTGATCCAAAACTTCCGTGGCCTCTAGGAATTTTTCAATGGTAGACATTCAATTCATCCTGTTTCCTATGGTGTGGTCCACTTGAGTCTTTTAAATGCTTCATTTTTTTTATTTTATTTTATAAAATTATCTGTTAAAATATATGGACGGAGTGAATAAAATAAATAAATTACGGTGGGGCCCACAGGTTTTACTCTTTACCCTTTTTGAGTTTCGCAGTACGCAATCCGCGGCCTTTTTTGACGGCTCCTTTACTAAAATTTTGGGAAGCGGACTGCGTACGTGCGTACTGAGTAAACTCTGTGGGCCTACTTTGATTTATGCATTCTATCAACTCAGTCCATCCATTTCATCAAATAATTTTAGGTCTTGATCCAAAATAAAAACCATATACAAAGCTCATGAGGAACACAACAGGAAACAGTGTGAATTGAACATATACCATTGAAAAATTCTCAGGCCACCGAAGTTTTAGGTCAAGCTGATATTTGTGTTTTCCCTTCAACCATATCTTTGTAATCCTATGAAAAGATTGGATGACAAATAAACATCACTATAGGCCCCATAAAGATTTCAACGGTGGAAATCATTATTTCCATTGTTTCCTGTGGTACGGTCCACTTGAACTTGGGATATACTTCAATTTTGTGATCAACCACCCATTAAATGAGCTGTAAAAACGGATGAAAGGCGTGGATAAACTACACACATTCATGGTGGGCCCGGCAGAGTTTACTCAGTACGATAAAGGCATATTGAGTTACTCAGTACGCAATCCGATTTCAAAATTTTGGTGTGGGCTCAGGCTACAGCTGCCAACGTTCCACGTTTAGCCATCTTCCATTCCGGAGGTTTCCGGGTACATTCCGGAAGCGGATTGGCTCGTGTACCACACACCAGCTATATAGCTGCTATAGGTACGTGTCGTGCGAAGATGAGCACTGACGCTCCTCGACATGAGTTGTACGAACGGTTAAAGGAGATCAAAGTTTTATGGGCCCCACAGTGATGTATTTATTATATCTACACCGGTCATCTATTTTTAGAGATAACTTTAGAGCATTATCCAAAAAACGAATCATATCCAAAGATCATCTGAACCACATCATAAATAGCAGTGAAGATAATGATTTTCACCATTAAAATTTTTGTAGGGCCCACTATGTTTATTTTCCATTCAATCTGTTCATAAAGTCAAAAAGACCAAAATAAAGAGTAAAAACAAATTTCATATTGATCCATAACTTCTGTGACCCCAAAAATGGTTTCAATAGTAGATATTCACTCCCCCACTGATTTTTGCAGTGTGGTCCACTTGATAATTAGATCTGTCTTATTTTTTGTCTCAAGCCAAATGGATGGACAGTTTGGATGTAACACATACCTCGTGATCAAACTCATAGAACTTGTTAACGTCAATACACCAGCTATATAGCGGGTGTGAGGTACACCAGCCAATTCGCTTCCTGCATTGATATGGTTAATAAATAAGGAGGTGAATTGGGTACAACACCTCCCTTTACCCAAGGCAGTACATGTACAAAGTGGCTATCTCAGGATACATCTCTAACACCAGCATACCATCTAATCAAATCCCACCATATCATGCCTTTATCAACCAACGTCAGTAATTACAAGATAGTAAGACTCTACATTAGGTAAGCTCATTTTTCAAAAGTTGTCTATGGTGAAAACTAATAGGGCTGAAAGTTGGGCGGGTTGAACCCAACCGACCCGTGACTGACCCGACATTGGGTTGGGCTTAGGCAAGATCTATTGTGTCCGATCTTAGGCTTGGGCTATACAAACAGCAACCCGATAAATCTTGGATCGGGCTTGGGTTGAGGTCTTGGATCACCCGACCCAACCCGAACCCGATCAATATATAAGTTACTTATAAATTATAATTGAGTGCAAATCGTATGTGTCGAAGACATAGGAAATTCCGTTGTTGTCGGATCTCGTTGGTCCACATCATTTCTGATGACTCAAGCTAACAAGAAATGTTGGATTTCTCTCTCCCAAATAGATTGTGTGCTATTTTTTGCAGGACAGTCCATCCACAGTTTGGAGCAACTGATCAATGGTCTTGATCACCGGCCTAGGGCCCACTTTGTAAAAATTGGAAGCCCTTGTAAGTAGTTTTTCTATCACTGGAGTTTACAGTGGTCAATTTCTCTTAACTATTTGATCGGGTCCAGGGCGGAAAGAAAAGGCGGATATCCTGTAGCCCATGTAAACCGAATCTGTCTCTGCGGGGCCCACTCCTTCCGTGTGACATCCATTTCATCTATCAGTTTCTCCTGCATATATTAAGACAGAAGCCCAGAAATGTTGCAGATCCAAATCTTAGGTGGGCCACACCACAAGAAACAAGAGAAATTGACCACTGTAAACTCCACCTTTTACCCATAGCTATATGTCAAGGGTATTTTCATCTGCAAATACTATGTCTGTGAAGAATGGTTTAGTTTGAGAATGTAAAATCTGGTAGCATTTAGAAAAGACAGTGGGGTCTATAGTGGTCAATTCTCGCAGGAAACAGTGGTGATTGAATGCTCGCTATTAAAAACTTCCCGAAGACACTATAATGTTTGTTTTCCATCCAACCTATTGGTAAAGTTAGATGGACGTCGATGAAAGGAAAACACAAACATCAACTTGATCCATGACTTTTTTAATGGTGGGTATTCAATCATCACTTTTTCCAAGTAGTGTGGTCCACCTGAGATATGATTATGCTTAGGGCTTCACGGAAGCCGGTGTTTCCTGTCATCACCAAATCCGCCTCCATTGTAGACTATTCTGCTCGGATTTCCACGGCGAAAGTCACTTCTATAAAGACCTATCTAAATCTAAATTGAATGGTCTGTGAGGCCCACCATAAATTTTGATGTAACATCAAGGACGCGGATTAGCTATTGATAGGTTGAGTATTGAGACTTGCCGCTACTGAAGTGATGTCACTAAGTTCTGTGGCCCATTCTGATGTATGTGTTGTATGCACACCGTTCATCCATTTGGAGAGATCATTTTAAGGCATGCTAAAGAATAAGCTAGATCAAAAATTGGAGTGGACCCCACCATAGAAAACAGTGGGGAGAGTGACGCCCACCGTTGGAGCCTTCCTAAGGTCCACCATGATTTTTATTTGAGATCCAACTTGTTCATAAGTTAAAGCAGACGTGAAAGTAGGGAAAACACAAATATCAACTTGATCGAAAACTTTTGTGGCCCATAGAAGTTTTTAATGGTCGGCGTCGCTCTCCCAACTGTTTTTGTGGTGGGTCCACTTGAGCTTTGGATCTAATTCATTCTTTGAATCATGCACTAAGATGATCTCTCCAAATGGATAGATGGTACGGATACAAAACATACATCATGATAGGCCCACAAAATTTGGTGACGTTACTGTAGTAGCTAGCCTCACTAATCAACCTGTCAGTAGCTCATCCGCTTCATTATGAATGGGCCTGATTTTTTGGGATTAAGTGTTAATACGATATGACACAAATGATGGACTGAGTGGATTACACAAACCCAAATCAATGTTCAACTCCCTATAACTGAAGCACCGAAGTTTCAGCTCCCATTTGGTAATGCTAATATCAACATGATGCAACTTGAGTTAAGACTTGAGCAGCGAGGACATCAGGAAGGTGTTCCTGAAGAAGATGTGAACATGGATGATATATTTGCAGATCTAGAAGAAACCGATGATACCGATGACTCTGATTTCCAGCCCTCAAAGTTCTCAGAGAGGTTGGATAATTTAGAAAAGAAGGTGGATGACTGCATGTCTCTCAGAAACAACAGATGAAGTACATGAAAAAGTACTTTCATCGTTTCAACAGGAGTCTGAGGATTAATGATCCTGACATGTCAGCTCCATCCTCCTCTAGTTTTGACTGATTTTATTAAACTCTTGGTATGTAATAACTTGCTATATTTTTACTCTTGTTGATATACATCTGGATATGACACTATGTTATGCTTATTTTATGCTACTAAATCCTTATATTTTTTGCTCTTTATATTCATTGTGCTTCATTGATTGCTTCTTCCTTTGTCAACTTCTGACAAAAATGGGGAGAAATATTATATTTTTGTAATGTGATATGGATATGAGATTATCATTTCTCTTATGAGCACACACATATTTGCATGCACTCTATAAACTATATTTGTGCAGATATGACTATGTACTCAGGGGAAGTAATACAAATGCATGATCTCATTGGGAGTAACAATATTACTAGTATTGACTCAAAAGGTGTTGTTTGAGATGTTGTAATATGTTGTGTTGAGTTGTATTGTTGTTTTGTCACGAAATTGACAAAGGGGGAGATTGTAAGTGCTTATAATTAAAACACATATTAGTTTGTCAAATTTCGTAGTCCGGTTACGATCGCAAGCTCGACCGAAGACAATCTATCAACTCGATCAAGTACCTGGAAAGAAGATTCAACATCTCAATGCAAGATCAAAACAATGGTTCGAAGTTCAGAATACTTCGTATGAGTCAACCTACATGTAATATAAACCTAGTTGGACCATAAGATAGGTGTATTTCACTCATGCATATCTTGAAACACATTTTATGTTAAATACACTCTAATTAGGCCAGCCCAAAGTTTGGTTCGGTCAGCCTAACTACTTGGACCAACCATGCAACATTCGGATAAAATCAGATCTCCTAAGATCAAAATTTGTGGTAGGTTCGGCCAGCCCAAGGAAGTTCGGTCAAGTTTTCAGCAATGGAACAATTTCGGAATCTAGGCTACTTAGGCCAGCCGAACTTGAGCTCAAGCCAGCCGAACCTCGGCTTAGGCCAGCAGAAGTTTGAAAGATTTTATCTCACGATTTTTATATTATGATTGGAACGTGATCTTTGGAGTTAGGCTAGCCGAACTGAATCTTAGGTCAGCCAAACTACACAGATCTTTGGCTATAAATAGAGGCTTTCTCTTACATTTTAAATCACGAAAATTCGTTTACTTTTACTGTGTTGTAAAGAAAGATCTCTCAAGCATCTTTAAGCTATTTTTGTTGTAATTCATATTTTATTATTAGCTTATTTTATTCTCCTTTTCAAAGTTAGTTTTAATTGTTTTGATAAGAGTAATCTATAATCTACTTTGAGAAGAAGGAGAATTGAATCTGCAGCAATAGGGTTTCATTCATTTAATTGAAAACTATTAGATCCCTTTGTATTTCTTTGGGTTGAACTCATACATCAGCTTCATCAATATCCCAAGAAGGAGATCGCTGCACTCAAAGTTACAGCTACGACTTCGACTCGCCAAATCGAAGATAAGTACTATTTGTTTTTAATTACTTCAGTTTTGGGTTTTTCTGAGATAACCCTGAAATCTTTGAGGGTTTGTTTGTGGTGAGACCGTAAAATCACAAAGCAGATTTGTTTGTGGTGATCCCATAAAATCACAAAGCGGGTTTGTTTGTCGTGACCCCGTAAAATCACAAAGTGAGTTTTATTGTGATAGCCCATGAAAATCGCAGTAACTGTATAAGATTGTTAAGGTGAACCTGGAAAACCTTGAAATAGTGAAAAACCAAAATTGCGAGGGTAGTAATTTTGGGAGTGGAGTAAGTTGCATTGAGGCATTGAACCACTATAACTCTTTTGCACATTGTGGTGATTGGATATTATTATTTGAGTTATTGTACTTTTTTTTATTCATTGCAATTAGTTTAAGTTTTTTATTTCAAAGACGTCGTGACATAAGGTTGTCCTACCTAAATCTTTTAGGTGAAAGGTTATCCTACGAACTATTTGGTATCAAGGAGTCAATACTTTGGAATTTTGTATTTAAGTGATTCATTATTCCACATTATATCAAATTATTTGACATTGTCTTATTCACCCCCCCTTGGACATATATTGTAAGACCCGTATCCTAGCTCGTACTATTCCGTAGGCTTCTACGGTCATCCCGATCGAATTTCGGCCACCCGCGATCGACTGTCGGCATTTGCGTGCGACTTGAGACGTGTATCGCATATATGAGTTGGCTCGACCCGAGACTTATACCAATGCGACCGCACTGTCACCGCGGTTCCGATGCCGCGTCTTACACACCGATGCGGTACCCTGGCCAGGAGATGTGGGCCCGCGTTTGGTTCGATAAAACGCCGCACATTGCAAATACCGAGGGAATCTCTACAACATGTCAAATCAATCCCATCAATCAATCAAGTACCAAATCCTATCACTCCCATCACTCACACCCATCCCCAAGTACAACTACCCTCCCCAAAGTCAACCCTCCCCATCACCCATCACTCTCTCACCCATCCTCTCTCTCTCTCTCTCTCTCTCTCTTTACATCACATCTCCCATCTCTCTCATCTCTCTTACCTCTCATTTCTCCCCAACAACTCACGACCCACCCCCCCATGAGAGAGAGTTTGGTATGGCCCACCTTCCTATCTCCCATCCTCACCCTCTAAAATCAATCTCCACCGTTGAAGTCCATCCATTGGAGCTCTAACATACTTTGGCGGAAGGAGGAAATCAAGATCTAGAAGTGGGTGCTTCTCTCTCTCTCTTTCTCATTTTTGTGTGATGTGTGGCCCACTTGGATGGACCCCGTCTTTATGTATGTCTTATCCAACCATCCAAGTCATGTGGACCCTACCTTATGGTGGTGGAAACACACAAGTATCAGACTGATTCAAATACGGTGGGCTGCGTTCATGTGGGACCCACCTTGATGAAATGTGGGCCACATCCGTGTGGGACCAACACGAGGTTTGTGTTATATCCATGCCGTCCAGGACGTGGTAGAGGTAGGCTAACATGGAGTGCATGTACTGACATGGTGGTGTACTAACAAAGCTAACAAAAAAAAAAAGAGAAAAAGGAAAAAGGTGCTTTTTGGGGTGGGCCACTTATGCAGGCCCCACCTTGATGTATATACATAATCCACGCCGTCCATTCTATTTTTCAGATCATTTTAGGCGTTGAGCCAAAAAATGAGACCGATCCCATTATCTGGCGGGCCGTGGCATTGAGAATGCTAGTATTTTCTGTTAAAAATTGGGAAAAATGATTGTTGAGGTCCACAAGAAGCTTGGACCACCTGAAACTTGGTTTGGACCCCTAATTTTGTGGTAAACATATAATGGACGGAGTAGATCGGGTTAATGTGGGTCCCACCTAGGATTACAAAGAAAATATACATATGACAAAAAGGTGGCAAGCACATTGCTGTCATGCGTACACGTAAAAGGGGTGGGTCCCCATTGACCCTAGTTGTGGACCCCACCGTGATGTGTGTTCTAAATCTCTGACATCCATTTGTTGAGACCCCTTCATTGAGGCGTCGGTTCCAAACATAAGTCATGAATAGTTCTTAGATGGCCCACATCACCACCATTTATACAAAGGTATGTTAAACCACTCGAAAATGATTGCTGGGGTCCACGTGAAGCTTGGACCCACCTGAAATTTGGTTTGGACCCTTAATTTTGTGGGACACACATAATGGACGGGTTGGAATGCACATGAACATTTTGGTAGGCCCTATATGGGACCCACTGTGGTACGTGTGGCTTACCACACCGTCCAAAAAAGTGGGTGGTGACACCCACTATGTTGTAAGTGTTTCATTCACGCCGTCCGTCCACGGTAGTGGACGGTGGCCCCCACCATGATGCATTTCGACCATCAACACCGTGTATTTGATGGCTCCCCTTTAAATTATGGGGTATCCCAAAAATCAGCCATATACGGAACTCAGGTGGGCCATACCATCTAAAATCATGTGAAGACATGCCTTAAACATATAAAATCGCTTGGTGGTGCCTACCTGAATTCTGAATGTGACTGAAAATTGGTCTGACCCCTCAACCAGGTGGGACACACATAATGTGTGGGCTGGATTTGTGAACCACATCATTATGGGCTTCTTGGTCCACGTGACCATATCAACAGGTTGGGTGGAAATAAACATTACCGTGGGCCCCTGGCCCATGTAACCTTATGAACAGGTTGTTTGGCAAATAAACATTACGGTGGGCCCCTCCCTGGTCGTGTGGCCCTATCAACAGGTTGTATGGAAAATAAACATCCCAGTTCCCCCCCCCCCCCCCCGGTGTGACCTTGTGAACAGGTTGGGTGCAAATAAATGTTACGGTGGACCCCGGTCCCACCTGTGGTCCGTGTGACCTCACCAATAGGTTGGATGTCAAACAAACATTTCGGTGGGCCCCAGGCCCACCCCAGGTCTGACAGACCTTATGAACAGTTTGGATGTAAAATGAATATCATGGTGGGCCCCTATGACCTTGTCAATGGGCTGGATGGAAAATAAACATTATGGTGGGCCCCGCATGGGAACCACTGATGTATGTTTTGTAATCCACACCTTCTATTGGTGTGGGCCCCACTATGAGACATGTACTTTATCTATGATATCATCCTTGTAAGGTCTTGAAAATTTTAATGGTAGAAGCTATTACCACCACTTATATTGGGTGTGGCCCACTTTGATATATATGAGGCCCATGTGACTAGGCCCATCTTAATGTAATTGTAGTCGTTGTTGAGACCTACCTTGATATATATGAAACTCATGTTATGAGGCCCACTATGATGTATTCAAGGCCCATGGGTCGAGGCCCAATAAGGTGTATATAAGGCCCATTTCAATGTGTGATTCCGCCATGATAAATGTATTGTATATCCGCACCATTTAGCCCGCTGGATGGTGGGACTCACCCCGATGTTTGTATTTTATATCTGCACTGTCTACCCGTCTTGATGGCGCAGGGCCCGCTTACTGCATGTACTGGGCCCGCCTACACTGTACAGGCCCACCATGTTGTGCGTGCTCCATCCATACCGTCCACTTGTGCGGCCCATCTAGATGTACGTATTTTGTATCCACACCATCCATAATGTTGGGATAGTGCTGGACAATGTTCGGATGGCGCCAATGTACATGGATAATGTTTGGACAGTGCTGATCATCGTACGTGGGCCATGGGTGTAGTGATACACATATTATACCTACAACTATTGAAATGATTTTTGGTGCGGCCCATATAATGAGGCCCACCTTGATATATTTATGACCATTCATGTGGTGTATTTGAGGGCCCATGAATATGGCCCACCTATTATGTATATATGGCCTTTGTCAAGGCCAATATGATGTTTTATGATCCACCTTGACATATTTGTGGCCCATCCTGGAGGCCCGCCTTGATGTATTAGTGCGGCCCATTGTGACGTATGTGGCCCATCATGATGTGTTTGGCCCATGTGCGGGCCACCTGCTTGTCTTGCTAGGTCCATGAGATGTGGCCCATTGTGATATATCCGAGGCCCATTAGTGCGGCCCATTGGTGCAACCCACTTGATGTGTACGAGGCCCATTAGTGCGGCCCATTGATGCAAGGCCCATTGTGACATGTATTGGGCCCATGACGCGTGGCCCATTTGATGTGTTCAAGGCTCAGATACGTGGCCCATTTGATGCATATAAGACCCATGTGTAGGGCCCACATGTTATGTATTTGAAGCCCATGAGCAAGGCCCACCTGAATTGTACATATGAGGCCCATTGATGTGGCCCACTTATAGTATTTGAGGCCCACGAGTTGCGGCCCATTATGATGTACTAGGGCCCATGGGTCATGGCCCATTGAGATGTATATTCGGCCCATACGACGTGGCCCATTGAGATGTGTTTCTGACCCATTTAGTTAGGTCATTATGATATTCCTGCTCATATGATGAGGCCCATTGAGATGTATACTCGGCCCATACGACGTGGCCCATTGAGATGTGTTTCTGACCCATTTAGTTAGGTCATTATGGTATTCCTGCTCATATGATGAGGCCCATTGAGATGTATACTCGGCCCATACGACGTGGCCCATTGAGATGTGTTTTCAACCCATTTAGTTAGGCCATTATGATATATTCCTGCTCATATGATGATGATGTTGCCTTTGTGAATTGGGTAATCTTGTGGTTATGCTTATTACGAGTTAAATATGCATTGAGGAAAAAAAATCCTCCTTGTAGGATCCCAGGATCGAAATCTGGCATACGGATGCTAGAAGTCGAGAATGGGGTACTATGGAGGCTGTCGGCACCGGATTCGGCGATCGGAATTCCTGTGAATCCGATTTCCGGGTTTTGAGCGTGACATATATAGCTCGTCCTTTCACACATAGATATACTAGAGAAGAAAGGTGGCTAAGGAGAGAGATGATGATGCAAATGCCAATACATGGATGAATGTAGTTGATCAGTTGCTTGCGTAAGCCGAGAGGGTAAGGGGTGGACGCATTTGTCACAAGGATCAATACAAGGAATTTTGATCGACCTTCTAAGGGCTCGGACAGAGTGAAGATGATGATGCACAATGCAAATGCAAGTAAGAATGAAGTTTGTAAGAGTCGAGCAAGTGGGTGGACAGGTTATTCTAAGGGTTGATTGGAGTGGATTGGATCGATCTTTCGGGGGGCTCAAGCGGCTAAGGGTTAGGCTTGGCTCGGCTTACATGGGCTAGAAGGTCCTCTCTTTACACTCATTTTCTTTCCTTAGTGGATGGACGAGCTAGATCCCACTCTTCTTCTTTCACTCTTTTCTTCCTTAAGCTTCTATTAATAATTGTGAGTGATAGAAGATAGAAGATGGTTTGGAAATAAAGTGAAATGAGGTTATTTATAGGATTTTGGAGTGGCATTTTAGTGATTTATGAAAAGTTTTGGGGTTAACAAAGGCTTTAAGGGTTGAGATTGGGTGTTCGAATGGATTTGCCACGTGGTGCAATGTGGATGGTTGGATCAGATGGCAAGGGGTGTAATTTTGAGCAAAAGTAAGGGAGATGGGTCATTTCAGCCTAAGTGATGTTTTCAAGGCGGGGTTTGATCTGTCACCCCCATCTAACCCATAATAAAAAATTACAAGAATCCATGTTGCGGGTAACATCTTATGCATCGCCTAACACGTGGACGAGCCCTATTTTTTACAGGGCCCCATATGGGGTGGCATTTCTCATTTGGTTCACATGATTATGCTTTATTGTGGTCTTAAAGGCTACTGTGTATGGGTTGGGCTTGGGTTTGCCTACATTTTCAGGGTTCTGTGGGGTTCATATAGCACTCTGATCAACTTGTCAGCCCTAGATGGCGTGTCTACAGTGACACTTTTTTATAGGTCCATATAGGCATTATTTGACAATTAAATCATAACTAACATCCACTAAACAAGGTCGTTATGCCATGCCATTATCCCACATCACACACTTCACTCAACTCCAACACTTCATACTCTGGATGAAGCGGTCTTGGTAAAATGGTCGTATCTTACTCGTCAACAGTCAAATCTAGGAGAACTTATACTCATTGAAAAACTAACTCGAAAACCTATGATCCAAGCTTGGAATGAAGACAATCTGACATCACTTGGTCTATCAATGGGGTCCACAACACAGTTGAGCTATCCTTAATCACAGCTTCCTGGTGAGCAACATATATTTTTATTTTTTGGAATAAATTTCTCTCGTTATAACTTGGATTGCGATGAAACAAATTTTGGGTGAAACTAAACTCGATAAACTTTCCAATGGACCAAACTTATCTCGATCAGATACCGTTTTCTTCTCCATTCGTTGTCTTGAAGATGGGCCACACACGATGTCCAATTCTCAACAACGTAAAAGGTGTGACTTTTCAAACCTCAAAAGCCACTCTAAAACTCATAACTTTAAAAGTATATCTTCCATATCGATACTGCAAATTCTAAACTATTTTCAAATTAAAAAGTGATGTAGAGCGGGTCGCGGACATTTTCATGGCCAAGATGCATCAAAAAAGGACCGATTAACGATAGAAGTGATCTGGACCTTTAAAACTTAAAACGAACGTATCTCGCAAACCGGAATGAGTTATTGGACATACCATATATGATTTTGGGGTAGGAAGAGCTACTTTAGCCACCTAACCTGATATGTTGGGTTGTCCGTGCCAAATTTTTGAAATACGTTCAGATCGACGGTCGAATTCTTGTTTTAATTTTTTTTTAATTATTATTTATAGTAAGTTTTAGTTTGAGTATAACTCTTCATCCGTTGGGCTTTAGGAGTTGCGCCAAACATGAAAAGTGCTTAGAATAATTAGGAGAATAGCATGGTCGAGCCAAATAGGACACTTACTATTTTTGGCCGAAAGCCATGAGGTCTAGTGGAAATCACGACCATCTATAAATAATAAGTTTACTATTTATAGTGAGTTATGATTTCTAGGAGTTTTAGTTATAGTTTGATTCTGAAACTTCTCCCTAGGGTTCGTAGCGTTATTTAAATTAAGTGTTGTAATCTCATTTTTCATCATCAATCAAATTATTTCAAATTTTTAAGAATTATTTCTATTTTCTTTTCCTCGTGGATTCGAGGCTTCTCTGTGAGGAGTCGAGAGAAATTCCGTGGATTCAGAACAATTACCTCCCTGAGGAAGACGGTGCTCGACCTCACGTCCTTCCCTGCATCAAAAAGAAAAAAGAAAAAGAAAAAAGTAACTTTTTTCAAAATTGGTAAAACCATTTTGATCAAAAGTCAAGGGAATCAACCATCTAAATTAATGATTGATATTATTTCTATTCCTAATTGATAGAATCTATATTTGTATTAGAAATGACAGTAAATATCATATTCGTGGGGTGGATTAGAAACATAAGTGTACTCTTATGAATGTGGAATATTTCAAATCCTTTATAATTGAAATTGTCAATTCATCCATAACTAGCTAAGAAAGAGATTTGTCATTATGAGACAAGATGGATGAGAAATAGAAAGAAAAGGGGGCTATATCATATATATTCTAAGAAATAACTAAGAAAGAGAGTTGTCATTATGGGTCAAAAATGGCCAAAAAGTACCTGGAAAGAAGATGCAACATCTCAATGCAAGATCAAAGCAATGGTTCGAAGTTCAGAATACTTCGTATGAGTCAAGTTACATGTAATATAAACCTAGTTGGACCATAAGATAGGTGTATTTCACTCATGCATATCTTGAAACACATTTTATGTTAAATACACTCTAATTAGGCCAGCCCAAAGTTTGGTTCGGCCAGCATAACTACTTGGACCAACCATCACTACGCCAAAACTGTGAAAAAAGGACGGTTGAAAACAGTCTCAAAAGCCCAAAAAGGACGGTCTTGGACCGTCGCAACGGCCGTCAAATTTTGACGTGTCGTATTTTTTAAAGGACGGCCATAAACCGTCTCTCAAAAAGGACGGTCATGGACCGTCTCTAAAAAAGGACGGCCATAAACCGTCTCTAATGGTAGCCCAAATTTTCCCATTCTGAACCTGAAAAGGACAGTTGGTGACCGTCCGTAAAAAGGACGGCCCATGACCGTCAATAATAAGGACGGTTATAGACCGTCTCTTATAACCCAGAAAAGGACGGTCATGGACTGTCTCTTATGAACCTGGAAAGGACGGTCGTGAGCCGTCCTTTAAAAGGACGGTCTTCAACCGTCTCATATTTGTATATACACCTGTTTATATGATATTCTTCCTGATATACACCTGTTAGACCAGCATATTCTTCCTGATATACACCTGTTATATAATATATTTCATCATATTCACATTCACATCCATCTAAACCCAAACTGTAAATTTATCCAAACAAAAACTACATCATCCAAACATAAACTACATCTATCCAAACACAAACAATATACACCTGTTACAATATCATGTTCTTCCTAATATACACCTGTTACAACATCGTACTCTTATATACACCTGTTATATAATATATTTCATTACATTCACATCCATCTAAACCCAAACTACATAAATTCATCCAAACATAAACTACATTCATCCAAACATAAACAATCTTATCCACATTACATTCATTCATGCATAAATACGCTCACACCAACCCTGCAAAAGATCATACAAAAACAAAGGAGAAAAAGACTTATCGAATTATCCCTTTGTTCATAGAACCTCTCTGAGGATCCTGCACAACTTGAAAAAGATCTCTTATCAGCTCCTGCCGATGCGACTATGCCGAGAACAACTTTAAAAGAGGCAAAAGAAAAAACACAACAGACATTCAAAGTTCAACCACTTCAAAGAATCACAAACCTTGACATAAAGTTTTAAGGCAACATTTTGGAGATACTGTTTATTGACTCTGGATGACTGTCTCGATTGGCAACACTGCGACACTATGCCCAACTCCGTTTCGCAAACACGTTTAATCTTTCCTGCAAAATCAGAAAATAAAATGCTTTAGTTGATTCATTCCATCTCTCTAGGATTTAGGGTCTTGTTTGTACTCACCATATGAACAACTCATGTCAGGTAAAATGATAATAAGCAATTGGAGATGTTTCTTCTTATCTCCACTTTGTAGGTTTTCAGTGGCTTGTGTGTGTACATCCATCAGAGCCATCTCAATCCTATTAGGGCGATCAGTTTTAGGTTTAGTTTTTAGGCTTAGGTTTAGGTTATAAGTGCAGGTTATAGGTTTAGGTTAGGTTATAAATTAAGGTTTAGGGAATTGAGAATAGGTTAAGGTTTAGGTTTAGAAAATCGGGTTCAGGTTCGGGATCAGGTTTAGGTTTAGGTTTTGAGGTTTAGGTTAGAGAGTTGAGATTGGGATTAGGTGTAGGTTTAGGTTTAGGGATTTGAGAATACATTTAGATTATTGATTTAGGTTTAGGTTATAGGTTACCGGTTTAAGTTTAGGTTAAGGTTTAGGTTATAAGCTATAGGTTTAGGGAATTGAGAATAGGTTAAGGTTTAGGTTTAGGAAATCGGGTTCGGGCTCGGGATCGGGTTTAGGTTAAGGTTTTCAAGTTTAGGTTTAGGTTTAGGTTAGGGAGTTGAGATTAGGATTAGGTGTAGGTTTAGGTTTAGGGATTTGAGAATACATTTAGTTTTAGGTTTAGGTTTAGGTTATAGGTTATAGGTTAAGGTTAGGTTATATGTTATAAGTTTAGGTTATAGGTTATAGGTTAAGGTTTTAAGCCATAGGTTTTGGTTTAGGTTAAGGTTATAGGTTTAGGTTTAGGTTAAGGATTTGGTTTAGGTTTAGGTTAAGGTTTAGGGTTAGGTTATAAGCTATAGGTTTAGGGAATTGAGAATAGGTAAAGGTTTAGGTTTAGGAAATCGGGTTCGGGTTCGGGATCGAGTTTAGGTTTGGGTTTTTAAGTTTAGGTTTAGGTTTAGGTTAGGGAGTTGGGATTAGGATTAGGTGTAGGTTTAGGTTTAGGAATTTGAGAATACATTTAGGTTTTAGGTTTAAATTTGGGTTAAGGTTTAGGTTTAGGTTATAAGTTATAGGTTTAGGGAATTGAGAATAGGTTAAGGTTAGGTTTAGGTTTAGGAAATCGGGTTTGGGTTCGGGATCAGGTTTCGGTTTGCATTTTCAAGTTTAAGTTTATGTTTAGGTTAGGGAGTTGAGATTAGGATTAGATGTAGGTTTAGGTTTGGGGATTTGAGAATACATTTAGGTTTTAGGTTTAGGTTTAGGTATTGGTTTAGGTTTGGGTTTAGGTTTAGGGAATTAAGAATAGGTTAAGGTTTAGGTTTAGGAAATCGGGTTCGGGTATGGGATCGGGTTTATGTTTGGGTTTTTAAGTTTAGGTTTACGTTTAGGGATTTGAGAATACATTTAGGTTTTAGGTTTAAGTTTAGGTTAAGGTTTAGGGAATTGAGAATAGGTTAAGATTTAGGTTTAGGAAATCAGGTTCGGGTTCGGGATCGGGTTTCGGTTTGCATTTTCAAGTTTAGGTTTATGTTTAGGTTAGGGAGATGAGATTAGGATTAGATGTAGGTTTAGGTTTGGGGATTTGAGAATACATTTAGGTTATAGGTTTGGGTTTAGGTTTAGGTTTAGGAAATCGGGTTCGGGTTCGGGATCGGGTTTATGTTTGGGTTTTCAAGTTAGGGTTTAGGTTTAGGTTAGGGAGTTGAGACTAGGATTAGGTGTAGGTTTAGGTTTAGGGATTTGAGAATACATTTAGTTTTAGGTTTCAGGTTATAGGTTATGGTTTAGGTTAAGGTTTAGGTTATAGGTTATAAGTTTAGGTTATAGGTTATAGGTTAAGGTTTTAGGTCATACGTTTTGGTTTAGGTTAAGGTTATAGGTGTAGGTTTAGGTTTAGGTTTAGGTTAAGGTTTAGCTTTAAGGAAATGAGAATAGGTAAAGGTTTAGGTTTAGGAAATCGAGTTCGGGTTCGGGATCAGGTTTAGGTTTGGGTTTTCAAGTTAGGGTTTAGGTTTAGGTTAGGGAGTTGAGATTAGGATTAGGTGTAGGTGTAGGTTTAGGGATTTGAGAATAGGTAAGGTTTAGGTTAAGGTTATGGGTGTAGGTTTAGGTTTAGGTTTAGGTTAAGGTTTGGTTGAGGTTTAGGTTTAGGGAAATGGGAATAGGTAAAGGTTTAGGTTTAGGAAATCGGGTTCGGGTTCGAGATCGGGTTTAGGTTTCGGTTTTCAAGTTAGGGTTTAGGTTTAGGTTAGGGAGTTGAGATTAGGATTAGGTGTAGGTGTAGGCTTAAGGATTTGAGAATAGGTTAAGGTTAAGGTTTAGGTTTAGGTTTAGGGAATTGAGAATAGGTTAAGGTTTAGGTTTAGGAAATCGGGTTCGGGTTCGGTATCGGGTTTATGTTTGGGTTTTAGGTCATAGGTTTTGGTTTAGGTTAAGGTTATAGGTTTAGGTTTGGGTTTAGGTTTGGGTTTTGGTTAAGGTTTAGGTTATAAGCTATAGGTTTAAGGAATTGAGAATAGGTAAAGGTTTAGGTTTAGGAAATCGAGTTCGGGTTCAGGATCGGGTTTATGTTTGGGTTTTAGGTCATAGGTTTTTATTTAGGTTAAGGTTATAGGTTTAGGTTTGGGTTTAGGTTAAGGTTTAGGTTATAAGCTATAGGTTTACGGAATTGAGAATAGGTAAAGGTTTAGGTTTAGGAAATCGGGTTCGGGTTCGTGATCGGGTTTATGTTTGGGTTTTAGGTCATAGGTTTTGGTTTAGGTTAAGGTTATAGGTTTGGGTTTGGGTTTAGGTTAAGGTTTTGGTTAAGGTTTAGGTTATAAGCTATAGGTTTAGGGAATTGAGAATAGGTAAAGGTTTAGGTTTAGGAAATCGGGTTCGGGTTCAGGATTGGGTTTATGTTTGGGTTTTAGGTCATAGGTTTTGGTTTAGGTTAAGGTTATAGGTTTAGGTTTGGGTTTAGGTTAAGGTTTTGGTTAAGGTTTTGGTTATAAGCTATAGGTTTAGGGAATTGAGAATAGGTAAAGGTTTAGGTTTAGGAAATCGGGTTCGGGTTCGGGATCGGGTTTATGTTTGGGTTTTAGGTCATAGGTTTTGGTTTAGGTTTGGGTTTAGGTTAAGGTTTTGGTTAAGGTTTAGGTTATAAGCTATATGTTTAGGGAATTGAGAATAGGTAAAGGTTTAGGTTTAGGAAATTGGGTTCGGGTTCGGGATCGGGTTTATGTTTGGGTTTTAGGTCATAGGTTTTGGTTTAGGTTAAGGTTATAGGTTTAGGTTTGGGTTTAGGTTAAGGTTTTGGTAAAGGTTTAGGTTATAAGCTACAGGTTAAGGGAATTGAGAATAGGTAAAGGTTTAGGTTTAGGAAATCGGGTTCGGGTTCGGGATCGGGTTTATGTTTGGGTTTTAGGTCATAGGTTTTGGTTTAGGTTAAGGTTATAGGTTTAGGTTTGGGTTTAGGTTAAGGTTTTGGTTAAGGTTTAGGTTATAAGCTACAGGTTAAGGGAATTGAGAATAGGTAAAGGTTTAGGTTTAGGAAATCGGGTTCGGGTTCGGGATCGGGTTTATGTTTGGATTTTAGGTCATAGGTTTTGGTTTAGGTTAAGGCTATAGGTTTAGGTTTGGGTTTAGGTTAAGGTTTAGGTTATAAGCTACAGGTTATGGGAATTGAGAATAGGTTAAGGTTTAGGTTTAGAAAATCGGGTTCGGGTTTGGGATCGGGTTTATGTTTGGGTTTTAGGTCATAGGTTTTGGTTTAGGTTAAGGTTATAGGTTTAGGTTTGGGTTTAGGTTAAGGTTTAGGTTATAAGCTACAAGTTAAGGGAATTGAGAATAGGTAAAGGTTTAGGTTTAGGAAATCGGGTTTGGGTTCGGGATCGGGTTTCAGTTTGCATTTTCAAGTTTAGGTTTATGTTTAGGTTAGGGAGTTGAGATTAGGATTAGATGTAGGTTTAGGTATGGGGATTTGAGAATACATTTAGGTTTTAGGTTTAGGTTTAGGTTATAGGTTTAGGTTTAGGGAATTGAGAATAGGTTAAGGTTTAGGTTTAGGGAATTGAGAATAGGTTAAGGTTTAGGTTTAGGAAATCGGGTTTGGGTTCGGAATCGGGTTTATGTTTGGGTTTTAAGTCATAGGTTTTGGTTTAGGTTAAGGTTATAGGTTTAGGTTAAGGTTTAGGTTATAAGCTATAGGTTTAGGAAATTGAGAATAGGTAAAGGTTTAGGTTTAGGAAATCGGGTTCGGGTTAGGGATCGGGTTTATGTTTGGGTTTTTAAGTTTAGGTTTAGGTTAGGGAGTTGAGATTAGGTTAGGTGTAGGTGTAGGTTTAGGGATTTGAGAATAGGTTAGGTTGTAGGTTAAAGTTTAAGGAATTGAGTTTAGGTTATAGGTTTAGGTTATAGGTTAAGGTTTAGGTTGTAGTTATAGGTTTTGGGATGTGAGAATCGATTTAGGTTATAGGTTAAGGGTGTGGTCCCTGCAAATACAGATATAAACACGCAAATACAGATATAAACACGGCCTGTCCAAATGGCCAGGCCCTTCCAATGCTGTCCATAGGAAATGAACAGCTTCATCATGGTCAGCGGTTCCCACCTTCCAGGGACCCCCGCTCATCCGGATAGCTCCGACGCACATCCGGGCTTGCTCTATTATTTTCGAGCAAATACATTAACACGGCCTGTCCAAATGGCCAGGCCCTTCCAATGCTGTCCATAGAAAATGGACAGCTTCATCATGGTCAGCAGTTCCCACCTTCCAGGGACCCCCACTCATCCGGATAGCTCCGACGCACATCCGGGCTTGCTTCATTATTTTCGAGCAAATACATTTAAAAACAACATAAATATATCTAAAAGCATCTGGATACCTGAGGAAGGCCTCCCATATTTGTATTGTTGGTTACTCATCCTTTTATCTGCAAGCCACAATTGATGAGCAATTTGTTGCCTAAGTACTGTCAATCTATGACAAATAGTTGAAAAGGAAAATCATGCATCTTATCTTACCGATCACCTTATATTTCTTTTCACCTTTGTAACTCTCATATTTGTTGCAGCTACTAGTTCACCATCAGTAGTCTCTCTAACCAAATCTTTGTGCAGTCCCTCCATTTGAAGCAGTGGCTGAAGTTACAAGAAGTAGGACTGATTAGTCTTTCCATGTTTTGAAAAAAAATAAATTCTTTATTTTTGGCTGCAAGTCTACTTATAATTATCATTGGCTCTTAATATATTTATAATGAAAATCTTAAATATCACCTAATAGTGCTCCTTTGATAAATGTCCTATTTGGAACAAATAATTTGTTTTATCATAAATGTCCTGTTTGGAACAAATAATTTGTTTTATCATAATGCTTACCAAATGGAGGAAATCATACACATTTGTTACGACATCTAGATTTGATGCCACCTAGCAAAAAGAAGAAAGAAGGTGATTCATATTTATGCTTATGAAACAAAGTCTAATAGTTTACATAGCTAGGTTATTAAACTAATAAATTCTAAGAAAAATAGCAAGTGCCAAGACCTATGGCATAAAAAAAATAATCATTGCATGGATTAACAATCAAACAACAACGGTAAAGGGAGGAAAACTAACTTTTTTCTTGCTCCACATAATCTAGTTGGGGCGTCGTATTAGTTCATGTAAGACTTGCGGACACCACATGCATATAAATTAGTTCATGTAAGACCTGAGGACACCACATGTATATAAATACAATCATTAAAATCTGAAAAACATTAAAACTAATCAACGTGCATCAGATAACTCGAAAAAGCCCCTAATTACCTTAGTTCCAATCAAAACACCTGAAAACAAGTACCCGGCATCCTGAACTCCCATTGATTTTCATCAAATAAACACAAACTTCAAAAACTAATAAACAGAAAAGTATCTACATGACCACTCCATTTTTCAGATAATCGAAGTATGAAGAACATCTAGGTCAATACATATGCATCAAATTGCTTGAGAACATCCCAAGTTCCCTTTATTTTGGTCCCAAAAAATAAAAATAAAAACCCCAGAAACAAGTACCCATCATCCTAAATTCCCATCAATTAATATAACATGATCACATAAACTTCAAAAACTGCCAAATGCAAAAGTACCCACATGAGCTTCGCTTACATGTTAACATAAATGATGTGTACAACACTCCATTAATTATGCCAAGTCCAAATAAAACTAAAATCAATCAACTAGCATCAAATAACTTGAAAGTGTCCCAAATTCCATTGGTTTCAGTCCAAGAACACCCAAAAGCAACTACTAATCATCAAAAACTCCCATTGATTCACATCAAGTAATCCCACAAATTTTAAGAATTGATAAATGCAAAAGCACCCACACGAGATTCCATCATCTAAACCACAAAAAATTATAATAAATCTGCATAACACTTCATTTTTCAACCAATATGCATCAAACTGCTTAAGAACATCCCAAATTTCATTGGTTTTTCATCCCAAAACAGTTGAAAACAGCCCACACATCATCCTAAAGTCACATTGATTTTCACCAAATCAAAGAAAGTTCAAAAGGAGAGATACCTATATGAGATTTCCTTCTTGACAATAGAAAAATTATTACAGTAGAATCCAAATGGATTCACATCAAATGATTACACAGACTTGAAGAACTGATAAATGCAAAAGCACTCAAATGAGATTTTGTTACATATAATAGAAAAAACTGACATAATACTCCTTTTTTAAACTAATCCAAATTTGATGAACATCGAAATCGAAAAATATGCATAAATTGCTTCAAAACATCCCAAATTTCATTGATTTTCCAAAAAAAAAAAAAAAAAAAACTACACATCTACTAAAATCAAATTGATTTTCACCAAAAAAAAATCAAAGAAACTTCAAAAATAGAGATACCCATGTGAGATTCCCTTCTGTAAATAAAAAATTAATTGCAACAGAATCCAAACAAGAAATGTTTTTTCAATCCATCTTCCATTTTCTTCTTAACAAGAAAATCCACATTTACTAATATTCCCATTTTTATATTTTTCAAAAGAATGAGTTCGGACTCTGAAAGCGTCGACTCCAGCACTCGTACTTTCAGCCCAAACCCTAACCAAGGACTCCAAAATTACTAAACTGCCACTGTGCGGGAACCCCCCAAATCTAGGAAAATCTAATGACTTGCAATCAACTATTGCACAGTATATAAACCTCAGCGGCACCACAAAGGTATACATAGTATTGCATGTTGAAATTATCTTCCAAGAATTAAAAAAAAAAAAAACATAATAGTCCACAAAGCACTACATCAATACACTATTCTTGTCTATAAACCAAGAAAGCCTATATATAGCATCTGCCAAGCAAGTGAGTTTGCCTTGCACTTTAAACTTTCACTAAGATCATAGAGTATCAACACATGTTATATTTAAGTGTTTATGAAATTGGATAACAGAAGAAGATATAAGAGGAAGCCCAATTGCTCTAACAGTAAGTGATCTCACCTGTAAGTTCCCAATTGTCCAAACAAAAAGGGAAAAAAGAGAGAATGAAACCAAAAAAAAAAAAAAAAAATCTAATATAAAAGAAACTGAAACTGCATGTCTCCTCTTAAGCTGAAATTACTGCAATCAAAGTGGCCATGTTTCCGTATATGCTAGATCAAGAGGGGGCTAGAAGTAGGGAACAAAGTCTCAAGTACTTAAAGAGTTTCCACCACCAAAGAGATTCAATCATTGGATTGTACTCATCGGTAATTTAAGTTTTAGTAACAAGCATTGGTGGCAAGTTTTCTGTGACGAACTTAAGCGAGCCAAGATTATTTGTGGGCTCCAAAAATGGTAAAATGAACAGTAACTTACAGTAACGCAGACAATCACATACACCAAAAACTAAACAATGAAAGAAAATCAACATTTGATGGTCTAAGTAACTAATAGAGAAAAAGAAGAACACAGGATTTGCCAAAAGCCAAATATATGGGAGTGAGATGACAGCCCAGGTTAATTTATCAGCTACAGAAAAATTAGAATCAACAAAAACTAAAAGGAACCATAATATATTGTTTATTCGCTACTATTTAATACTATGCAACAGACTGACTTTCAACTCCAACCACAATTTTGTTCGCCTGAGGCTAAAATTCCTGTCTGTGACAAACAAGGAACTTCCTCTATTTTGCATAGGTTTAGGTTTAGGTTTTAGGTTTAGGTTAAGGTTTAGGTTTAGGTTTGGGTTTAGGTTATAGGTTATAGGTTTAGGGATTTTAGGTTATAGGTTACAGATTTAGGTTTAGGTTTAGGTTTAGGTTATGGTTATAGGTTTAGGTTTAGGTTTAGGTTATAGGTTATAGGTTTAGGGATTTGAGAATACATTTAGGTTTTAGGTTTAGGTTAAGGTTATAGGTTTAGGTTTAGGTTATAGGTTTAGGTTTAGGTTTAGGTTATAGGTCATAGGTTTAGGTTTAGGTTTAGGTTTAGGTTTAGGTTTAAGCTATAGGTTTAGGTCTAGGTTTAGGGAATCAGATTCGGTTTCGGGTTCGGATCAGGTTTAGGTATTCTCTAGTATTATCTACTATTGAACCTAGTATTATCTACTACATACTAGTAACATACAACCAATATTGGGGCACCATACCATAAGCTACAAGAATTTCATGTCCCCCTAAACAAGGTATCCTCCCTTCATAACATATATATATATATATATATATATATATATATATATATATATATATATATATATATATATATATATATATATATATATATATATATAATAAGTTCTTTATTTTCATTTACATTCGCAAATACATTCATCATCCATCCAAGAAATTGAAACATTCATCATCCTCAAATAGAAAGCCAATTAATTCTACTCAAATTATAGAACCAAACCAAATTTGAAAGACATGTGAAGCCAAAGGTCTCATATGACATTTGCCACAATAAATCATGTGGGAAAAAAAACAGCAAGCAAAAAAAAAAAAAAAAAAAAAAAAAAAAAGAACCAAAAAGCTTTTCTATAAGGATTGGTTACAAGATGGGCAGCCAAATATCATGATATTTCAGGATTAATAAGTCTAATTCAGTACAAAATATCATGAAGTTCATGACATTTGTTGCAAGCAAATGCACCCTCATGGAAAGCATGAAAAAATCTAGCCCCACAAACCTCATTAAACTACACAATAGGATGGTATGCATGCTCTACTCCTTCAGCCTAATTTTTGGGTGAGAACATCTTGACAGCTGGACCAACCTGATGGATGGCTTTGATATTGCATTGTCTGCCATGGTAGTACATGTGATGCCATTAGAAGGTAGGCCTTGTACATGGGCTTAACAAACCTCTAACATACCTTATTTCATCATACATGAGATTGGATTTCAAAAATCCAAAGATGAATGTCTTCTAGAATACATCCATGTGCCCACACATGCCAAAGAACAGCCACTAGCAAGAGGCACCACTTGGATCTCATGGGGCCCACTGCCAAACATGGAGTGGAATTTGCACAGGACCAATTGCAATTCCATCCCACCTAATCCCTTCTAATCCCACTGCCCAAACACGCCCTAAATCCCCAAATCCCCAAATCCTTAAATCCCCACCACCACCCCCCCCCCCCCCCCAAATTTTTTTTTTTAAAAAAAAAAAAAAAAAGACAAACAAACATCATACCTGAGAATCCGAGATTTACAACCAGTAGAAGGCCGAACTACAACAGAGGACCGGAGATCGAGAGAGGCGAGCGGAGAGTGAGAGCTCGAGGGAGAGCGAGCAGAGAGGGAGAGGGAGAGGGAGAGGAGAGAGGAGAGGGAGAGAGAGAGAGGGGGGGGGGGGCGGAGAGCGAGCGGAGAGGGAGATGGAGAGAGCGAGCGGAGAGGGGAGACCTCGAGGGAGAGCGAGCAGAGAGGGAGAGGGACAGGCAGAGGTAGAGAGAGAGAGAGAGAGAGAGAGAGAGAGAGAGGGCCGGAGAGCGAGCGGCGAGGGCCGGAGAGCGAGTGGCGAGGGGCCGGAGTGCGAGCTCCATCGAGGGAGAGAGCAGAAAGGGAGATGAGAGAGTCGGTGCAAAATGAGCTAGGGCTTTTTTTTTTTTTTTTTTTTAATATACGGCCGCAACCGACAGCCGATGGTCGGTGCTCTGTGGGCCCCACCATGATGTATGTGTTTCATCTATTCCGTTCATCCATTTTTCTAGATCATTTTATTGCTTGATCCCAAAATTTAGAGGGATATAAATCTTAGGTGGACCACACCACATGAAAACAATAGTGGTTGGATATCAACTATTAAAATCCTCTTAAGGCCCACTATACTGTTTATTTGACATCCAATCTGTTGATTAGGTCATACGACCCAGATGTAGATAAAAAACAAATACCAGCTTGATCCAAAACTTTTATGGCCCCTAAAATGTTTTTAATGGTTGACCCTCATTCAACACTGTTTCCTATAATGTGGTCCACGTGAGAGTTGGATATACCTCATTTTTAGACTCATACTGTAAAATGATCTGTAAAAAAAGATGGATGGCATGGATGAAACACATACATCATGGTGGGGCCCACATAGCACCTAGGCAATCCGTTCCCCCTTTTCTTATAGTGTGGACCCCACCACAGAAAATAACAGGAGGGTGATTCCCACCGTTGAAATTTATAAAATAAAATAAAAAAATGGTGTGGGGCCATACATCATGGTGGGGCCCACACAGCACCAACCACCAGCCATTGGATGGTCTAGGGGGAGTAGCCAATCTGTTCCCCTTATTTGTGGTGTGGTTCATTTAATCTTTGGATATGATTCATTTTTTAGATAATTCTATAAAATGAGCTAAAAAAAAATGGATGAACAGTGTGTTGATCCCAAATTTTTGGTAAATCCAAAACTCAAGTGGACCATGCCACACAAAACAGTGTGGAATAATGATTTCCACCATTGATACCTTCCTTGGGCCCACAGTAATGTTTATTTGCCATCCAACATGTTCATAATATCAAGTGGATGCAGATTAGCTACCGACGAGAGAGAGAGAGAGAGAGAGAGAGAGAGAGAGAGAGAGAGAGAGAGAGAGAGAGAGAGAGAGAGAGCGGATTGCGTACTGAGTTACTCAATACGCTTTTATCATACTGAGTAAACTCAGTTGGGCTCACCATGAATTTATGTGGTTTATCCACACTGTCCATCCATTTTTAATGCTAATTTTAGGGGTTGATCCCAAAATTGAAGTAGATCCAAAGCTCAAGTGGACCATTACATAGGAAACAGTGTGGAATAGTGATTTCCACTATTGAAACCTTCCTAGGGTCTAAAGTAATTTTTATTTGTCATCCAACCTGTTAATATGATCACAAAGACATGGACGAAGAGAAAGCACAAACATCAGCTTGATCCAAAACTTCTTTGGCCTCCAAAAAATTTTCAATGGTAGATGTTCAATCAAACTGTTTCCTGTGCTGTAGTCCACTTGAGATTTTAATTTTCTTCATTTTTGTGATCAAACCCTAAAATTATCCATTAACATAGATTAACGGAGTGGATAAAATAAATAAATAACAGGTTCTCACGAGGTCAACAAGTTGGGTCACAATTTTGACCAGAATATTTGGCTCATTTTACATGTCTAGTCCATTCACTCTATTTTACTGATCATTACCCTCAAATTGACTAGTTACTCGCCTCGATCATGCTACATATGAGAGAGATATTGGGCAAACAAGATTGATCAACAATTTGAGTGAATTTTGATTTAAACATCTGAAGTTATTTACTTTTCAATCTGGACTGATCAAATTATCCAAAAACAGTTAAAGGTTGTTCATAATATCAAAAATATATGAATGCATAGAAAACACAAACATCAGCTTGATCCAAAACTTCTATGGCCTCTAAGAAATTTTAAATGGTAGAGGTTCAATCACACTATTTCCTGTGGTGTGGTCCACTTGAGCTTTAGATATGCTTCCTTTTTGTTCTTTAGACCTCGAATTATCTGTTAACATGGATGAATGGAGTGGATAAAATAAATAAATAACAGTGTACCCACAGAGTTTACTCTGGTAAAAGTAATGAGTAACTCACCTAAATGTAGTAGAGAAGGGTTTCCTTAAACATTCATAATCATATATTGGGCCTGCCTGAATGTGATTCACATATCCAACCCACTCATTATGTGTCCCACTTGGATGAGGGATATCAGACCAAGTTTCAACCGCATCCATGTCTATAATAACTTATAAACATATTGGATCTCAAATAAACATCGCGGCGGGCCCTAAGAAGGTTTCAATAGTGGGTGTCACTATCCTACTCTTTTCTATGGTGGGTCCACTTGAACTTTGGATGTACCCCGTCAATCAGATGCACCATTCCATGGTGGGCCACGAGCTTAAAAATAAAGTCAATCCATGACTTGGGTGGGCCACACCACATACTACAGTTGAGAGGGTTACCCTCCCATTAAAACATTCATAATCATTTATTGGGCCCACCTAGATGTGGTTCATAGATCCAACCCATTCATGCATTATGTGTCCCACTTGGATGAGGAGTCAGACCAAGTTTCATACACATCGAAAACTCATGTGAGCCCCACCAAATGCTTTTATATGTTTTAGGGATGTCTTCACATAGTTTTAGATGCTATGGCCCACCTGAGTCTCGTATACGACTAATTTTTGGACTTAAAGGGGACACATCAAATACATGGTGTTCATGTTCTACACACATCATGGTGGGGCGCACATAGGTCAACCTCATGGGAAGTTCCCATGAGGTGACCTTATAGTACCATTTTACTATTTAGGTAACTCCTTCATGGGTGTTACTCTAACCGTGTAGGGCCCACCTTGATATATTTTATGTATATCGACACTGTCCATATATTTTTTCATCATATTTTAGGATGTAATTTCAAATCACGAGAACTCAATAATCTCAGGTGAGCCATACCAATCAAAACAATGATGAATAACCATTAAAAACCTTTTGAAGGCCACAAAAGTTTTGGATCAATTTGATCTTTGTAGTTTACCTTCATATCTAGACTTCATATCTAGATCTTCTTTACATTATCAACAAGTTGGATATTTGCAAATAAACATTACTAAAACCTTACGATGGGCTCTTTATAATTTTTAATGGCAAGGTACTATATTTTCATTTTTTCCAATGGTGTGGTCCACTTAAGATTTAAATCTACGCAATTTTTTATACCCGGCCCAATAATGGGTTAGAGAAACGTATGGGCGGCAAGGATATACAACACATCATCAAAATTTTACTTTTGTTATCTAACTTTTCAACTTTTCTTGTCAAAATACAAAATTTAGTTTTTTTTTTTTTTAAATATATATTTTTTTACAATTTGTCAATTTTTTCACAATTTTGTTTAATTTCTTAAATTTTCTTTTTTAAAATATCATTTTTTTAATCTTACTTTTGTTATATAACTTTTAAATTTTTGTTGTCAAAATACAAAATCTAGTTTTCTTTTTTTAAAAATATATATATTCTTTTTACATTTTATCAATTTTTTCACAATTTTGTTTAATTTTTAAAATTTTCTTTTTCAAAATATCATATTTTTATCGAATTGTTTTTTTCAAAATTATCAATATTATTCAAAGTTCTTAATTTTTTTTTCAAAATCTAGATTTTTATAAAATTACAGTTTTTTTTCAAAATTTAATTTTTTTTAAAACATTGTTAATTATTTTTCTAAGCTTCTGAACTATTTTTTTTTTTGAAATTCATAACTTTTTTGAGCCTTTTCATTTTTGACCTGAGCATTAGAGACGGTCTTTGATAGGGCTATAAGATGGTTTAGGACCGTCTCTAATAGAGACGGTCTTTGACAGGGCTATAAGACAGTTTAGGACCGTCTCTAATAGAGACGGTCTATGACAGTCTCTAATAGAGACGGTCTATGACAGTCTCTAATAGAGACGGTCTAGGGCCGTCTCTAATAGAGACGGTCTTTGACAGTCTCAGATTGCAAGTAAAAGACGGTCAATGACCGTCTCTAATGCAGACGGCCAATGACCGTCTCAGATGACTACATATAAGACGGTCAAGGACCGTCTCTAATGCGGACGGCCAAACGACCCATATAAGACGGTCAACGGCCGTCTTAAATGATTTATGGAAGTTCAAAATTTTAAGACAAAATTAAGGACGGTTATGGGCCGTCTAAAATTTTAGAGACGGTTTACAGCCGTCTCTAAAGCATCTTTAAACCAAGCGATTTTAGAGACGGTCCAGAACCGTCTCTAAATCTGTCCTTTTTTTCCATTTTTCACGTAGTGCATGCAACATTTGGATAAAATTTCTGATAGGTTCGGCCAACTCAAGGAAGTTCGGTCAAGTTTCCAGCAATGGAACAATTTCGGAATTCAGGCTACTTAGGCCAACCGAACTTGAGGTTAAGCCAGTTGAACCTGGGCTTAGGCCAGCCAAAGTTTGAAAGACTTTATCCCACAATTTTTATATTATGATTGGAACGTGATCTTTGAAGTTAGGCCAGCCGAACTGAATCTTAGGTCAGCTGAACTACACAGATCTTTGGCTATAAATAGAGGCTTTCTCTTACATTCTAAATCACGAAAATTCATTTACTTTTACTGTATTGTAAAGAACGATCTCTCAAGCATTTTTAAGCTATTTGTGTTGTAATTCATATTTTATTATTAGCTTATTTTATTCTCCTTTTCAAAGTTTGTTTTAATTGTTTTGATAAGAGTAATCTATACTCTACTTTGAGAAGAAGGAGAATTGAATATGCAACAATAGGGTTTCATTCATTTAATTGAAAACTATTAGATCCCTTTGTAATTCTTTGGGTTGAACTCATACATCAGCTTCATCAATATCCCAAGAAGGAGATCGCTGCACTCAAAGTTACAGCTACGACTTCGACTCGCCAAATCGAAGATAAGTATTGTTTGTTTTTAATTACTTCAATTTTGGGTTTTTCTGAGATAACCTGGAAATCTTTGAGGGTTTGTTTGTGGTGATCCCATAAAATCACAAAGCTGATTTGTTTGTGGTGATCTCATAAAATCACAAAGCGGGTTTGTTTGTGGTGACCCCGTAAAATCACAAAGTGGGTTTTATTGTGATAGGCTATGAAAATCGCAGTAACTGTATAAGATTATTAAGGTGAACCTGGAAAACCTTGAAATAGTGAAAAACCAAAATTGCGAGGGTAGTAATTTTGGGAGTGGAGTAGGTTGCATTGAGGCATCGAACCACTATAACTCTTTTGTACATTGTGGTGATTGGATATTATTATTTGAGTTATTGTGCTTTTTTTTATTCATTGCAATTAGTTTAAGTTTTTATTTCAAAGACGTCGTGACATAAGGTTGTCCTACCTAAATCTTTTAGGTGAAAGGTTGTCCTACGAACTATTTGGTATCAAGGAGTCAATACTTCGGAATTTTGTATTTAATTGATTCATTATTCCACATTATATCGAATTATTTGACATTGTCTTATTCACCCCCCGCCACCCGGACATCTATAGCTCGTCCTTTCACACTTAAATATACTAGAGAAGAAAGGTGGCTAAGGAGAGAGATGATGACGCAAATGCCAATACATGGATGAATGTAGTTGATCAGTTGCTTGCGTAAGCCGAGAAAGTAAGGGGTGGACGCATTTGTCACAAGGATCAATTCAAGGAATTTTGATCGACCTTCTAAGGGCTCGGACAGAGTGAAGATGATGATGCACAATGCAAATGCAAGTAAGAATGGAGTTTGTAAGAGTCGAGCAAGTGGGTGGACAGGTTATTGTAAGGGTTGATTGGAGTGGATTGGATCGATCTTTCGGGGGGCTCAAGCGGCTAAGGGTTAGGCTTGGCTCGGCTTACATGGGCTAGAAGGTCCTCTCTTTACACTCATTTTCTTTCCTTGGTGGATGGATGAACTAGATCCCACTCTTCTTCTTTCACTCTTTTCTTCCTTAAGCTTCTACTGATAATTGTGAGTGATAGAAGATAGAAGATGGTTTGGAAATGAAGTGAAATGGGGTTATTTATAGGATTTTGGAGTGGCATTTTAGTGATTTATGAAAAGTTTTAGGGTTAATGAAGGCTTTAAGGGTTGAGATTGGGTGTTCGAATGGATTTGCCAAGTGGTGCAATGCGGATGGTTGGATTGGATGGCAAGGGGTGTAATTTTGGGCAAAAGTAAGGGAGATGGGTCATTTCAGCCTAAGTGATGTTTTCAAGGCGGGGTTTGATCTGTCACCCTCATCTAACCCGTAATAAAAAATTACAAGAATCCATGTTGCGGGTAACATATTATGCATCGCTTGACACATGGACGAGCCCTATTTTTTACAGGGCCCCATATGGGGTGGCATTTCTTATTTGGTTCACATGATTATGCTTTATTGTGGTCTTAAAGGCTACTGTGTATGGGTTGGGCTTGGGTTTGCCTACATTTTCAGGGTTCTGTGGGGTTCATATAGCACTCCGATCAACTTGTCAGCCCTAGATGGTGTGTCTACAGTGACGCTTTTTGATAGGTCCATATAGGCATTATTTGACAATTAAATCATAACTAACACCCACTAAACAAGGTCGTTATGCCATGCCATTATCCCACATCACACACTTCACTCAACTCCAACACTTCATACTCTGGATGAAGCGGTCTTGGTAAAATGGTCGTATCTTACTCGTCAACAGTCAAATCTAGGAGAACTTATACTCATTGAAAAGCTAACTCGAAAACCTATGATCCAAGCTTGGAATCAAGACAATCCGACATCACTTGGTCTATCAATGGGGTCCACAACACAGTTGAGCTATCCTTAATCACAACTTCCTGGTCAGCAACATATATTTTTATTTTTTGGAATAAATTTCTCTTGTTATAACTTGGATTGCGGTGAAACAAATTTTGGGTGAAACTAAACTCGATAAACTTTCCAATGGACCAAACTTATCTCGATCGGACAACGTTTTCTTCTCCATTCATTGTCTTGAAGATAGGCCACCCACGATGTCCAATTCTCAACAACGTAAAAGGTGTGACTTTTCAAACCTCAAAAGCCACTCTAAAACTCATAACTTTAAAAGTATATCTTCCATATCGATACTGCAAATTCTAAACTATTTTCAAATTAAAAAGTGATGTAGAGTGGGTCGCGGATATTTTCATGGCCAAGATGGATCAGAAAAGGACCGATTAATGATAGAAGTGATCTGGACCTTTAGAACTTAAAACGAACATATCTCGCAAACCGGAATGAGCTATCGGACATACCATATATGATTTTGGGGTAGGAAGAGCTACTTTAGCCACCCAACCTGATATGTCGGGTTGCCCGTGCCAAAATTTTGAAATACGTTCAGATCGACGGTTGAATTCCTGTTTTAATTTCTTTTTTATTATTTATGGTAAGTTTTAGTTTGAGTACAACTCTTCATCCGTTGGGCTTTAGGAGTTGCGCCAAACATGAAAAGTGCTTAGAATAATTAGGAGAATAGCATGGTCGAGCCAAATAGGACACTTACTATTTTTTGCCGAAAGCCATGAGGTCTAGTGGAAATCACGATCGTCTATAAATAGTAAGTTTACTATTTATAGTGAGTTATGATTTCTAGGAGTTTTAGTTATAGTTTGATTCTGAAACTTCTCCCTAGGGTTCGTAGATTTATTTAAATTAATTGTTGTAATCTCGTTTTTCATCATCAATCAAATTATTTCGAATTTTTAAGAATTATTTCTATTTTCTTTTCCTCGTGAATTCGAGGCTTCTCTGTGAGGAGTCAAGAGAAATTCCGTGGATTCAGAACAATTACCTCCTTGAGGAAGACAGTGCTCGACATCACGTCCTTCCCTGCATCAAAAAGAAAAAAGAAAAAAAAAAGTAATTTTTTTCAAAATTGGTAAAACCATTTTGATCAAAAGTCAAGGGAATCAACCATCTAAATTAATGATTGATATTATTTCTATTCCTAATTGATAGAATCTATAATGTATTAGGAATGACAGTAAATATCATATTCGTGGGGTGGATTAGAAACATAAGTGTACTCTTATGAATGTGGAATATATCAAATCCGTTATAATTGAAATTGTCAATTCATCCGTAACTCGCTAAGAAAGAGATTTGTCATTATGAGACAAGATGGATGAGAAATAGAGAGAAAAGGGGGCTTTATCATATATATTCTAAGAAATAACTAAGAAAGAGAGTTGTCATTATGGGTCAAAAATGGCCAAAAAGTAGAGAGAAAAACCATCGGGAGTGAAGTTTAGGGTTTGGAAGGACATGAATCATGTTAACACTTTTTTTACATAGTGGGTAAAACAACCAATTTTTTGTGCCCCACCACATTGTATATGTCAGATCAGTTCCATCCATCAGGTTTGATGCTCCATTTTAAAACTTGTGACTAAAAATCAGGCAGATCCAAACTCAAGTGGGCGACGTCATAGGAACAACGGAGATGGAATGCCAAATATAAGTTGTTTTTATTTTTGGGCCAATATGATGTGTTTCCTTCGTCAAAACATCTCATCAAATGTAAGAATCAACTGAAGCTACAAAAATATGAATCTCAATGTTCATTACTCCTTTGTTCTGACACAATAGTCCATGCCATGCATGGAGCGGACCAAACTCTTAATCGATTGCGTATTGGCCACAGCATACTGTGATAACCAATCATGGCCAAATAAACACATCCACATGTAAAAACAGTAGCATTAAAATATCAATACAGACCAATGAAAAAAAAATGCGTGCTTATTCATATTAGAACAGCTGACAGCACAAAGTCTATTAGGAAGATCAGTCCTCCCGGCCCCATCTAACCCATTTGCCATTGGTATCTGATTGCATGACCACGATGGTGCAGTGACTCACCAAGTTACCAAGTTACTGTTGTCTACAGAAGGGAAAGAAAAATATCATTGGGGATGGACAGAAGGGAAAGAAAAATGTCATTGGAAAACATGGAAAGTGCTGGCTTCGCCTAAGGAAGAGGTTGGTATCGGGATAAGACGCCTTACAGACATCATGACAGCCTTTCGGCTCAAAATGGCATGGACTATCAGGTTTGGGAAGGAAATAAATGTCTGGAAGCACTTCATGGCTACAAAGTACCATATGGATTTGAGTTCCACCTTGTCTGAGCGGCCTACGCGCCTGTCCTCTCCTTTATGGAAGCGGATTTTGGACCTCATCCCTATCGTTGATTCCCAAGTGCTATGGCAAATCGGTGATGGTAAGTGTAATTTCTGGCAAACGAATTGGACAGGATTAGGGCCGCTCTCGCAGCTTGTTCAACATGAGGTGCCCGAAGGCCTGCGCGACCTTGAGGTATCTAACGTGCTTGGTCAGGTGGGTCCCCTCCCTCCCTCTTCTGTGTGGCTCCTCCTCCCTCAGGGTGTGATCAATCAGATTTTTCACGCCGGTTTTTGCATTGGAAGGGATTCTGACACACCAATCTGGCCTTTCACCCCAGGTGGGGAGTTTTCTGTTAAATTTGCTTGGGAGTTGAGTAGAATCCAGCGTCCGAGTCGGAGTTGGTCTCGGTGGGTGTGGCATGCAAAACTCCCACCGAAAATCTCGTTGCTTGTTTGGAAAGTTTTACAAAGAGCGGTCCCAGTTGACTGTGCTGTGCAATCTCGCGGCGTCCAGCTTGCTTCCAAATGCGTCTGCTGCGCCTTGCAAGGTACTCAAGTTCCCCCCTCGCATGCACAGGAATCAGCTCTCCATTTATTTGTTTCAAGTAAGTTAGCTCAGAGAGTGTGGTATGAGATCGGTAGGGACTTTCAGATTGTTGTCATGGAGGCTATGTCAATTGAAGCTCGACTTCATCAGTGGTGGGCGGTGGTCTTGTCGAAGCAGAGGAGAAGTATAGTCCAGATGCTTACGCCTTGCATCATCATTTGGGAGATTTGGAAAGCCCGAAATGCAACGATTTTTGATTCGGTAGTGGTGTCCTCGGATTCAGTTATTGCAAAAATCAGGTGGTGGATGGCTCGTATTTTTGGCTCAACAGCGAGTGCCGGTAAAACTGCCGTGGGTAGACAGCTCAGTCAGCAGCTCTCCCAGGTGCATTCGGGTATTTATTTTGGGGGGCGAGCCTTACTAGTGAAGTGGGAGAGGCCTCCGACTGGATGGATTAAGGTGAATATGGATGGTTCCTCTCGTGGGAATCCAGGCAGTTCGAGTGGGGGTGGAATTGGTCGGGATGAAATAGGCAATCTCATTTTTGCTTTTTCAGTGGGTTATGGTGTTGGAATGAACACGGTGGCTGAATTACGTGCGGTTCATGATGGCCTTTTCCATGCTCTGCAAACGGGCATGTCCCATATCATCATTGAATCCGACTCTAGACAAGTGATTGATATGATCAATGGTTTGGACAAGCCAGGTTGGAAATGGAAATCTTGGATACTCAGGATCAACCACCTGCGAACGTGTGGTCGTACTAAGTTCGTGCATGTCCTGAGGGAAGGAAACTCTCCAGCTGATCTCTTGGCCCCGCATGGGAGTGGCGCCCAGTCCTTTTCTTATTTCGATACTTCTGCTGCTCTTCCCCACCAGGTCAGAGGTTCTATTTTTCTCGATAAGGGGTTCGATTAAGTCTTTGTAGAGGTTTTTGCTTTTTGTGTCCAGTTAGTTTCTCACGATAGGCACCTGTTTATTACCTTGGGGTGCCCGAATGTACAGTCCGTCTCTTTCAATGGAATCTTTCATTAAAAAAAAAAAAAAAAAAAAAAAAAGTTACTGGTGTCTACACCATGATGATATATGTGTTCTAAATCCCATTGCATGATCTCGATGGTGTATTGATGTCACCACATTCTGTTGACCCCACCATAATGTATATGTGTTCTATCTACACTTTCTATCCATTTTGCGAGATCATTTTAAGGCATGAGCTAAATAACGTGGCAGATCCAAAGCTCAAGTGGACCACACCAGAAAAAGCAGTGTACACAAAGACACACAACGTTGAAACATTCCTAAGGGTCTACCATAATGTTGATTCCACACCCAACCTATTCATAAGGTCACAAAGACTTGTACGCTGGAAAAACACAAATGTCAGCTTGATCCGAAACTTCTGTGGTCCCAGGAAGTTTTTAAGGGTGGATGTCATTGTCCCCACTGCTTTATGTAGTGTGGTCCACTTGAGCTTTGCATCTAACTGATTTTTGGTCTTATATCCTGAAATTGTCTCGAAATATGGATGGAGGTGTGGATATAGCACATACATCATGGTGGACCCACAGTACTTAGTGACGTCAACACACTGAGGTCGGTGATGTGGCACACCAGGCAATTAGCTGGGATGATATGTGGGTCCACATTAATATTTGTAAGAAATCCACGCCATCCATCCATTGTGGGATCTCATTTTAGGACATGATAACATAAAATATAGGTGGATCCAAGACTCAAGTGGGTTGGGCGAGAGGGAAAACCGTGGAAAGAGTTTTCTACCGTTGAAACTTCCGGGTATTTACGCTGATATTTATATGCCATCCAAACCATTTATAAGTTCATTCCCACTAAGATGAAGTGAAAACACCAAAAACTTCTTCTGATATTAAACTTTGTGGCCGTACAAATGTTTCAAACGGTGGCCACTGAATCTGCACTGTTTCATCTGGTAAAGGCCACTTGAGTTTTGGATAAACTTCATTTTTAGCCTCATGCCTTAAAATGAGCTCCCAAAATGGTTGGACGGTGTAAATTTATCACAAATATCACAGTGGGACCCACGTAGCATCCCACGGCAGAGCTTACTGTCGGAGGCTTTCCCAGGAAATCCGCGTCCAGACGTGTCCATACGTGATGAAAACTCTCCGAGGACTTCACTGCATGAGGACGCGGATTTCATGGGAAAGCCTTTGGCGGGGAGTTTCGCATTGAAAACCTAGGCTACCATGATGTTTTTGAGACATTCACTTCGTCCATCCATTGTGAGAGATCAGGACTTGATCTCAAAATTGATCAGGATCCAAGAATAAAGTGGGTCACACTAAAAGAAAAGGTGGGTAGGAAAATTCTTACTGTTGAAACCTCAAAGTGATGCTTACATTCCATCCATACTGTTCATAACATCATTCTTATTGGGATGAACTGAAAACATAATATAATCCTGATTCAAAACTTACGTGGCCCCATGAATATCTTAAATGTGGATGTTCAACCCTCACGTTTTCGGCCAACTTGAGTATTGGATCCGGTTCATTTTTTGGTTTACGTTCTAAAATGAGTTCACAAAATGGATAGACGGATTGGACAAACATCTTGGTGGGCCCCAATTAGTTCCCTGTACAGGAACTTCCTGCCGAAGGCTCTCGCGGGAAATCTGCAATGATGTAAACAGTTTCCTACGGAAGGCTCTCGCGGGAAATCCGTGTCCACCGAATGATGTAAACGGTCCACATACGTGGACAAGAAAATGAAGGATCGCTTACCCTTCATGATTGATCGCTCCAGTATTCTTCATTCTCTTTTAGAAAAACTTTCGGTAGACTCCTCTGCAAGTTTACAACCTTTTTAAAAGGAAGTAGAGGATCACGTGAGACTCCTGTGGACACTCCAGTGGACAGCTATCCATACTGTTAAATTTATGTGCCCTAGGTAGAGCATGTAAGTAAAATTACAATGATGAAGCGATCATAACAATAGTGACTAATAAATGAATTGTTAAAGTAAAACTTGAGTGATCCAAATTCAAATGAAAGAATCAGATGGTTAATAATATCCTATCAGTGCAATTTTTATGTGATGCTCCATGTACAGTTGGGTCATTAATTAAGATGGTCTGGATTGCTATACAAACATGCCATTCGTACGGTTGAAGAGTTACCACCAATTTTAATACCGTGGAAAACCAACATAAAACCTAGCTCATAAGTAGGCATCGACTAAAGATTCTCGGCCTAAGTCATTTTCGGACGCGGATATTGCTTCCTACCCCTACACGTCTCTGGGAACGGGGCAGGAGCTTTGAGTGGCCAATCTATGGGTCTTAATCACATTGTCCATCAATTTTATTTTATTTTTCTATCATTTTAAGGTACCGTTAAAAAAGATCCAAGGCTCAAGTGGACCACAAGGTAGGAAGCAGAGGTAACAATGATACTCACCGTTTAAACTTTTCTAGGGCCCACCATGATGTTTATTTTCCATCTAACCTATAAATAAAGTTACAAGTACTTGGATGAAGTGAAAAAACAAATATCTGCTCCATCCAAAATTTCCTTGGCCCTTAAAGAAGTTTTCAATGGTACCAGTTTAATACCCATTGTGTAGTCCCCTTGAGCCTTGGATCCGCATCTTTTTTGTTTTTATATCCTAAAATTATACGAAAAAAATGGATGGATAGTATGAACTTATCAGAAATATCACAGTGGGACCCATGTAGCATCCCAGCGGAGGAGCTTGATGCTTGAAGGCTTTCGCACGAAATCCGCGTCCAGACGTGTCCATACGTGATGAAAACTCTCCGAAGACTTCACTGTACGAGGACGCGGATTTGATGGGAAAGCCTTTGGCAGGGAGTTTTGCATTGGAAACCTAAGGCCACCGTGATGTTTTTGAGACATTCACTCTGTCCATCCGTTGTATGAGATCATTTTAGGACACGATCTCAAAATTGATCAGGATCCAAGAATAGAGTGGGTCACACTAAAAGAAAAGGTGGCTAAGGAAATTCTTACCGTTGAAACCTTAAAGTGATGCTTACATTTCATCCGTACTGTTCATAACATCATTCTTACTAGGATGAACTGAAAACACAAATATAATCCTGATTCAAAACTTATGTGGCCCCATGAATATCTTAAATGTGGATGTTCAATCCTCACGTTTTCCACCAACTTAGTATTGGATCCAGGTCATTTTTTGTTTTACATTCTAAAATGAGTTCACAAAATGGATAGACGGAGTGGATTTCTCACAAACATTATGGTGGGCCCCAACCAGTTCCCAGCTCTGGTGGGAAATCGGCATCCACCGAATTATGTAACCAGTTTCCTGGAAAGGCCCTCGCGGTAAATCCGTATCCACCGAATGATGTAAACAGTCCACGTACGTGGACAAAAAATGAAGGATTGCTTACCCTTCATGATTGGATCGCACCAGTTTTCTTCGTTCTCTTTTAGAAAAACTTTCGGTAGACTCCTCTGCAAGTTTACAACCGTTTGAAAGGAAGTGGTGGATCACCGTGAGGCTCCAGTGGACAGCTATCCATACTGTTAAATTTATGTCCCACGTGGGGCATATATCTAAAATTACAATGATGAAGCGATCCTAACAATAGTGACTAATAAATGAATTGTTAAAGTAAAACTTGAGTGGTCCAAATTCAAATGAAAGAATCAGGTGGTTAATAATATCCTATCAGTGCAATTTTTAAATGATGCTCCATGTACAGTCGGGTCATTAATTAAGATGGTCTGGATTGCTATACAACCATGTCATTTGTACGATTGAAGGGTGACCACCAATTTTAATATTAGCGTATAAGTAGGCCTCGTCTAAAGATTCTCTGCATATGTCATTTTCGGACGCGGATATTGCTTCCTACCCCCACCCGTCTCCGGCTGGGAACGGGCAGGAGCCATAAGTGCCCAATTTAATGGTCTTATTCACACGGTCAATCAATATATATATATATATATATTTCTATATATTTCTATCATTTAGAGGTACCGTTGAAAAAGATCCAAGGCTCAAGTGGACTACAATATAGGAAGTAGATGTAACAATGATTGTCACGCCCCGAAATTCGGGTACCTAAACAAGGTATTCAGGACCCGAATCCCAAGGTGTGAATTATGATATGATGACATTTATTACATTCTAGCTGATTCAACCAATATTCAACATAATCTAAAAGGAAATACAACTGAATATTTATTAAACTCAACTCTTTGATAGTTGTTCATTTCTACATCGAAATTTAAATATAAACTAAACCTAGTTAACAAAAGAAAACTGAATTGAATTAAACTAAACAAATTTTCTAGAAAATAACATTAATAGTAGAGGCCCGCCTGCTCGTAGTATTCCAGCTCTTCACCTGTACATTTTATTTTAGTAGGATGAGCATAACAGCCCAGTAGGGTCATTTCTTACCCAAAATTCAATATGTTCAGATAATATTACTTTTATAACAATGAAGGAAAAATAAAATACCGATAATGAAATTTGACAACAGAATTGAAAAAAATGCGATGCATGTGATATTTCCATGAATACTTGTAACATTTAAATTATTTCTTACAACACCGTACCCAAGTGGATGGTCACGTTGCATTAACGCCCACGCACTGGTACCTCATGGTGAGGGACCCATTTACACATTAGCTGGTCAGACTACTGCTCCAGTTGTACCTCTGACGTATGTCCACGCACACAATGTACTCATACGCCGTACACAAAGGAGACTCCAAAGGATCCAGTGGGTTCTAGGGTCTTTCACCCAAGGGACACGATTGCCCTACTTGCTAGCTTTAGGGTCTCTCACCCAAGGGACACGATTGCCCTACTTGCTAATTTATACACATTTTTTTTACAATTAAATAATCAATAAATAAACATGAATAACATGAACAATTTCAATATCGACAAAATAATGATTAATAATTTAATCAATCCAATTTCTAAACTATAATGCAAGTACTGAACAAGGTGCATAAATTTGTTAAAATATCAGGTTCTACATGAGCTCCACCCTTGAGCAATAAATCTCACATTGAGTAGATGGGGCCTACTAAAATTCATAGTTATTTCACATTCTCAGCTCAAATTATTATTATTATTATTTTTGGTGGTCCACCATTAAAAGTTGGTTCATCAATTTGGACGATCAAATTTACCGTACAAGCATTTCATGATGGACGGTTGAGGAGTCACCACCATATTAAGAATGGCAGTAGACTATCATGATAGTGTTATTTAATAAGGAGGCAGAGTGTGGAAAAATCATACAACAAACTAAGTATTTAGTGTCTCTCAAATTAATAATTTAAAAATGCAGGTATATGTGAATCTTTACACTACAGAATCTAAGGGGTTATGACCCTTTGCACAATCCAAAGCTGTTGGTTCATTTCTAGAATTTATACAGCAACTCCAATGCCCCACCATTTATTTCTTCATAAAAAAAAAATGGAAAGCTACTCGCGCAAGTAGGATTTGAATCATACTCGTGTGTCACGTGTCACACGAGCCACGTGTGTGATATCTATTCCGTTCATCTGAGAGGTCATGTTTTCTATGTTCCCTTTTCTGAAAATTTGAACGTTAAACTAATTAAGGTGGACCATACTTGTAAGTTGAATAAGGAACATTGTTAGCCTTCATTCATTCATGGTGCCTAAGAAAAATAGACAGACTGTGTTCTTTTATTTATATTATTATTATATATATATATATATATATATATATTTTTTTCTATTTGGGCACGTCAAAGATGTGGATTACATAGTAGATTTTCAGACTTACACACGTGTGTTATGTTCCGCATGTAGCGACGAGTAAGATTGTAGTCATGCTGGCATATCTCGTACTAACAGAGTCCCTTTAAAATAAGAAGATCTCCAGTACAACCGATTTGGAAACATTACGGTCCATCAATTAAATAACTTCTAACCTTTAATATATATGAAAAATCTAACCCATTCACTAGTTTATTAAACAATTAGGATCACTTACAAAAAAAAATACACTTACATTCACTCATTAAATGGATAATACTATTTATCAACAGTTATAACTTATTTTCTATTTTTGAGGATATCCTGACTAGTATATAGAATTTTTTCATATAAGTGATCTTCATGTTGTTTTAGATGTATTGGAAGGGTTGGATTTTGTATGAACTTACTATGTCATAAATCTATTGGTGGGTGGACCGTAACTTACGGTCCAGCTTGATGGACTAGAAACTTCCTCCATTAAAGTAATTTCTCACGGTGCATCCTCTGACTTCTCATGAGGAGTTATTTGATACTCTGGCAGAGTATGACGGTTGACATGCAGGCACTCTAAAATTGTAATTTGGCATATGATAACACAAAACTTTTATAAATTAAATTTAACTTAAATAAATTTTTATTTATTTATTTATTATTAATTTTTTTTTTAAAAAAAAAAACTTATATTAAATATCAGAAATATAAAAATTCCTAAATAAATAAAATTCCATACATAATAATCAAAAACATTATTCTTATAAAAATGTTGGATTAAATAAACATAATTAAATAGCTGAAAATAATAAATTTCAGGATAAGATCACCTACCTTTTAAAAAAAATCTGATGACCGGCCCCGCTTTAATCTTTCTCTTGATCTACAGAGCTCTCTCTCTCTATATTTTTTTTTTGATTAATTCCTTCGATTCTTTCTTTCTCTCCCTCTCTTTTTTTTTTTTTATAAACGGATGCGAAATGAAAATGGAGGTATGGATTATGGGCGGTTTCGATTAGTGGGAGGTTTCGGCGCCCATTACCGTACGAAAAGGAAGGAGAACGGAGAATGTGGTTTAGTCGGCGTGCGAAAGGTATAACTTATTTTATTTTTATTTCTTTAGATCTGGTAGGTCCCACTAGTAATAGTATAATCTACTCCGTCCATCATCTTGGCCTGGCCAAAAGAAGACGTAAGGCCAAAAATGAAGCTGATCCAAAACTCAGGTGGGCCACACAGAAGCGGACGGTGGAGTTACTTCCCCTAAAAAAATGGGTTGTTACATTCTACCCCCCTTAATAAAAATTTCGTCCCCGAAATTTAACATACCTATCATATGAAGAGATGAGGGTACTTCTCTCGGATGTCATCCTCTCGCTCCCATGAAGCTTCGTCCTCGCCATGATGCCCCCACTGAACCTTCACGAGTGGTATCGATCTTGTTCGAAGTACTTGCTCCTTCCTGTCGAGGATGCGGATCGGTTGCTCTATGTATGAAACGTCCTCCCGAATTTCCAGCGGCTCCCAGTCAATGATATGTGATGCATCTCTCTCGTATTTCCGAAGCATAGATACATGAAATACGTCGTGGACACCAAAAAGTTGAGGAGGAGGTAAGGCTAGTCTGTAGGCTACGAGGCCTACTCTCTGCAAGATCTCGAATGGTCCAATGTAGCGTGGTGCCAATTTTCCTTTCTTTCCAAATCGCATAACTCCTTTCATCGGGGATACCTTCAGGAACACATGATCTCCTATGGCGAACTCCAAGTTCTTTCGACGATTGTCGGCGTAGCTCTTCTGGCGACTCTGAGCGGTACGTAGACGTTCTTTGATGACGCCGATCTTCTCGGATGTCTCTTGCACTAGTTCCGGTCCCAACAATGTTCTTTCCCCCACTTCGGTCCAACAACTTGGTGATCTGCAGGGTCTTCCGTATAAAGCTTCGAATGGCGCCATGCCAATACTAGACTGGAAACTATTGTTGTAGGCGAATTCTATTAAATAGAGGTGGTCGTCCCAATTTCCCTTGAAGTCAAGAATGCAGCTGCGAAGCATGTCTTCTAGGATTTGATTTACCCGCTCCGTTTGTCCGTCAGTCTGCGGATGAAAAGCCGTGCTGTAGTTTAGCGTCGTTCCCAATGCCTTCTGAAGACTCATCCAAAAGCGTGATGTAAACCTGGGGTCTCGATCGGATACAATGGACACAGGAATGCCATGAAGTCTAACAATCTCCTTGATATATTGCTTGCTTAAGTCATCTAGGGATGAAGAAATACGTATAGGAAGAAAGTGTGCTGACTTTGTTAGCCGATCCACGATCACCCATATCGCATCATGATGACGGCTTGTTTTCGGTAGTCCGACAATAAAATCCATCGATATATGCTCCCATTTCCACTCTGTGACCTGTAATGGTTGTAAAAGTCCCGACGGCTTCTGATGCTCCACTTTAACCTGCTGACAAGTAAGACACCTTGCAACGTAGCTGGCTATCTCCCTCTTCATATTACTCCACCAATATTGACGTCGTACATCACGGTACATCTTAGTTCCTCCTGGGTGGATGGTGAATTTTGTGCGGTGCGCCTCATTTAAGACTTCTTGCTTCAATTCAGATATGTCTGGAACACATAACCTCCCTTGAAATCTGACCCCACCATCAGAGCTTACTCGCCACTCCGAGTCGTCCTTTCCCGCTTCTTCCGTTATTTTCTCTTGTAACCATGCATCATTCTTCTGCGCTTCTATTATTCGTCGCACCTAGAAAAGAAAATTCTAAATAACTACAGCCTAATATACGAATTAAAGGATAATCTAAATGGATAATTAAGAAATTTCTTACCAGAGTGGGTTGCACCACTAAATTACTGATATAAGCCCGAGGTTCATCGATACGAAGTCTAACTTCAAAATCTTTAACTATATCAAGCATCTCCCATTCTTTAATCATTAAGCTCGCCACCAGCTTGCGCGTCTTCCTGCTTAACGCGTCGGCTACGACGTTCGCCTTACCTGGATGATAGCAGATGTCGAAATGATAATCCTTCAAGAATTCCATCCATCTCCTCTGCCGCATATTTAAGTCCTTTTGATCAAAAAGATACTTTAAGCTCTTGTGATCCGAATACAGTTCAAACTGCTCACCATAAAGATAATGCCTCCAAATTTTTAAGGCAAACACTACAGCTGCAAGCTCTAAGTCGTGAGTGGGATAATTCTGCTCATGAGGTTTCAACTGCCTTGACGCGAATGCTATTGCTTTACCGCTTTGCATCAGCACGCATCCCAACCCTTGATAAGATGCATCAGTATATACCACAAATCTTTCCCCTTCTGCTGGTAAGGAAAGCACTGGGGCTTCCGTTAATCGCTTCTTCAATTCAGAGAAAGCCTGCTCGCAATTTTCATTCCATTTAAAAGAAGTGCCCTTCTTGGTCAAGTTAGTCAACGACCTTGCTATCTTAGAGAATCCCTCAATGAACCTTTTATAATAACCAGCTAATCCGAGAAAATTGCGCACTTCTGTCACATTGGTGGGTTGCTCCCAATTTAACACTGCTTCGACTTTCGATGGATCTACCGACATTCTTTTTTTCGATACCACGTGCCCCAAAAACTTTACTTCATTATTCCAAAAGTCACGTTTTGAAGCTTTGGCATATAACTAATTGTCATTTAGAGTTTGAAGAGCTATTCAAAGGTGTTCAGCATGATCCTCTTGCGTCTTAGAGTAAATTAAAATATCATCTATGAACACTATCACGAATCGGTCTAAATGCGGTTTAAAGACCCTGTTCATGAGATCCATAAATACTGCTGGAGCATTCGTTAATCCGAAGGGCATCACTAGAAATTCATAATGGCCGTACCGAGTCCTAAAGGCAGTCTTGGGTACATCTTCATCTCTAATCCTCAACTGATGATATCCAGACCGTAGGTCTATCTTTGAAAAATATTTTGCTCCCTTCAACTGATCGAATAAATCATTTATCCTCGGCAGCGGGTACTTGTTCTTGATAGTCGCTTTATTAAGTTGACGGTAATCGATGCATAGCCTTAAAGACCCATCCTTCTTTCTTACAAATAATACCGGTGCACCCCACGGCGACGTACTAGCCCTAATGAAGCCTTGGTCTTGGAGCTGCTGAAGTTGCTCCCTTAATTCTCTCAATTCAACAGGTGCCATACGGTATGGTGCTCTGGAGATTGGTGCAGTCCCAGGTACCAGATCGATTGTGAAATCTACATCTCTCCTTGGCGGTAATCCAGGAATATCTTGAAATACTTCTGGAAATTCATTAACAATCGAAATTTGTTCCACTCCTTGAGGTTCAACTTCCGAGATGGCTGACAAACTAACCGATGCTCCCTTCCTTCGCATTCCATGGAATTGTAACAGTGGTCGCCCATTGATATTCAATATGACTATCTTCCTAAAACAATCGATTTTGGCCCGATATAAAGATAACCAATCCATCCCCAATATAATATCGTATTCTTGCATCGGCATAACTATAAGATTGGCTGGTAAATTTACATTCTCAATCATAATCGGACAGATTTACAAATCTAACTTAAGTCCACTGAATTACCAAAGGGGTTCACTACTGTTAACTTTTTATCTAATGGAGTAGGAGATAACCCAAGCGAGCATAAAAGGCAGTAAGAAATAAATGAATGCGATGCTCCAGAGTCAAATAACGCTCTAGCTAAGGATGAATAAATGACGATGGTACCTTCGACTACATCGCTGCTAGCCTCGATGTCAGGCTGAATAATGTCATCTGTTGGCGGTGCTGGATCCTCATATAAGGGTGCGGCATCATCATAAGTCTGGGTCGCTCCATCCTCAGACTGTGCTGGAACATCATAACTTTGAATTGGCCCTCGTATTGTTGCGCCAAGTTCTCGTACGGCTGCACTGTGTCATCTCCTGACTGTACTAGGGCGTAGACTCGGCCTTGAGCTTGTGGTCGTGGTGCCTGAACTCCCTGCCTCGACTGCTGGTACTGCTGAGGTCTAACCTGTGGCGGCGGCTGCTGAGGTGGTCTCTGATATACCGATGAAGGTCCTTGCTGTGGTGGCCTCGGGTACGACTGTAGTGGCCTCTGTGGATATGGCTGAGGTGGTCTCGAGGAAGGCTGTGATGCGGAAGGATGTAATGGAGGTCGCTGTGACATAAACGGCGGCGCATGTTGCTAGGGAGGCCTGAAAGACTGATGTGAAGGTCCTGACCTTTGTGGATATTGAGTGCGCTGTGGTCTGGAACAAAAATCGAGAAGTGTGGCCCTCGAGTCCACAATTATAGCAAAATCCTGAAAATCGTGGTGCAGGAAGTGCTGTCGTCGGTCTGGCCATCGATGTCGATGTTGTTCTCTGCTCTTAGCTGCATCATGCTGGGCCGTAGATATATGTGTAGCAGTTCTAGCACCACTCTTTACGTCCTTCCTCTGATCACGATTCTTCCAATATTCGTTGATGTCTTTCTCCACTGCTAGGGCACGCTCCAACACTTCGGCATAGGTCTTCTGTACGAAAGGGGCTAATCGGCTACGAATAGATGCTCTCAGACCCTCCTCAAATTTTTGTGCCTTACGGGTTTCATCAGACACCAGAAAAGTTGCAAATCGCGATAGCTCCGTAAACTTAGCATCATACTGACGCACCGTCATATCACCTTGCTCCAATTTCATAAATTCTCCTGCCTTTTGATTTTTCACATACAAGGAAAATATTTATCATCAAACTTCTCACAAAACTGGGCCCAGGTCCAGACTTCAACACTCGGGTTCATCCTAACAACCGAGTCCCACCAATGATCCGCCTCCCCTTCTAGCATGTAAATAGCCAATTCTGCTTTCTGGTATTCATCACACTTCATAACTGTGAATATCTTATCAATCTGTTTCTTCCACACCTCGGCCTCAGATAGGTCAGGTCCACCCTTAAATACAGGCGGCCTTTGTCTTTTAAACCTTTCCAATAAAGTTCCTATCCCTACATTAGCTAGGTGAACAGTTTGGGTTTGACCTTGCGCTTGAGCTTGTCCTTCCGCTTGAGTCTGTCTTATCTGATAGCCCACAAGAGCCGTAAGATCACTTATGGCCCTAAGAATTCCACCCATAAGTGACCCGTTTTCAGTGGTATCAGGACCAGGAGCTCCTGATGTGGCTCCGACGTCTATGTTTTGATCCGCCATAATCTATGATTAATTTAAACATGTAAGCTTAATGTATAACAACCAAGGTAGGTTGTAATAACTAAATTGTATTCTAAATATCATTAATGGAGTGCATACTACTTAAGGTCTATAGAAGCATGAAAATTTATTGAATTGCAAGAATATTTGATGATCTAAAAGATTAACATATGAAGATTAAGAGAATTCAGGCAGTGACATGTATCAAAGTTGTAGTGCAGAAAATTCAGATTCTTAGGATACTATTCTCGCTAATGTTTCTGATACTTATAAGTGTTAAATTGATCTAAAATTTTTTATGAGGATACATATATGAGTCTACTATAATTCTGTAAAATTTCAGCCTAATACAAGGTCTAAATTTTTTTCTAAAATTCGGATAATTAGGTCTGTCCAGAAACAAATGATTTCTGACTAGTATACACATAACTTAATATTGGTAAAGGATAAACCTATATTTACATTTTTAATTATTTTTTACTGAAACTACACTTGTTAACCTACGACTGAGATTTTGAATCAACTTAAAAGGAGTTTTAATTAATTAGTTATGACTTTTACAAGTTAAGTATTTTCTGCTTACTATTGCTGTCCAATTTAGTGTAGTATGCTAAAAATTCTTAAAAATTCCTTAAAGTCCAGATTTGGGTTATTAGTTCAATGTCAAGTCTAAATAAGATTATATATGATGTCAACATAATACAATGATCCCTAAATTTATATTTCTATTTTTCCTATCATAAAAGCAAAAAGATTTATGTTTGGTTCACTAATTCTAAAGACAACCCTAGGTCCACAATTTTTAATCTAACCTGGCTCTGATACCAAACTGTCACGCCCCGAAATTCGGGTACCTAAATAAGGTATTCAGGACCCGAATCCAAGGTGTGAATTATGATATGATGACATTTATTACATTCTAGCTGATTCAACCAATATTCAACATAATCTAAAAGGAAATACAACTGAATATTTATTAAACTCAACTCTTTGATAGTTGTTCATTTCTACATCGAAATTTAAATATAAACTAAACCTAATTAACAAAAGAAACTGAATTGAATTAAAACTAAACAAATTTTCTAGAAAATAACATTAATAGTAGAGGCCCGCCTGCTCGTAGTATTCCAGCTCTTCACCTGTACATTTTATTTTAGTAGGATGAGCATAACAGCCCAGTAGGGTCATTTCTTACCCAAAATTCAATATGTTCAGATAATATTACTTTTATAACAATGAAGGAAAAATAAAATACCGATAATGAAATTTGACAACAGAATTGAAAAAATGCGATGCATGTGATATTTCCATGAATACTTGTAACATTTAAATTATTTCTTACAACACCGTACCCAAGTGGATGGTCACGTTGCATTAACGCCCACGCACTGGTACCTCATGGTGAGGGACCCATTTACACATTAGCTGGTCAGACTACTGCTCCAGTTGTACCTCTGACGTATGTCCACGCACACAATTGTACTCATACGCCGTACACAAAGGAGACTCCAAAGGATCCAGTGGGTTCTAGGGTCTTTCACCCAAGGGACACGATTGCCCTACTTGCTAGCTTTAGGGTCTCTCACCCAAGGGACACGATTGCCCTACTTGCTAATTTATACACATTTTTTTTACAATTAAATAATCAATAAATAAACATGAATAACATGAACAATTTCAATATCGACAAAATAATGATTAATAATTTAATCAATCCAATTTCTAAACTATAATGCAAGTACTGAACAAGGTGCATAAATTTGTTAAAATATCAGGTTCTACAAGAGCTCCACCCTTGAGCAATAAATCTCACATTGAGTAGATGGGGCCTACTAAAATTCATAGTTATTTCACATTCTCAGCTCAAATTATTATTATTATTATTTTTGGTGGTCCACCATTAAAAGTTGGTTCATCAATTTGGACGATCAAATTTACCGTACAAGCATTCATGATGGACGGTTGAGGAGTCACCACCATATTAAGAATGGCAGTAGACTATCATGATAGTGTTATTTAATAAGGAGGCAGAGTATGGAAATAAATTCATACAACAAACTAAGTATTTAGTGTCTCTCAAATTAATAATTTTAAAAATGCAGGTATATGTGAATCTTTACACTACAAAATCTAAGGGGTTATGACCCTTTGCACAATCCAAAGCTGTTGGTTCATTTCTAGAATTCATACAGCAACTCCAATGCCCCACCATTCATTTCTTCATAAAAAAAAATGGAAAAGCTACTCGCGCAAGTAGGATTTGAATCATACTTGTGTGTCACGTGTCACACGAGCCACGTGTGTGATATCTATTCCGTTCATCTGAGAGGTCATGTTTTCTATGTTCCCTTTTCTGAAAATTTGAACGTTAAACTAATTAGTGGACCATACTTGTAAGTTGAATAAGAACATTGTTAGCCTTCATTCATTTGTGCCTAAGAAAAATAGACAGACTGTGTTCTTTTTATTATATTATTATTATTTTATATATATATATATATTATTTTTTTTTTGCTATTTGGGCACGTCAAAGATGTGGATTACATAGTAGATTTTCAGACTTACACACGTGTTTATGTTCCGCATGTAGCGACGAGTAAGATTGTAGTCATGCTGGCATATCTCGTACTAACAGAGTCCCTTTAAAATAAGAAGATCTCCAGTACAACCGATTTGGAAACATTACGGTCCATCAAGTAAATAACTTCTAACCTTTAATATATATGAAAAATCTAACCCATTCACTAGGTTTATTAAACAATTAGAATCACTTACAAAAAAAATACACTTACATTCACTCATTAAATGGATAATACTATTTATCAACAGTTATAACTTATTTTCTATTTTTGAGGATATCCTGACTAGTATGTAAGAATAATTTTTCATATAAGTGATCTTCATGTTGTTTTAGATGTATTGGAAGGGTTGGATTTTGTATGAACTTACTATGTCATAAATCTATTGGTGGGTGGACCGTAACTTACGGTCCAGCTTGATGGACTAGAAACTTTCTCCATTAAAGTAATTTCTCACGGTGCATCCTCTGACTTCTCATGAGGAGTTATTTGATACTCTGGCAGAGTATGACGGTTGACATGCAGGCACTTTAAAATTGTAATTGTGGCATATGATAACACAAATAAATTTATAAATTAAATTATAACTTAAATAAATTTTTATATTTATTTATTTATAATTTTTTTTTTAAAAAAAAAAAAACTTATATTAAATATCAGAAATATAAAAATTCCTAAATAAATAAAATTCCATACATAATAATCAAAAAACATTATTCTTATAAAAATGTTGGATTAAATAAACATAATTAAATAGCTGAAAATAATAAATTTCAGGATAAGATCACCTACCTTTTAAAAAAAATCTGATGACGGCCCCGCTTTAATCTTTCTCTTGATCTACAGAGCTCTCTCTCTCTATATTTTTTTTTTGATTAATTCCTTCGATTTTTTTCTTTCTCTCCCTCTCTTTTTTTTTTTTATAAACGGATGCGAAATGAAAATGGAGGTATGGATTATGGGCGGTTTCGTTTAGTGGGAGGTTTCGGCGCCCATTACCGTACGAAAAGGAAGGAGAACGGAGAATGTGGTTTAGTCGGCGTGCGAAAGGTATAACTTATTTTATTTTATTTCTTTAGATCTGTGGTAGGTCCCACTAGTAATAGTATAATCTACTCCGTCCATCATCTTGGCCTGGCCAAAAGAAGACGTAAGGCCAAAAAATGAAGCTGATCCAAAACTCAGGTGGGCCACACAGAAGCGGACGGTGGAGTTACTTCCCCTAAAAAAATGGGTTGTTAAAATGA
>JAJHSJ010000008.1:68681648-68759263 GCA_021015155.1 Magnolia officinalis | reverse complement strand
TTGTCTTATTTTTGGACCTAAGTCCTACACGATCTAGAAAAAACTGATGGACGGAATAGATATATCACAAATATCATAGTGGCCACTAGCTTCCTATGGCCGAAGTGCGGAAGGTAATAGGGCAATTTACGTTTGCCAGCGGCGCGGCACAGGGGGAGAGATCGCATTAAATGTGGAGAGAGGAAGGAGGAACGGGTTTGTTTCCAAACAAAGGGGAAGCGGATTGCGTACTGAGTAACTCAGTATGCTAAGCGTACTGAGTAAACTCTGTCGGTCCCACAGTCATTTATTGCATTTTATCCACTCCGTCCATACAATTTATCAGATAATTTAGTGTATTCACGAAAAATTAAGAATAACCAAAATCAAATGGACCACACCATCAGAAATAGTGTCAATTGAACATCTACCATTTAAAATTTTGTGGAGGCCATAGAAGTTTTAGATCAATCTGATATTTGTGATTTCATTCATCCATGTCTTTGTGATATTATTAACATGTTGGATGACAATAAACATCACTGTGGGCCATAGAAAGTTTCAACGGTCGAAATCATTATTCCCACGATTTCCTGTGGTATGATCCACTTTAGCTTTAGATGTACCTCACTTTTGGGCTCAACTACTAAAATGATCCGAAACAACAGATGGACGGAGTGGATAAGACAAATACATTCAAGGTGGGCCCAACTGAGTTTACTCAGTAAGATGAGATCCTACTTGGTAACTCAGTACGCAATCCGATTTCAAAAAAGGTGAGATAACCATGTAAGGTGTGCACGTGTGATGGGTTTGGATAATGTATCAGATGGTAAGAAATTCAATCCGTAATCAAATAGTTCATTGTACGTATATAAAGGTATAAAAAATATATGTTTCTTATCAATAGTACATAATATCTTTATACAAGAAAGTGGCTGTTAGAAACCCATTCCAATAATTTAGTTTCAACTTACATGTGTGGATTCAACTATAAAGTCCATTTATAATTTTTGGGCGGATAAAATTTAATTAATGGGCATGTTTGACAAACGAGCTAGATCTTTGACACGTATTCCCGACATACCCATGTAACACTTGATGTCACGTGGTCGTTCATAGTTAGGCATTACATATAGATAATAAGAGATATTTATGTAATTTTAATGCGCAGCTAGTTGGACCAATTTGAATGGTCCAACTAGTTGTGTGTAAGCATTTCTCATCTTCTAAAACTATTAAATGTTATTTTCTCTCGGGTACCCAAACAGTTGGAAAGGTTATTGGTGTTATTATCTAGAATCCAGGACACTTTTGTGTCTGGTAAAATATTGTTTTTTTGCTAACATCTTTCTTTCCATTCTTCAAATAAAGTACTTTCCCTATTAATATTCATTTCTTCTTTCTTTCTCTGAGGATTTGTCTTCATATGAGATATCACTTGCAGGACCTTCAAAAATCCTGACAAGAGATGTTTCTTCTATTGCCCATGTTTCTCCAACTCTCGTCTATGCTAATTATGCATCGTCTCTTGATGTTTGCCATAGCTTTAGACCCTCTATTCCACCTGTTCATTTGGTAGATTATGAAATCCTTTTACCTCATCATCAAGCTTTCAATGCCCAGTTCACACTCTATTCTGACCCTCAATCTAACAAGGAAGTAGCAAATCATATTGAATGTAATTTATAGGCTATGTCAAAAGAACTAGTTGCACTTAATCAAATACAAGCATGAGAACTTTCTCGCTTCCCCTAGAAAAATATGCTATTAGATATCGATGGGTGTACAAGATTAAAATAAAAGCTGATGGAAGCATTGAATGACCGTCCTTATAGCCATGTAGGCTATTGTAGCCTTTTTACTTAAAAAAATAACTTAGAAGGGAATAGGAGAATGCTGATTTTTGTTGTATTGCTTCTTCATATATGAAAATGAAATACATACACATATTTTATAGCATAAAACTAAGGGACATGACTCTTCACAAAGAGACATGAACCTTTTCAACTAAGGGACGTGACTCTTCACAAAGAGACATGAACCTTTTCACAAAAGTGCCTTTCCAAAGAGACATGCACCTTTTCACAAAAGTGCCTTTTCACAAAAGTGCATTAATTCAACACTCCCCCTTAATGCACTTTCTGAATTACTCCCAACATTTCTCGAAGATGACAAAAACTTTCTTTAGGGAGTGCCTTGGTGAACATGTCAGATTTGTTCTTTCGTCTTGCAATACTTCAACTCGATCTCGCCACTCTCAATAACTTCGCGAATGAAGTGATGCTTGATCGCAATATGCTTCGTCTTGTTATGATATACTGGATTTTTTGCAATTGAAATGGTTGACATGTTGTCGCAATATATAGTAGTTCCTTCATTTTGCTTTTCACCAATATCTTCAAGAATTCTTCGTAACCATATTGCTTGAGAAACTGCAAGAGATGCCGCCACATATTCTGCTTCTCTGCTGTAGATTGAGCAACGGTACTTTGTTTCTTTGACACCCAAGAAATTATCCCGGATCCAAGAGAGAAAGTATATGCCGATGTGCTTTTCATATCATCTATGGATCCTGCCCAATCACTATCTGTATACCCTACTAATTTTGAGTTTGGAATAGGAGTATACATGATTCCATAATCCAACGATCCTTGGATGTATCGTAACACCCTTTTTGCAACTCCTAAGTGAGTTTGCTTTGGACAATTCATGAATCTCGAGAGTAAACTCGCAGCAAACATAATATCAGGCCTTGTAGTAGTGAGATACAAGAGGCTTCCAACGATACTTCTGTACAATGATTCATCCACCTTTTTTGAACCATCGTCTTTTATCAGCTTCTCGTTTACTACAAGAGGAGTAGTAACTGGGTTGCATCCTTCCATGTTGAATTTTATAAGAATAGATTCAGCATACCTTTTTTGAGAAATGAAGATTCCATTTTCGTCTTGAGAAACTTCTATTCCCAAAAAATAATGCATCATGCCAAGATCATTCATCTCATATGTCTTCATCATATCGAGTTTGAACTGATGGAGCATACTATGATCATTTCCCATAAGTATCAAATCATCAACATACAATGATACGATGAGAATAGATGTACCTTCAGTCTTGACATATAAGGTAGGCTCACACTTGCTCCGATGAAACTGATTCTTGGCAAAATAACCATCGATTTGGCTATACCAAGCACGCGGCGCTTGCTTTAGTCCATACAACGCTTTCTTCAACCGATAGACTTTATCTTCTTTGCCCTCCACCACAAATCCTTGTGGTTGAGCAACATAAATTTCTTCATCGAGGACACCATTCAAGGAGGCTGATTTGACATCTAGCTGAAAAATGGACCACTTCTTTTGAGCTGCAAGTGCAATGAGGGTTCGTATAGTCTCCAATCGAGCAACCGGTGCAAAGGTTTCGTTATAATCGATACCTGGTTGTTGTGTAAAACCTTTTGCAACGAGCCTTGCCTTATATTTTTGGATTGAGCCATCTGAATTGAGTTTAGACTTGTAAACCCATTTTACTCCAACAACATCTTTGCCGCTTGGACGATCAACTAACTCCCAAGTAGAGTTCTTCTCGATCATGCAAATTTTCCTCTTCCATTGCTTTCACCCAATTGTCTTCTCGAACTGCAACTTCAAAGCTTTCCGGTTCTACAACCGAAAAATTGCAACGCTCGTAGATGTCTCTTAGACTCTTCATTTTTCTTGGGGGCGATTCGGATGAAATACTTGAAGTCGTTGATGGAGAACTTGATGATGCAGATGAAGTAGCTTCTGGTGAAGAGAATGGAGTTGTGGGTCCATAATCTTCTTCATCATTTTCTGCTTCTGTTTCTTCTTCCACATCTTGAGTGCTTTTCGGTTCATCTTCTTGTATAAGAACAACTTGTTCTTGTATATTTTTCTTTTTCCAATCCCATCCTGTACTTTCACTGAACAAAACATCTCGACTAATCATTAGCTTCCCCGTCTCAAGGTTATATACTCGATAACCTTTTGACGAAGTACTATAACCAATGAAAATACAAATTTCAGATTTTACATCAAGTTTTTGACGCTTTTGAGATGGAATATGAACATAACAAATGCAACCAAAAATTTTGAGATGTTTTACAGAAGGCTTGTGACCTGACCATGCTTCAATCGGTGTTTTGCCATCCACAGCTTTTGTAGGACTCCGATTAAGCAAGTAAACAGCTGTCGACACAGCTTCAGCCCAAAAAGTATTCGGGATGCCTTTCTCCTTCAACATAGAACGAGCCATTTCGACAATTGTTCTATTCTTCCGTTCTGCAACGCCGTTTTGCTGAGGTGTGTAAGCAACAGTCAGTTGCCTCTTGATTCCTTCTTCTTCACAATATGTCTCAAATTCCTTAGAGACATACTCGCCACCACGATCACTTCTCAGCATCTTGAGTTTGAGACCACTTTGTCTCTCAACTTGTGATTTGAATCCCTTGAAGATCGAAAGAGCTTCTGACTTTTGCTTTATGAAGTACACTCACATCATTCTTGTATAATCATCAACAAAGATGATAAAATACAAGCTTCCACTAAGTGATGGAGTTTGCATTTTTCCACAAATATCAGTGTGGATCAACTCCAAGGGCGCCTTTGCTCTCCACGCACTTCTTGAGAAAGGTGCACGATGATGTTTTCCCAATGCACAACCCGAGCAAATGTCATTTTTAATTTTGATAGACGGTAAACCATCTACCAGATTCTTCTGATCCATCAACTTCAATCCATGAAAGTTCAAATGCCCCAGTCTTTTATGCCAAAGCCAAGATTCATCAAGTGTCTCGGCTTTCCGTGCACAATCGATCGAATATCGCAACTTAATAGGAAAATTACGATTTTTCTCCATATTCACCTTAGCGATCACTTGATTTGTGCCATTCTTGTCATAGATAATGCAAGAATCATTTTCGAAGCATATAGAGTGCCCATTTTGAACAAGTTGCCCAACACTTAGCAAGTTTTGATCCAAGTCAGGAACAAGTAAAACATCTTTTATATACTTGACCCCTTTCTTGGTTTCAATGGCAATTGTCCCCTTTCCATTTGCTTCCACAATAGCACCATTTCCCATACGGACTTGAGATCTGACGGATGAGTCGATATTTGTGAATATCCGATCATCACCTGTCATATGATTGCTGCAACCACTATCCAAGTACCATATGTCTTCAGTTTGAGTGAGTGAGTATTGACATGCAAAAAACATGTTTTCTTCAACTTTTTCTTCAGAGAAGTTTGCAGCATGTTGATTGTCCTTGAAACGACAATCCTTCTTCACGTGTCCAAACTTTTTACAGTTAAAACACTGAGGTTTGCCTCGATTCCAGCACTCACTTTCAATATGGCCAGACTTTTTGCAAAAATCGCATGTAAGATTTGAATTTTTACCTTTGTTTCGATTTTGCCATTTCCCTTGCATCGATTTTCCACCTTTCTTGTAATTGCCTTGATTCTTTCCGGGACCAGCTTGTGTCTTCTCGGAAGAACTTTGTGAACCAATTGAAAGTTTAGTTTGAAACGCACTTTCAACTGATTTTTCTTCACGCCTCAACAATCTTTGTTCATGTGATTCTAAAGAGCCCATCAACTTAATCAATGATAATGTTGAAAGGTCCTTAGATTCCTCTATTGCGGCAACGGCAGCATCATATTTTGCAGGGAGGCTTATTAAAAGCTTCTGAACCACCTTTTCATCAGAAATAGAATCTCCATAGATCCTAATCTGATTCACCACTTCAATCACTTGTGAAAGATAATCTTTCATCTTTTCCGAGTCTTTCATTTTCAGATTTTCATACTCTCTCCGTAGAGTTTGTAACTTGATGGCAATTACTTTAGACGTACCTTTGAACTCCTGTTGTAAAGTGTCCCAAGCTTGCTTTGAAGTTTGAGATGGAATGATTCTAGAGAAGATAGAATCAGAGACACTTTGTTGAATGAAGAAGAGGGCCTTCGCATCTTTCTTCTTATTCTCCTTCAGTTGTTCTTTTTGTATGGCTGAGAGAGATGTGAGATCGGTTGTAGTTGGATAACCGATTTCAACAATCTCCCATAGCCCTTGAGATTGGAATAAGGTCTTCATTTTGATGCTCCAATGATCAAAGTTCTCCCCTCCAAAAATGGGAATTGCGGGATGAATCGTTGCACCATTCGTTGCCATCGATTCTACTTCTTTAGAAGTTTCTAACACCCAATCAAGACCCGAAACGTGGCTCTGATACCACTTTGTAGGCTATTGTAGCCTTTTTACTTAAAAAAATAACTTAGAAGGGAATAGGAGAATGCTGATTTTTGTTGTATTGCTTCTTCATATATGAAAATGAAATACATACACATATTTATAGCATAAAAACTAAGGGACATGACTCTTCACAAAGAGACATGAACCTTTTCAACTAAGGGACGTGACTCTTCACAAAGAGACATGAACCTTTTCACAAAAGTGCCTTTTCCAAAGAGACATGCACCTTTTCACAAAAGTGCCTTTTCACAAAAGTGCATTAATTCAACAAGCCAATGGCTACAACTAGTTATTTGGCATTGATTTTGCTGAAATGTTTACTCCAGTTGCTCATATGACAGTAGTCTAGACCTTGATAGCAATTGCTGCTATTCACCAGTAACCTTTTTTATCAGCTTGATGTCAAAAATGCATTTCTTATTCTAGATCTACAAGAATTTATATATATGCAACTACCTCTGTAGTATCTAATTCTGAAAATCATGTGTGTCACCTTAGACGTGCTCTGTGTAGTCTCAAACAAACTCCTCAAGTCTGGTTTGCTAAATTCAGCACAACAGTTATGTCAGTAAAATTTCAACAAAATTTTCATTGTCCTGGATTATTTGTCTCAAACACTCCTAAAGGACGGGCTATTATGTTACTCTATGTTGATGACATGATTATCCCTGGTGATGATAAATCTATTACTCATATGATCAAATGACATATTAGTCCACTTCTTAAGATGAAAGATCTCAATTTTTTTACTTTACTTTTTGGGGCTCGAAGTTGAATATCCTCTGTGTGGCTAGCTATTTACTATCTCAAATTAAATATACTATTGATCTTGTCTCTCAAGCAATGATTAACAAATAATATAAAAAGCATGTTGAGACTCTAATTGAATTACATATCAAGCTTAGTCCTACATATGGAGAACTACTTCCTTATCCTACCTTTTATTGTCAATTTTTGGTGGCATAATTAACTTTAACATTTCTCGGCCAAATATTGCTTATGATGTCCAACTTGTTAGTTAATTTATATGTGCTCTACTCTTTGTACATCTAATTGTTGCTCTGTGTATCATTTGATATATTCGAGATATTCTTTCTAAAGCTCTTTCCTTCTTTATGGCTTCGCCTTTTGACTTATGAGTAATTTTTTATTTTGATTTTATTAGAATTGTATTCGGTCAGAAGTCTCCTATGGGCTTTTGTATATTTCTTACTTCTTTCATGGAAAAGTAAGAAGCAACAACTCAACTCTCAACCTACTACTAAGGTAAAGTATCGATTGATGACCCAAACAACTGCTAAATAGATTGTCTAGCTCTGATGGTTGCTTGATAATTTAGTTATAAAGTCTATCACACCCACTCCTTTACACTATGATAATAAAAGTACTATCCATATTACCTACAATCATGAATTTCATGAATGAACCAAGCATATTGAGGTGGATTACCATCATCTAGAATACTTAGCCAGCATAATTTCTCTCTCGTATCTCGACTCCCCTCACTGATTTTTTTACCAATTCTTACAAGTTCTTGCACCATGTCTTCAAACTCTCAATGATTCCCATGAATACGTTAGAGTTTGATGGTGAGTATGTGCTTATAAATTCTGTAAATTTGTACAGTTTGTTATTCTTTTTATAAATGCTTGTACAGCTAGCCTATTTATACCAAACCTTATATTTAAACACCACTACATTAAATGAAAGATACAATTCATAGACTTTTCTCTCTAATCACATGGCCTACTTGAGATATTGATTATCACAATTTTTGGGAAGCTACTTCTGATAGATCTGAACCATTGATCAAGTGGCCCACCATCTAGAATGATAAGATCCTTTGTTTTAAGTCTCTTCTTCACCGTTAAGGTGAGTCTGATGTTATCAAGAAATTGGACGGTTACAACTAATTATGCTAGTTTCTTTGTCTTTCAATGATTACAGGCGTTAGCGGAAACTAAGCGGTTGGCGGTAAAAATGAAGTCAAACCTCTCTCTTTGTTTTAGTGTAATTAAACTAAAAATTGGAGCTGGTGTGCGTGCTCCCACCTTTCTGCTTTAAAAAAGGCTAAAAAGTAGAGGGATATTGACGCGCGGATGAACAAGATGAGGTTGATCACTGTCTTCCTTCGGGGATAATTACTCCAAATCCATGGAGCTTCTCTGTACTCCTCCTAGAGATTCCTCGAATCCACGAGGAAAAAAGAAACATAGAAATAAATTCTAATAAATTTGAAAATAAATTGATTGATAATAAAAATGAATTTACAATCCTTTAAATGGAGATATCAAACTTACGAAGAAGTTTTAGAATCAAAGTCCAACTCAAACTCCTTAAAAAATGTGACTTATTATAAATAGTAAAATTACTATTTATAGACGGTCATAATTTCTACTATACTTCATGATTTTCGGCCAAAAATAGTAAGTATCAAATTTGACTTAACCATGTTATTCTCCTAATTTTTATAAGCCCTTTTCATGTTTGGCATGACTCCTAAAGCTCAAAGGATCAAGAGTTATGATTGAACTAAAAATTATTATAAATAGGAAAAATGAAATTAAAATGGGCTTTCGACCGACGATCTGATGGAATCTTGCAAATCTAGCATGGGCAACCCGACATAGTAAGGTTGGCTGGCTAAAGTAGTTTCTCCTATCCCAAAATCGTATATTGTAAGTCGAATAACTTATTCCGGTTTGCAAGATACACTTGCTTAGGGTTCAGACAGTCCCGATCACTTTCGCCTCCATCGGGCCTTCTCTGGTCCATCTTGGCCATGAAAGTGTCCAGGACCGATTCTATTCCTTAAAAACTCTCTCTCTCTCTCTCTCTCTCTCTCTCTCTCTCTCTCTCTCTCTCTCTCTCTCTCTCTCTCTCTCTCTATTAGGCTAAAAACCGGATGTGGTTTCCCTAAAAAAAAGCTAAAAAGTGGAGGGATATTCATTAAATAAGAAAAAACCTATAAATGACACCAGAATATTCATGAGATAGCGGGCTCTCTCTCATCTGTTTTCTTTTTTCTAATTTTAATGAAAGTGAATGTTCTCTCAAAAAAAAAAAAAAACACTTGAAAAAAAAATCAAATAATTGAAATAGAATCGAATGATTGTCCATCTGGATGAATTGACCGATATTAATTCAAACTGAGTTAACTCAACTAAGTTTTCAATCGACCAGTGAGCTCATGAACTATTATATTCATTGGAATTGAAGGCTTACCCAGAAGAACGTTGAATACCACACTTTTGTTTTTGGTGCAGTATCTTTTATTATTCTGAAGTACGCTGTACCCTTTTTTACAGGAACAATAGTAACCTCCCCGCGAATTTATGCAATTATGTTGACAAAGTTTCTTGTCATGATCCTCCTCGCACTCGTTGATATCTACAAACCAACCATCACAAGCAACATGAACAGGTCAGTAATTTACATTACACTGATAGGATGGTTGGGATCGTTAGATCAATGTGACTCTTAATAGATATTAGCAACCTGAGGTTAGATCCACTGTTTGGACTGTCTAGTTTATATCTAAAAGGTAAGTTTTTAAAGCTATTAATCAGATGGTTAGAATAATTGGATCATTGTAATTCTTTTTAGGTGTCACTCCTAAGGTGGATTGGACTGAGTATAGGATCCAGATCAATGGTTGGGTTGTTGAGTTGTCCAATCCACTTCATTTTCACAGTCCGCTACTTGTCCAGAGAAGTATTCCTGTGCACAGAGATATTCCTGTGCCCAGGGCTGTGTGGGAACCACAGAAATGTCCATGACAAATCCACTCCGTTCATCCGTTTTGAAAGACCACGATTGGGTAGAGTGTAAAAAAGCAGGCAGATCTAAAACTCATGTGGGCCATACCACACAAAACAGTCTGGATTGAACATCTGGGGGATGATATTTGCGCCTACAGTTTATCCAAGTGGTAATAGTTCTATGAACGGTTTGGATGGCATATAAACATCATGGTCAGCTCCAGGAAGGTTTCAACTGTGGATGTTTTCGTTCCCACTGTTTCATTTAGTGTGGGCCACCTGAGTTTTGGATCTGCTTGATTTTTAGATTCCTGTCCTATTGCTATCTTGCGAAACAGATGGATGGAGTGGCTTTGTCACGCCCATCTCTGTGGGCCCCACAGCCCCGGGCACAGGAATAGCTCTGTGCCCGGGTTCAGAGGCAATCCGCATCCTTCCGTCAAGAGAGATGAGGATTTCCTATGGCCCAGATGATGAATTTTAAACTAGTCTACTTATGGCAATAGCTACATTCTTACAGAGGTCGATTCGAGATGTCTGGCACATATGATCTTCAATGGCAGACATCTCGAATGGAATGGAACGTAGATTCCCTACGAATTCGCAGGAACTTCGTGGGACGGGAAACTAGGTGGGGCCAACGTGATGTTTGTGGAAAATTCAACCTGTCCGTTCATTTTTTTCAGATCATTTTAGGATATGGCCTAAAAATGATGCAAATCCAAAACTCATGTGGGCCACACGACATAGAATTGAATGTCCACCGTTGAAACATTTGTTATGCCACAGAAGTTTTGGATCAGGCTAAACTTTTTGTGTTTTCAGTTCATCCCAGTAGAAATGACCTCATGAACGGTATGGATGGCATATAAACATCATGGTGGGCGCATGGATCATTAAAAATCAGTAATTTACATCACATTGATGGAATGGTTAGGATTGGATCAAACTGACTCTTACGATCCACTATTTGAACTGTCTAGTTTATATCCAAATTAAGACCGAAAGAGTGGGTTGCACCCAAGTAATTAACAGTTAAGATCGATGATGGAACTTTGTACGTGTCCAATCCACCTCATTTTCACGACCAAACGGTGTGTCTAAGCATTTGCATGGGATAATAAATAGAGTTGGAAAGGATCATCATACCTTGGCATCCTCCAATTCCATGGAGGTAAGGACTCCCCCGGAAACCTTCACTGCAATTGCACCGGTAACCGGGACCGTCAGTCGAATTGTAGCAGTAGCTATTCTCACTCACGCAAGCGAAGGTGGCCGAGTGCTTCCGTGCGATATCGCATGTTTCATTTCCGATGGCCCAGTCAACCACCACCGGAATGGCTTTGTTTCTTTTATAAAAGTTGGTATCGTTCAGATCCGAACGTTTGAAGCTGAACGCATCTTTTTCCCCCCAAAAGGCAAAGCTGCACGGATTGAAACTTGAGAAATTCGTCGTTAACAATACGGCAGCGGACACCTTGTATCTCTTGAAAACCATTGGGACGTAGGTTTGGCAACATCCTGCCCCAGAGCAAGTGCCGTCTGTCGGGCTAGTGTCGTTGCTCGCGCTATCATTGCCTATGCACAATGTTGAACAACTACCAAACATGTTACGATTCCATGTATCACCGATCAAGCCAAGGGCATTGCAACCGATGGCTATGAATCTGTTAAGGGTTTTTGAGAATGTGAATGAGTAATTTTCATTCAAGCTGAGCCCAGTGACAGAGTGGATGACCAATTCTCCCGTCTTGTTGTAGCACGCGTAGCTTATATTGTTTGAAATTTTCATTATGCCCGATGCTAATGATATGTTTACTACCTCAAGCTCTCCCCAAAATGGTTTCGGAGGTTTAAAAGTGTTGTTGCAGGAGATATTGAAGCCTCCCATGCCAATGTGGCAGCCTTCGCGGATGCCAAACGGGTAGGGAATGTCAACGTTCCCACATTTGTTAGCGCAGCCCGGCTTCGATGTTACGAGAGGTTGTGATGATAATTCTTTTATTGTTACTGCTAGACAGAAGAGCTGAAGCAACAGATACAAACCCATCTCTCTCCCTCCCTCTTTCTCTCTATCAAAATATATCTGTGGACAGTAGGTGAGAGATGGTCCCTATAAATAAACCAAACATCAGTGAACCTCGGGCCACACTTGTTCCGAGTTTCTAAAAGTGGGGCCCACGATTGACTGATAATGGGAAGCGGATTGCGTCCTACCCCGCCAGGAAGGAATCGGTCCAGGGAGGGATCTGCGGGACCCACCGTAATGTACGGGTTTTATCCAATTTTCCATATCATTTTAGGGTAAGAACCTAAAAATAAGGCAGATTAAAGGCTCGAGTGGTCCATACTAAGAACTTCTTGGGGCGACAAAAGTTTTGGATCAATCTGACATTTGTGTTTTCCCTTCATCTAAGTTTGTGTAACATTGGATTTTAAATAAACATCATGAGGGGGTCCTAGGAAAGTTTCAACGGTGGAAATCATCATAACTGCTGTATCCTGTGGTGTGGTCATCTTGAGCCTTGGATCTGGCTCATTTTTTATCTCATTCTATAGAATGATCTGAAAATTTTGATGAACGGCATGGATGAAGCCCGTGTTTCATGGTGGCCACAAAGGGGCAGGACGCGATCCGCTTCCTGTAGCGAGCTTTGGAACGGAAGCGGATTGGCTGGTGTACCTCACACCAGTATATAGATTGTGTATTGACGTCAGCAAGTTATGTGGGCTTGATCTAGAGATATGTGTTATATCCAAACCGTGTATCCATCTGGAGAGCTCTTCTTAAGGCTTGAGACGAAATATAAGACAGATCTAATTATGAAGTGGACCACACTGAAAAAACCAGTAGAGGGAGTGAACGTATACCATTGAAACCCTTTTTGGGGTCACAGAAGTTTTGGATCAATATGAAATTTGTTTTTCCTCTTCATTAAGGTCTTTGTGACCTTATGAACAGATTGGATGGAAAATAAATGTTATGGTGAGCCCTACAAATATTTTAACGTTGAAAATCATTATCTCCACTGCTATTTATGGTGTGATCCAGATGATCTTTGGATATGATTCGGTTTTTGGATAATGCTCTAAAGTTATCTCTAAAAATAGATGAACAGTGTAGATATAATAAATACGTCACCGTGGGGCCCATAAAACTTTGATCTCCTTTGAACCGTTCGTACAACTTGGAGGTCAAGGAGCGTCAGTGCTCGTCTTCACTGACACGTACCTACAGCAGCTATATAGCTGGTGTGTGGTACCTCCGGATTGGAAGATGGCTAAACGTGGAACGTTGGCAGCTGTAGCCCGAGCTCAATCCAAAATTTTGAAATCGGCTTGCGTACTGAGTAACTCAGTACGCTTTCATCGTACTGAGTAAACTCTGTCGGGCCCACCATGAACGTAAGTAGTTTATCCACGCCTTTCCTCCGTTTTTACAGCTCATTTAATGGGTTGATCACAAAATCGAAGTATATCCTAAGTTCAAGTGGTCCACACCACAGGAAACTGTGGGAATAATGATTTTCACTGTTGAAATCTTTCTGGGGCTTATAGTGATGTTTATTTGTCATCCAATCTTTTCATAAGATCACAAAGATACGGATGAAGGGAAAACACAAATATCAGCTTGATCCAAAACTTCTGTCGCCCTAAGAATTTTTCAATGGTATATGTTCAATTCACACGGTTTCTTATTGTGTGGTCCTCATGAGCTTTGTATATGGTTTTATTTTTGGATCAAGACCTAAAATTATTTGATGAAATGGATGAATCGAGTTGATGGAATGCATAAATCAAGGTGGGCCCACAGAGTTTACTCAGTAAGCATGTACGCAATCCGCTTCCCAATATTTTAGGAAAGGAGTCCGTCAAAGGAGGCAACTCAAAAAGCGTAATGAGTAAAACCTGTGGGGCCCACCATAATTTATTTATTTTATTCACTCCGACTATATATTTTAACAAATAATTTTATAAAATGAAATAAAAAATGAAGCATTTAAAAGACTCAAGTAGACCACACCATAAGAAACAGTATGAATTGAATGTCTACCATTGAAAAATTCCTGGAGGTTACGGAAGTTTTGGATCAAGCTAATATTTGTGTTTTCCATTCATCTAGGACCATGTGACCTTATCAACCGGTTAGATGTCAAATAAACATTTTAGTGGCCCCTAGGAAGTTTTTAGTGGTGGGCATTCCATCACCACTGGTTCCTCTAGTTTGGTCCATTTGAAATTTAGATCTGCCACATTTCTGGTCTCATTTTATAATATGTGTGGACGAAACTGATAGATTGACTGGATGTCACACGATATTGCAGTGGGCCCACAGAGATTCAGGTTACATGGGCTACACGAAATCCGCCTCATGTTTGCACCCTAGATCCGATCTAATCTAATAGTAAATAGCTCCAGTTCCGGTGGGGGTCCTATAGCATCCGAGCGTAACACACCAAATACTTACAAGGGCTTTAAATTTTTACAAGTTGGCCATAGCCTGGTGATCAAGACCATTGGTCTGTTAGTTACTCAACTGTTAACTGTTGATGAACGGTCCCTCAAAAATCTAGCCCAGAATGACGTTCCATCACATGAATGGACAATGGATGGAAAACTTCTAAGGTTGGAATAACCCTGCCCTCCAGTCCTGACCTATTCTAGTATCAGTGTGGATATATGTCTCTTTGTAACAATTGATTGAACGGTGAGCATCTTCCATCTAGAAGATTTTCGTTGCAACCTCGATCCACAATGATGATGATCAGATCAATGGTCTGGATCGTGCAACCATGGACCTTTCATGTCAATAGTCTTAGTCTTATGAAAGGTTAGACTACGGTTTCGTGGAAATGTACAACGAATCTCTCTTCAAGCTCGGACTGGAGTGAAAATGACACAAGTAGACCGAATCTTTAGACTGGTCCACTTATGGGCTAAAGCTTAATATTAGTTTTTCACCCTATAAAGTTTGGTGGTGACACTACAACAGTACACATGGCATAGTTGTATGGTAATCCAGACCATCCTAATTACTGACCCAACTTTGGATGGAGCATTAATTACAGAAAAATTTCACTGATAAGATATTGTTAACCATCTGATTCTTCCCTTTGAATTTGGACCACTCTTGTTTTACTTTAACCATCCATTTGTTATCCACTATAGCTAGGATCGCTTGATCTTTGTAATTTTAAATATATGCTCCACCTGCAATGGGATGCACATCCTTAACAGTTTGGATAGCTTTTCACTGGGGCCATAGGTGATGATGATGAATCTCCACCTCTTTTTAAACTGTCCTAAACTTGCATAGGAGTCTGGGAAAGTTCTTCTTACATGAAACCAAGAAAGCTAATGCGACAAGGGTGAGAGATCCTTCACTTTCTTGTCCATGAATGTGGACAGTCCAATTCATTCGATAAAGTTTTGAGTTTTCTTCTTTCTAAAAAAAAAAAAAATTCATTCGATAATCTTTCCCAGAGCTTTCATGTATGTGTATAACGCTTATTTTTTTTCCATCCTTATAAAAAACCAATAGGAAAATGACATGTGGCACTGCACAAGATAGAGACGGGAGGTGAATGAAAAGATTTTCTAATATAATTGCATTTTTTGCGGAGTCATAATTGGTAGAGATTTAATACTACACATATGATGACAACCGAGAGAAGTGATGTGGCTAATGTGCAGTTAAAAAATGAGCGGTGATTGAAAAAAAAAAAAAGAAAACAAAAAAAGAGAAGGGGGCTTGGCTGAAAAAAAAAGACAAACATAAACAGTAAAAAATAAAAAGTTTACAAGAGAAGGATCTAGATAGAGACTCTTCGACTACTGTAACTACCGAAATAAATAAAATATGTGAAGGAAAGCAGTAGAAAAAATCCATAAATAACAAACGAAATCAACAGAGAAATAAGTCTCACACTAATCCAACCTAATATATCAATTTACTTTATCTCAAGTTATTATAGGAATAGTAATAATATTATAGGTCTACAGTTATATGTTGGACTTGATCCTTATCAAATATCAAATAGTTCTTTTAAGAGACACATTCTTGTAGTTGCTCCTAGCAATTGATTGTAAGATTCATTTTGTTTAATTGTACTAGTATACTGAAAAGTCTTTTATTGTGAAATGCAAAGTGCAACCTACCTTCGGAGTAAGAACTCTACCTTCTGATTATTGCCTGACATTACAAAACTTTTGCAAGTGGCTGAGTTGACGACCAATTTTCTCATATTCTAATCATATACATTTATATTGGACGTATCTACTTATTTCAGTGCTTGGGATCAAAGTTGATCGATTTGAATTGAGCCACTATATCGATTCTAGTATGCCCGTACACACCACATGTGACAGAAAACACACAGAGTGCCAATAGTATGGACATGACTAGATGGCAAATGGGTTAGGTGGTGCTGGGTGTAAGACACTTCCTATTAGACTTTGTGCCTCCTGCTGTTCTAATATTAATACACATTTTTTTTGTACATGTGGATGTGATTATTCCACACTGATTTATATACATAAACATTGTTTTTCACTGTCACGCTAAGATGTGACCAATACTCAATCGATTAAAAGTTTGGTCCACTAGCTTCTGGTGTCGCATGAACTATTGTTACAGTACAACAAGAGTAATTATATTGAGATGCATTGCATATAATATGTATCTCCTAATTTATAAGATTATCTAGATGAGATCTCACAGTGATAGACACAATCAGCTAGTATCCAGTCAGATCATACAAGCCTATGTGTTGTAGCAGGGATAGATCATTGGTTGAATGGATAAAACCCTTGTGATAACTACATCAATAACTAAAGCTTAATAATTCACAGGTGTCAATTAAGCTGCATGCGATGCAAGACCAATTATTATCTGCAAGCGACGAATCTGTTCCATTCCAATTGTTGTGTGAGTATGTTAGTATTGAATATGACTCTAATATTCATATTACTTTATTATTGTACACTAAAAATGAAATCACATTACTTAGGTGTAAATTCATTCAGTTGGGCCAAAAGCATGCTAGAAAAGCAAATTTTTCTAAGACATTATTGAATGGTCATTCAAATTTTATTACCAAGAGTTTTGCAAAAACATTAAAAGAAAAACATGTATATCTTATATATTAATATTTTTATAATCATGATGCTACCCCCTCCTTTATTAGCGTTGGAATCAACTATGAGACTATAAAACTCCCAAGGTTGAACTGTAATATACTTTTACACCTTATTAAAATCAAACGCCATCCAACCATCTATTATATAAGTTCTATTATATAAGTTGATTACAATCAATGAGTGGATTCTTTTCAAAGGGATCTCATGGATAAAAGAACCACACCATCTATTTGATGGCACACACTTTGATGGGCATTTAGGGCTTGTTCCATCCTTTGTACTCCCATCATATCAACAGTCCAGATTGTCAGATCATAATCTTCATAGTAGCTGGAGGACTATAGAAATCTACTACTTGAATACCACATAATTCCTTTGTCCGGAGGCCCACCATCCAATAGGTGGCTCAACTTACATCCAATGGTTAACATTTAATAAAATGGAATGGCTCAATCGAGTGATCACGATCATTCTTTAGGTGATGCCCCTTGCACGTTCAATCCAATGTGTTCGCGTTCCTTTTAGAGTAAAAATGACATTTTTGTCATTTTGTCACTCGATATTTTGGCCATTTTTTTGTAATAGATTCGTATTGTTGAGAATCCTGACGCAAAGCTAAGTGTGACGGTGTAGAAAATGCTGCACGTCATTGTTGAAGGTTTGTGGAAAAGTCGATTACGGGCGGAACTGCTGCCAGGACGGACTGGCAAGGCAAGGGCTACGTGGGGCCACCACATGATGAGACTTTGAATAATCTACGTTCGTGGAAAATGGATGTGGACTGCATCCTACCCCCGCCAGCCGTGGAAAATGGGTGTGGCTATAGTTGATCCCTGGCTGGGGGGCCCACCGTGATGCATGTTCTTTACATCCACTCTGTCCATCCATTTTAAAAGCTTATCTTAGGGGATTATCCAAATTGAAGAATATCCAAATTAATCTCAGGTTGACCATACAAGGAAACAGTAGTGATTGAATACCCACCATTGAAAACTTTTTGGGGGCTATCAGAATGCTTATTTGCCATCCAACATTTTGATAAGGTCACGCATACCTAGATGAAGGGACCATACCTTTCCTCTGACCAAACCCTTTCACCACAAGTCTGGCCTTGAACCTCGTTTGTGAATACTTCTGTTCAACCTTCTTTCTGAACACCCACTTGTTGCTCAGAGATTTCTTGCCCTTAGGCAGTTTCATCATATCAAAAGTGTGGTTCTTATGCAAGGATTCCATCTCCTCTTACATAGCTTTCAACCACTCCCATTTATGCTCGTCGGCTAGGACCTCAGAATAATCTTCTGGCTCTCCCCCATCAGTCAGCATAATGTACTCATGCGATGAGTACCTCTTGGACGGTTGTCTGTCCTTAGATGACCTCCTCACATGTGGCTCAACAGGTGGATCAAGTGGGGGTTGCTCCCCCGGTCCATCTTCTGTAGGAACTTGTAAGTGCAATTGTTATTTGCTCCTTTGGTTGTCAAATTTTATAGTGCCAAAAACACAATCTATGTCTTGTGTAGTATGTTGTTTTGTATGTTTAAGGCACTGCATCACAATGCTTCAAAGTTGAGAATGAAGATCTACTTCAAGAAATTCAAGTTCAAGTTCTTTGACTACTTCTGCAAGTTTCACAAGAGCTACATTAAAAGGCATGTTCTTGTTCAAGTCTCAAGTACAACTCAAGACTAAAGTACAAGATGAAGTCCAAGGTTAAGAAGATCTCAAGTTCAAGCTACATCAGAGATCTCAAGCTTCACAATCTTCAAAGGTCAACCATCTTTATAAGAAGTGAAGACTCAATGTCCATACTTCACATTTAAGGTTTGCATGACCTTAGTTTGACCTTAAGGTAGGTCATTTTGAATACATAATTCGAATTGAATTATTTTATAAGTGTTTGGTCCGTTCTAAAACTAGTCATGGACCATGTTCGACTAGTCCTAGAACTGGCTTGACCAGTCCAAGAAATTTCAAGACCAGTCCTAAGTGGTTGCAAATTTTTGAAATTTTTTTGTTAAGCTTCGACCAGTCCTGGAGTCTACTCGACTGGTCGTAGGAACAGTGCTGACTCATTCACGACCAGTCCTACAGCTACGACTTAAACTCCAGCAACCATTCTTGGTTTCTCACGACCAGTCGTGGGATGGTCACGACCAGTCGTGGAAGCCTCACGGCCAGTCGTGGACATCCTAAGACTAGTCGTAGAACGGTTTTTTCCGATCGCGCTTAAAATTTCAAAATACAGTTCGACCTAAGACCAGTCGTGGTGGCCACACGACCAGTCGTAGACACGATTTCTGCAACTATAAATAGAACACGAATTTCAGAGTTTTTTATGAATTAAATTCAAGTAAAATCAAGGCATCACTCTGAGATAAGTTTGTGTTCTTTAAGCTATGTTGTGCATATTTCATATTCTCTTTTGTTAGCTTTATTTATTTGATTTTGTTTCTGCATTCCAATCTGAATTGAAAAGAGGAATTGTTGTATTCCTTCTTCTTGGAATCAAAATCAAATATAGCTAGCCCATTTGGTTTATTTTAAAATCAATTAGAACCTCGAAACATTTTAAAGTGAGTATTGGACATTGAACTTCTATATTTGAACTTCTACTCCGATTGGTTCTTCCGGGCTGCTTCAAAAAGGAGAAATCCAGGTATTTTACATTATTATAATTTACATTTTTTTTTTGTTTCTTTTGAGATTGAGCCAGAAAAATCTCATTGTGTTGGTTATCTGAGGAGAGCCAGAAAACTCAGAAAGTGGGGTTTTTGAATTGTGTAAGCCCATTTGAAACACACAATTGTGAAGGTTTTAGGTGAACTTATGAAACCTATTTTCATAGTGAACACTGATATCCCCTGTGTGAGGATATTAGGAGTGGAGTAGCAATCTGTGTGGCTGTTGTTTAACAGTTGGTGTACACACAGGCGAACCACTATAATTCTTTGTGTTTTATTGTTTGAATGTTTATTTAATTTCTATCTTTTATCATTCAAAGCTGTGAAATGTATATGTGGATGTGAATGTTGTAATCTTTTACATTTCAAGCATTGTGGGGAATGTTGAAATAGTTTAGAATTTAATTTCTTGCTATTTCCTTTATTTCCTTTCAGTTTGAGTTTTTGATATTCAAATTGTTCTAGTAAGGTTGTCCTGCCATAAACCCTTGGTTTTTATGGTGCAAGGTAGTCCTTAAAACAACATTGGTATCAACCTCTCTATTTTATTATTTGAAGATTGATTTACATTTCAGTACTGTGATTGTTTAAAGTTCTATCTTTCAAGGCTATCTTATTTATTTATATTCTGATGTTAAAGTTTTAATTTGGCATAGTCCTATTCACCCCCCCTCTAGGACATATAGTTAGGCCTTTTCAGAACTCCCTCGTCCTCTGCACCTTGTTTACTCCCCCGTCATCCGGTACCACGGGAGGAATAATCGAATCCATGTCCTCTACCTCACCTGAACTAAGCTGGTTCTTCTCTGGCTTACCAATGTCTTCTATACACTGATCTTTTAAAAAAAACCACATCTCTGCTCCTAACGAGCTTCTTCTCGGTCGGATCCCATAATCTGTAACCGAACTTTTTATCATTGTACCCCAAGAACACACACTGTCTGATCTTCATGTCGAGTTTGGACCTCTCATTCTTTGGTACGTGAATGCATGCCCTGCATTCATACACCCTGAGATGACTGTACGATGGATCATGTCTAGTCCACACCTTCTCAAGTACTTCTCCATTCAGCGAGGTTGATGGAGACCTATTTATCAGATACACTGCTGTGTGCATTGCTTCTCCCCAGAACGTCTTGGGCAATTTTGCATGGGATAACATGCATCTGATTCTCTCAATAATGGTGCGATTCATTCGCTCAGCCACACCATTATGCTGGGGGGTCTTGGGAACCGTCTGTTCATGCCGTATACGCAGGGACTTGCAATACTCATGAAAGTCGCTGATGTATTCACCACCATTGTCAGTGCGGATGCACTTCAATGATCTACATGTCTCTCTCTCGACCATAGCATGAAACAATTTAAACACACCAAAGAGCTCGTCCTTACGTTTCAAAGCATAAACCTAAACCCTCCTAGATGCATCATCTATAAAAGTGACAAAATACAATGCCCCACTCAAAGTTTTTGTCCTCACAGGACCACAAATATTAGAATAAACCAAATCTAATGCATGCACTTTATTAACATAAGAAGCAGTTTTAATAAATGAAACTCTATGTTATTTCCCTGATAAACAATATTCAATACACGTTTTGAGAGGTATACCTGTCATGTCTGGAGGAGCCACTTCCTCGCTAGTAGCTGAAGCCCTTTTTCACTCATGTGGCCTAAATGCTTGTGTCAGATATCAATAGCTGAATCTTCTGCTGCATTCAACCCACCCTTGCACACACTGACACTTGCCTTGTAAAGGGTGCAACACTTCTTTCTTCTGGCTGCGATCAACGAACCCTTAATGAGCTTCCAGCGCCCACCATCAAACCGGCTTTCATAGCCATCATCATTCAACCTTCCCGTCGACATAATGTTAAGGCGAAGGTCTGGGATATGTCTCACATCCCTGAGAACTAATGTGCAGCCCACATCAGTCTTCACACAAATATCACCAACCCCTATGATCTTCGATATGCCAGAATTTTCCATCTTCATGTTCCCAAAGTCACCTGACTTGTAATTTGTGAAGAAGTCCCTTCATGGAGTCGCATGAAACAGGTTCCCGAGTCTATCACCCAGTCGATGTCCTGACTCGTAGTCATGAGGCAAACATCATGATCTGCTGAAAGAATAAATACAACGTCACCATCTAAAGCGACTGCAATGGAATCTGATTCATCTTCCTTTTCCTTTCTTGTCGTTCTTATTCTTACGACATTCATGTTTATACTGACCTTTCTTGCCATAATTCCAGCATTCAACATCCTTCCTGGTACTCAACTTGCGTATTGATTTATCTCGAGCCTTCCCGCCCTTCCTGTTCTTACCTCTCCTTCATTCCTGTGTTACAAGGGCCTCTTGCTGAGTAGACCCCTGAGACTTCCTCCTTGTCTCCTCATTGAAGAGACAGCTAGTAACTTGTTCCATGGATACCTTTTCGTCTGGCGTGGAGTTACTTAAAGACACCACTAATGTCTCCCAACTATCAGGCAGTGAACTAAGCAATAACAAAGCCTGTAATTCATCATCCAAGAACATCTTCATAGCGGAGAACTGGTTCAATATATTATTGATCTTATTCATGTGCTCGGCCATAGAACCACCATCTTTGAACTTGAGATTCACAAGTCGTCATATCAAGAAAATCTTATTACCGGCTGTCTTCCTCTCATACAGCCCTTGTAATTTCAACCATATGCTAGCGGCTGAGGTCTCCATAGACACATGGTGGAATACGGAATCGTCCAACCATTGTCTAATAAACCCTACCGCCTTCCGGTCCAATTTCTTTCAATCATCATCTGTCATATCCTTGGATTTTGCTGATATGCCTAAAATTGGAGAATATAAGTCCTTGCAATAAAGCAAGTCCTCCATCTTAGCCTTCCATATAGTCCAGTTAGAACCATTGAGTCTGATCATCCTTGATGAGCCACCTTCCATAATTCAAAAAACTGATCCCACTCCGTTCAATGAACCTGGCTCTGGTACCACTTTGTTGGGGACCTTGCACAAAACCTTAGGATCTAGCCTCCCAAAACAAACCAGAATTATGGGATAATAAAGCAATGAAATAAATCAAAGCACAAACCACACGACACAAGATATTTTTACGTGAAAAACCCTTAAAGAGGTAAAAACCATGGGACCTCGTCTAGATCAACAATCCACTATGAAGTAGAACGTTACAACCTTCTTCACTCACGCAGGAGTGGATAAACAATAAGAGAATAAAAGAAAAAACTAGAGAGATCTCACCGATCACGAGGACGTAAAAGCACTGAGGCGTCGACTCCCTTCTACAAGCTTCCTCTCTCTCTTCTCTGTCACTCTCTCACCTTTGATAGCCCTAAACCCTTTAGCAAACCCTTGTAAAGCTTTAGGAAACCCTCTTACATTTTTACCTAGAAAAGCCCTAGGCACCCCTATTTATAATTTAGGAAACTCCCTTCCGCACCTTGTTGTGAAAGGCTTCAGATTTCTGCAGTCCGCACAAGATCCGGACTCAAATCTGAGTAAGCTCGACTGGTCAAGCCGAGTCCGGTCGAGCACCTCCCTCAACTGGTCGAGTACCATGGGAAAAATAAATCCAAAGTCGCTGGACTTTGAGTCGAGCCAGGGCTCGACCAGTCGAACACCACCCTCGACCGGTCGAGCTAGGCTCACGACCGGTCGAGCCTGGGAGAAAAATCCCATCAACATTATCAACAGGTTGGATGACAAATAAACATTATAATGCCTTGGGAAGTTTTTATTAGTGAGTGTTGTTAGTCCATTGAGTTTTGCACTCTATTCGTCAATCAAGTGAGTCATTATATCACGTAGTCGGTTGAGCTCTTAAAAAGTGAAGACCGAAGATACAAGTGAAGATAAAGCATTAAGGAGCGAAGAAAAGTAAAAGATGTGCCTTAGTGACCCTAACCCTTGACCCAAAATAACTCTTGACCTATAGATGATCTAGGCTAAATAAGAAAACCTATTTGATCATCCGTTAGCTTTAGGAACCCACATGGAACATGATAAATAAAGCTAAACGAGGTGTGAAGTTACTGTGAAAACAAACGAGCCCAAAATAGCAATTCTCGATGGTTGTTCGATCCCATCAACCTGCTATCGAAGGGCCATCTATGACATCGAAGGCCCCCTCGATGACATCAATCAAGAATCAGAAATGACCAGTGAGAATTCATATTTGTTTCTGAATTTCTCAATGCAATCGAGGCCACTTTGATGGCATCGAAAGTTAAGTTCGATGACATTAAAGGTCTGTTGATAACATCAATCAAAAATTAGAAATGTCAATTAAGAAATCACATTGCTTTCTGAATTTTTTGATGACATTGATGCCACCTTTGATGATATCAAAGGTAAAGTTCGATTGCATTGAAGATCCATTGATTGCATCGAGGTAACATTCGATGGCATTGAATGTCACTTCGATGACATCAAAGCCTCCTTCGATGGCATTGACAAATGTGTTTTCTGCCCCCTTTTTTTTTCTGTTTGAAATTCAAACTTTTTATAAAGTCATTCGGTTTTTGGCATTTGGATAAGTTTTTGGTGTAATAAAAGCTTAGGTGAATCGATGTTTATATTCCTCATCCCAGGCCTCCATTCTAGTGAGTTATAAGTAATTTTCTTTGAGATTAACACTCTTATGAGGATTTCAACCACCACCTTAAAGATGTGCTTGAACTCTTCTATTTTCTAGAGAATAGACTTAAGTTATTTTGGTATACCATTAATTGTCTAAATCCTCTAGAAGACCCATCTAGATGAACCCCCTAGGAAATACAACTTCTCATTAATTGTAAGAGATTCAACCAACATCCCATTACCTTTGTCACCTTGAACGAGCATCATATGTAAAATGTTTGATCTTGGAGCTGAGGCATTGGCAAAGTAGTAGTATTATGATCAGGGAAGCACCGAGGAGCTTATTGAAGCACTGGAGAGCGATGATCAAGCAATCCACACAGGCTACAAAAGTGACTCAATCCGACAAGTTGTCAAGTTTAAGAGTTTATATACTCTCTTTCTTTGTATATGATTAAGGGTGAGAGTTTGTAATCCAAACTCGACCTAGGTTCTTATGTATGATATTAGCTCGTGTATAAGGCTTAAATCTTGGGTTCTTGTGTATGACCTTAGCTCTTGTGTAGAGTCTAAATCAAGTCCTTGTATATGCTACCCTGCACGAGTGTTTGTGTGTCTGGCTTCGTGGGAGCTTCTGGCTGGAGTAAATGTAGGGCCTTGTGTAGGACCAAAGTGTTGGTTAGCTTATAGAAAATCAACTAAAGTCTCTTGTGTGAGCTCTGACGAGAGTGTACGTATTAGGTTCTTATGTAGGACCTTGGCTCTTGTGTAAGGCCTAAATCTTAGATTCCTTACGTAGAGCTGTAAAAGTTAGAGGTAAACCTGATTTAAAACATCCGGTAGTGAAATCCGATACACTTATGGTTTGAATGCGTCCACCGGGGGTGGAGTAGACAATTAGCTAAAACACTATATATCATTGTGTTTATGATTTTTATTTTCCCACTTGTTTACTTATGCTCATGTATTTGAATATTTAATTATGCATACATGATTAGATGAATGCTTAATGTTGATAGTTAACACATCCCACACACACATATACACTATCATATTTTAGACTAGTTGCTTATTTGCAAATTAATTACAGAGTAATTAGAACATCCTACACACACATATACACCATCTACTTGATATGTGGAATATGATGTTGAAGGAGTTTTAGAAAATGGATGACTTGAATATTACATCAAGATTACGGTGGGCCCAGATGCCTGAAATGACGGTCTCTGTGGAAATCGGGGTTAAATAATGTGTGTGTGTGTATATATATATATATATATATATATATATATATATATATATATATATATATATATATATATATATATATATATATATATAAAGTCTGAAAGTAATTTAAGTACTGGATCCAATCCATTGTGTATGAATTTACTCTTTTGGTGAATTATTTGTAAACCCTTAAATTTAGTATGAATCCAAAAATTTATGTTTTATAAAAAAATGTATTAATTTTTACTGAAGTACTAATGTCCTGACAAGAAATGGAAAATGGATGGAACGGGTGAATTTCTCGCAAACATCACACTGGCCCCTCTTAACTTCCGGTGCTAGTAGTACCACACTACATAAAGCCGTGTGTACATTGATTTATACCACGGATGAAACCTTCCTAAAGCCTATAACGTTGTTTATTTGTCATCCAACCTTATAAAAAGGTTGCATAGACCTCAACGAAAGGAAAAAAAAAAAAAAACAAATATTAGATTGATCCAGGACTTCCGCAGCTTCTAAAAAGTTTTCCATGGTAGACGTTCAATCCTCACTTCTTTTATGGTGTGGTCCACTTGAGCTTTGTATCTGCCTTAATTTTGAGGCCATGCGATGAAATAATCTCGTAAAATGGATAGATGGTGTAGATGAGAGACATACATTATGGTGAGTATACAAAACTTGGTGACGTCAACACGGTGGTGTGTGGCACCACGCAAGCTTTCGTAACGAATTCCTTGGTATAGAACACGTCACCGGAGGCGGGTACCGTGTTAACATAGCAAAGCTTTGTACACTCCACCATAGTGTATGTGTTAGATCCACACCCGACATCCATTTTTTCAGATTATTGTAGGTCATGGTCCAAAAAATAAGGCGAATCCAAAGCTCAGATGGACCAAACCAGCAAAAACAGTGGGTATTGAATGTCGGCAATTGAAAACTTCTTGAGGCCACAGAAGTTCTGTATGAGGCTGATATTTGCTTTTATGGTTCATCCAGGTCCATGTGACCTTATCAACAGTTTGGATGGAAAATTGTAACATCCCGGATTTTTGCCAACCTGGGATTAGATGTCCTTAGGCAATGGGTTGCTCCTAATACCTTATTATTTCGTCAGAACTGAACCCCACAGTCTAAAATCGCTTCGGAACCCATTTCCTTCACAAATCCCACCCTTCACTACCTTGTGCTTTCAATTTTTCAAAGCACTTTCGTCCTAGACACTAACTTAAACTAGCTAAGTAGTAAAACTTGGATCACTTTATATACAAACTACAAAGGCCTAAGTACCATCTCAACCAGAAAACAATTAAGATTAAATCCTTTAGAAATTTAACAAAGTTAACTAAGAGCAAAACTCGATTAGCCATGAAATCCGTTGGGATCGCTTTAAATACGATCTGCAAGACCCAAAACTTGCAAAATCAGTGACTCTAGGTTACCCTAAAGTTTAGAACCAAACTCATTTCCCGGCTGCTCTCGGGAATGAAACGAAACTTCGTATTAGGTCTAGGCCGCACCTCGGAAGTCCGATTAACACGAAGTTAAGGAACTAGGACCGCCTCACTGGGCTTGACAATCATCTCGAAAATCAGGTCTAGCCGATGTCCCACGGCCATTCGTTTGGATCCGGAGCGAGGGAGTGTGAAAAACACTATTCCCATTCCTAAATAAATATCAGGAATAGTGATCTGGCACCATTCGCTTGCGCATCAGTATTAACCAACCAGACCGTCAGAATCAGACCAAATTACACCCTCGGATCAGGAAAAATTTCAGGAACATTTACATGTACTTGGAATTTTGGATCGTGGCCCACTGACCGTTGAACTGAAAGTGGTCCGCCACATGCGATCTGGAAATCCGATCGAGTCGAAAACGTAATCCCACATAGATCCATGTGTGGTGAGCTTAAGTCTGACGTTTGACTCAAGGAGGGCCACCAGAACCTCTCTTTTGAGCTGGAAAAGTGACGAAATACCTATATTAGTAGTAACCCTTGAACAGTAGTCTATTTCGGTGAGTTTTGAGACTATATAAGGACCTTAAACCCTCTCTCATGGCAGCCATACGAATTTGGGATTTGAGAGAGGGAAAAGAGAGAGAAAGTGAGGGAGAAGTGGGAGAATCTCCCTGCCGTCCTTCCCTGCTGCTATCCATGCTCCACTGCATCGTTCTCATCGATTTTCCGGCGATTCCAGCCCCGTTTCTAGGTAAGAAACCCTAACCCTAATCTGATTTGGGGCTTGGGTGGTTGTAGGTTATGAAATAGCTAACCTATTTCGTTCTATAGGTTGCCAAACTGCCGAATACGGAAGCTTAGCAAACCTATCGATTCCGTTGCGATTCTACGACAAAAGGTGCGGACTTTAGGTGTATAGGTTATGGTTTTCAACGCTTTCAATGTCAGATAATGATAGATTCATGATCTGCATGTAATTGCACATGTACAAAGTGCTGTCTGTTTTCCGTTTCGATTAAAGATGAAAAATATGGAATTCTACATATTCTAGGTATTTGTAGAAAATACCGTATACGTATATTTTTTGGAAATGTGTTTGACATGTTTATTTGTTATATGGATATACGATATATGGATAAAATACTTATTTGGCAAAAGGATTCGCCTAAATACATGTTTTACTTATATACACTATGTATGTTGAAATTGCGTATTCTAGAAAATACTGTATACGTATAAATTTTGGAGATGTATTTACCATGATTATTTGTTGTAGTAATATATTATACATGGATAAAATACTCGTTTGGCTAAAGGATAGCCCTAATACATGTCTTGTTAACATACACCATGTATGTTGTAATAGTGTATTCTAAGTGTTTGTGAAAATGACTGAATGAGTATGGAATTCTCATTCGTGCTCGCCATGACTAATTGTCATGGATTCATGATTGTTGTATTGGCGATACCCCCTTTGACGAAAGGATTTGCCCTAAGTCACGCCACTGCCAATATACACTATATATGCTAAAATGTGTGGCCCAAGTGTTTGTGGAAATGACTGAATGGATATGGAACTTGGATTCCTGCTTGCCATGACTATCCGTCGTGGGTGTACGCGTGTTATGATTGGGGCAACTCCCTAGTGAAAGGATTTGGCCTAATGCCTATGTGATCGACATATGTCGTGTATGTTGATGTATGTTTGTTTAAGTGTTTCTTGAAATGTCTGAATGAGTAGTAGTTAGCAAATTGTAAAGTATAAGGGTGTTGAGATATGATTCTCAACCTCTTTTAACTATGTGTATGATCTCCTTTGATAGTTGTGTGATTAGGAATTGAACATGTACAAACTCATGCTTGTGTTGTGATTCATAACATGCTCAACTGCTTTATGATTTTAACTATGTAATGCATATGTTTAATCTGTATTGACGCTGTATGATCCGTCATGGGTGATGGGGGAGCGGAGCAACGAGTGCGTGCAACAGCCCTGGCAGCCCTAAACAGATAATACCAGACCTTGACTGTATGAGTTGAATCTTGATCCATTACTGCTTTATCTATCTGCAATTGATTGTGTTTGGGGCTATGATTATGGCCCAGGCAATCGGTAACGGGATTGAACTCGTGGCTGAGATTCATTTGCCACGTGGGATGTGTTCGACGAACTCGAGTCGTGCGTTGCCTGTCGGCAGTGGCTAGGCCACACGAAGTTGTTTATGCACTTCATGTCGTGCAGCTCAACGGGCGATCGTGCTAGTCGAGCTCGTCAAGTAACCCGATCTGTCTTATGCATGTTCACCCTATTTGGACGCTACTGCTTGAACCTAGGGTACCAAACTTACCAGTGAAACCCCCTTTTAACCATGGTACCTCGATCCGCTAAGACGCATGAGCCGGGCATGGTGGTATGGGACACCGTGGTCGAGCTGTCGGCCTACGCTGGGGCCATGTGCCTCCCCGTAGTGACTATTGCGCAACCAACTCGTGAGCCGAATATGGTGGTATGGGACACTGTATTCGAGCTGTCGATACTTACGGCGAGAGCCGAGTACGGTGAGATCTGTACTCGTGCTGACGGGCGACGAGTCCTCCGTAGTATCTTCGAGTATACTCCAAGGGTCTGTGATTGGCGACGAGTCTTTCACAGCAACTAGAGTATGAGTGGAGCCGAGTACGGTGAGACCTGTACTCGAGCTGACGGCTAGTGATTGAGCCGAGTACGGTGAGACCTGTACTCGAGCTAACGGTCAGCAATTGAGCCGCATACGGTGAGATCTGTATCCGTGCTAACGGGTGACGAGCCCTTTGTGATACCTTCGCTAAGCCTCTCAAACCATAATGTCGTATGAGATTAACTAGGATTGACGACCCTAGAATGGATCATGTTTGGGAATGATACAAGGGAGGTACCTTAGTTTCTCAATACTGCTGTTTGAAATGGACTAATAAAAACTTGGTAATCATGAGCATCATCGCACCGCATGTGCTTTGTAGATGTGGCGCACTGAGGGAGTAAGCATTCGCGAACGTAAGATGATGTCGCTTGAGGGTGGTTTGGCAAGGGCATACAGCATCATGTCATTTCATTCTCGCATTTAATAAGAGTAGTTAAACTTGTTTGATTTGTACTGCTTTATCATTACTGCTTGATTGAATTGATAACATGTTAACTTATGCTTTACTGTTCCACTAAGTTGATCACTCACTCCCACGTTACAGGACGATGTTGTACACACCAACCAGATTTGTTGAGTTTCAAGTGGTGGCGATGCTTGTGAAGCAGAGCCGGACTACTTCTATGATGATAGGAGGAATTCTCCTATCTGTATCTCTCTGGCAGGTCAATGAAGACCTGATATTGTATTGACGGGGCTATGGTACATGGGATAGGAGGCATTACACTTCCTCACATTTGGTACATTTTAGAACTGCACTTGTATTTATTTAACCTGGTAATGTTATCAGACTCTGGAGACTCATCATAAGTTATATATTTTATCTATCTATCACAGTCTTCCGCTTGCAAATTTAACTGTCTTTGGAGTATGATATGTTGTTTTGGCTTAATCTCACTCATGTTCAATGCACGAATACAGTCAACATTCAATCATCATTCATTTTGTTGCATAAGTGATGTTCTGAAACTCGGGAGTTGAGTTTATGTTCGACCCCCGATTTTCAGGGCGTTACAAAAATAAACATCATTAGATGGCAAATAAACAATATGATGGGCCCTAGGAAGGTTTCAAAGGTGGTGCCATTGCTTCCACAGATCTTTCCGTGGTGTGGTCCATTTAAGTTTTAGATGTTCGTCATGTTTTATATGATGTCTTACCATTATCGGAAACAGTGGTGATTATATGCCTATCCTTTAAACCGTTCTGGATCAAGCTGATATTTGCATGTCCCTTCATCCAGGTCCGTGTAATCTTACCAACAGTTTGGATGGCAAACAAACAAACATTGCGGTGGGCCTTATGAAGTTTTTAATGTTATTGAATCACACAGTTTCCTGTGTTGGGATACCCTTAGGACGGAATCGTTCCATGCAGGGGCTGTGTGGGGCCACTGTGATGTATGGGATTTATCTATGCGGTTCATCCAATTTTTTAGATCATTTAATGTAATAATTCAAAAAAAGAGGTGGATTAAAGGCTCAGATGAACCACACCACAGGATGTTGCAGTGACCGTGATTCCTACCATTGAAACATTCCTGGGTCTATCATGATTTTTATTTTCCATCCAAACTTTTGTAAGGCCACATAAACCTGGATGAAGGGTAAACACAAATTCCAAGTTGATCCAAAAATTATATGAGCCCCAAGAAAATTTTAATGGTGAGCGTTCAATCTCCATTGTATGAACCACTTGAGCCTTGAATCTGCCTCATTTTTTAGCTCATGTTAAAAAATAATATGTAAAAGTGAATGAATCGTGTGGATAAAACATATGCATGACGGTGGGCTCCACAGAGCCCCTGCGTGGACCGATTTCGTCCAAACGAGGGCAGGACGCAATCCGCTTCCAACTGGATAGATGCAGTGGATGTCACACAGACATCGCAGCAGTGGGCCCCATGGGCATTTCGGTTTCGTGGGCTACAGGAAATGGAAACGGATTGGCTACTCCCCCTAACACCAGCCCCGTGGCTGGTGGTCGGTGCTCTGTGAGCCCCACCATGATGTATATGTTTCATCCATTCCGTTCATCCATTTTAACAGATAATTTTATGGCTTTATCCCTAAAATGAGAGGAATATAAATCTCAGGTGGACCACACCACATGAAAACAATAGCGATTAGATATCCACCATTAAAATCCTCCTAAGGCCCACTGTACTGTTTATTTGGCATCCAATATGTTGATTAGGTCATACTGGCCCAGGTGAAGGGAAAAAGCAAAAATCAACTTGATTCAACACTTTTTCCTGTAATGTGGTCCACTTAAGATTGGGATATACCTCATTTTTTGTCTCTCTTTAAAAATAGATGGACGGCATGGATGAAACACATACATCGTAGTGGGCCCACAGAGCACCGACCACCAGCCATTGGCTGGTGTCTGGGGAGTAGCCAATCCGTTTCCACAGGAAATCTGGTGCGGATTTAGGGATTACCCCGTATGTTCAAAGCTCGGGACAGGCGGAGGCCCCCAGGGTCATTGAGGGGCCAACGTGATGTATGGATTTTATCCATACTGTCCATCCATTTTGCAATGTTATTTTAAATAATTATCCCAACAATAGAAAAGATCTAAGACTCAAATTGACCACAAAGCGGGGATTAAATTCCCACCGTTGAAAAATTCTTAAGGCCACAGAAATTTTGGATCAAGATAATATATATATTTTTTTTCACTTCATCGATATTATATGACCATATCAATACGTTGGATGGAAAATAAACAAAACGGTGGACCTTAAAAAGGTTTCAATTGTGGGCATCTTTATCTCCGCTGCTCCCTGTGGTGTGGCCCACTTGAGAATTGGATATGCCTTATTTTTGGTTCATTACTCCAAAGTGAGATGGAAAAATGGATGGATGGTGCGGATAAATTCATAAGTAACGCTATCCAGGAAATCCTTGTCCCCTGTTTTGGCTGCAGACCCGATGTACTCGTACATAGGTCCAGTTCCTGTCGGGTCGTAGAGCATCCAATCGGGACATACGGAATACTTAACTGGGCTTTCAATTTTTACAAGTGGACCCTGAGTCGGTGTTTATGACTATTTGTAGATTGCTTCCTAAAAAAATCTAGCCCGAATGACGGGCCATCACGTGAATGGACAATGGATGGAAAATTTCCAAGGTTGGAATATTCCAACCCTTAGTCTTGACTTATTCTACTGTCAATGTGGACATATGTTTCTTTATAAGCCATTGATTGAACGGTGACCATCTTCATATCTAAAAGATTTTTACTAGTGCAACCTCCACAACGGAGATGACCAGATCAACGGTCTGGATCACCAAACCAATGGACCACAAAGTCTTATGCAATGCGGTTGCATGGATACATGGAATCTCTCTACAAATTCGGACCCGAAGGAAAATGACTAGGCGGAGAATCTTTAGACTGGGTCCACTTATGCACTATTCTTTATATGTTGGTTTTCCACATTGTGAAAATCAGTGCTCACTCTTCAACCGTTGGCATGGTTGTATGGCAATCCTGGCCATCCTAATTAATGACCAAACTGTGGATAGAGCATCACAGAAAAATTGCACTGATAGGATATTATTAACCTCTGATTCTTTCGTTTGAATTTGGACCACCCAAGTTTTACTTTAACCATTCATTTATTAGTCACTATTGTTAGGATCGCTTCATCATTGTAATTTTAGATACATGCGCTCCACCTGCAATGAGACACATAAATTTAACAGTATGGATAGCTGTCTACTGGAGCCTCAGGTGATCCTCCTCTTCCTTTTAAACGGTTGTAAACTTTCATAGTAGACTACCGGAAGTTTTTCTACGTGAACGAAGAAAACTGGTGCGATCCAATCATGAAGGTAAGGAATCCTTCATTTTCTTTTCCACGAAAGTGGACCGTTTACATCATTCAGTGAAGTCTTCCGAGAGTTTTCACGTATGGACATGTCTAAATGGCAAAGGAAGTTGATTGCGTGGTGTGCCACACCACCGACCTCAGTGGTGTGTTGACATCACCAAGAACTGTGGGCCCACCATAATGTATGTGCTATATCCACACCGTTCATCCATTTTTCGAGATAATTTTAGGGCATAAGACCAAAATCAGTTAGATGCAAAGCTCAAGTGGACCACACTACATAAAGCAGTGGGGACAATGACATCCACCCTTAAAATCTTCCTGGGACCACAGGAGTTTTGAATCAAGCTGACATTTTGTTTTCCCTGCGCACAAGTCTTTGTGACCTTATGAATAGGTTGGATGTGAAATCAACATTATGGTAGACCCTAGGAATGTTTCAACGTTGTGTGTCTTTGTGTACACTGCTTTTTCTGGTGTGGTCCACTTGAGCTTTGGATCTGCCACATTATTTAGCTCATGCCTTAAAATGATCTCACAAAATGGATAGAAGTGTAGATTGAACACATATACATTATGGTGGGTCAACATAACGTGGTGACATCAATACACCACCGAGATCGTGCAATGGGATTTGGAACACATATATCATCATGGTGTAGACAACAGTAACTTGGTAACTTGGTGAAGTCACTACACCATCGTGGTCATGCAATCGGATACCAATGGCAAATGGGTTGGATGGGGCTGGGAGGACTGATCTTCCTAATAGACTTTGTGTTGTCGGCTGTTCTAATATGAATACGCACGCATTTTTTTTCATTGGGCTGTATTGATATTTTAATTGCTACTGTTTTTACATATGGATGTGTTTAGTTTGGCCATGATTGGTTATCATAGTATGCTGTGGCCGATACGCAATAGATTAAGAGTTTGGTCCGCTCCCATGCATGGCATGGACTATTGTGTCAGAACAAAGGAGTAATGAACATTGAGATTCATATTTTTGTAGCTTCAGTTGATTCTTACATTTGATGAGATGTTTTGACGAAGGATACACATCATATTGGCCCAAAAATAAAAACAACTTATATTTGGCATTCCATCTCCGTTGTTCCTATGACGTCGCCCACTTGAGTTTGGATTTGCCTGATTTTTAGTCACAAGGTTTAAAATTGAGCATCAAACCTGATGGATGGAACTGATCTGACATATACAATGTGGTGGGGCACAAAAAATTGGTTGTTTTACCCACTATGTAAAAAAAGTGTTAACATGATTCATGTCCTTCCAAACCCTAAACTTCACTCACGATGGTTTTTCTCTCTATTTTTTGGCCATTTTTAACTCATAATGACAACTCTCTTTCTTAGTTATTTCTTAGAATATATATGATATATCTCCCTTTTCTCTCTATTTCTCATCCATCTTGTCTCATAATGACAAATCTCTTTCTTAGCTAGTTACAGATGAATTGACAATTTCAATTATAACGGATTTGATATATTCCACATTCACAAGAGTACACTTATGTTTCTAATCCACCCCACGAATATGATATTTACTGTCATTTCTAATACAAATATAGATTCTATCAATTAGGAATAGAAATAATATCAATCATTAATTTAGATGGTTGATTCCCTTGACTTTTGATCAAAATGGTTTTACCAATTTTGAAAAAAGTTACTTTTTTCTTTTTCTTTTTTCTTTTTGATGCAGGGAAGGACGTGAGGTCGAGCACCGTCTTCCTCAGGAGGTAATTGTTCTGAATCCACGGAATTTCTCTCGACTCCTCATAGAGAAGCCTCGAATCCACGAGGAAAAGAAAATAGAAATAATTCTTAAAAATTCGAAATAATTTGATTGATGATGAAAAACGAGATTACAACACTTAATTTAAATAAGGCTACGAACCCTAGGGAGAAGTTTCATAATCAAATATAACTAAAACTCTTAGAAATCATAACTCACTATAAATAGTAAACTTACTATTTATAGACGGTCGTGATTTCCACTAGACCTCATGGCTTTCGGCCAAAAATAGTAAGTGTCCTATTTGGCTCGACCATGCTATTCTCCTAATTATTCTAAGCACTTTTATGTTTGGCGCAACTCCTAAAGCCCAACGGATGAAGAGTTATACTCAAACTAAAACTTACTATAAATAATAATAAATAAATAATAATTAAAACAGGAATTCGACCGTCGATCTGAACGTATTTCAAAATTTGGCACGGGCTGTTGAGAAGTGGAGCCACATTTGGGGCCGCCCACGACCAGTCGAGGTTGCGCGGATTTCGTGTCGCAAGTCCTTTCACAACTGGGATGCGAAAGGAGTTTCGCGGATTTCGTGTCGCAAGTCCTTTCGCAACTGAGATGCGAAAGGAGTTTCGCGGATTTCGTGTTGCAAGTCCTTTCGCAACTGGGATGCGAAAGGGAAGTTGCCAAAACTATAAATTGGGGTCCCTAAGGTTATTCTAGGGTTAAGGTGAATATTAGAAAATATTTCTAAGGTGTGGGCAAGGGATTTTCTCTGTACTTCCAAGGGAGAGGTTAGTATATTGCCTTGTAATCTTCGTTCTTCATAGTGGAAGTTTGCATCCATGGTTTTTTACCCTAGATTGGGATTTTTCCACGTATATCTTGTCTTGTGGTTTGTTTTGGATTGCTTTGATCTGTTTCTAGTTTATATTTCTTCCTGTTTATCGTTTGTGGGTGAGGCCTGAGATTGGATCTAGGCTCACTGCGTTGTTGGCGTGCTGCGCAACACGGGCAACCCGACATATCAGGTTAGGTGTCTAAAGTAGCTCTTCTTACACCAAAATCATATATGGTATGTCCAATAGCTCGTTCCGGTTTGCGAGATACGTTCGTTTTAAGTTTTAAAGGTCCAAATCACTTCTATTGTTAATCGGTCCTTTTCTGATGCATCTTGGCCATGAAAATGTCCGCGACCCGCTCTACATTACTTTTTAATTTGAAAATAGTTTAGAATTTGCAGTATCGATATGGAAGATATACTTTTAAAGTTATGAGTTTTAGAGTGGCTTTTGAGGTTTGAAAAGTCACACCTTTTACGTTGTTGAGAATTGGACATCGTGTGTGGCCCATCTTCAAGACAACGAATGGAGAAGAAAACGGTATCCGATCGAGATAAGTTTGGTCCATTGGAAAGTTTATCGAGTTTAGTTTCACCCAAAATTTGTTTCACCGCAATCCAAGTTATAACGAGAGAAATTTATTCCAAAAAATAAAAATATATGTTGCTGACCAAGAAGCTGTGATTAAGGATAGCTCAACTGTGTTGTGGACCCCATTGATAGACCAAGTGATGTCAGATTGTCTTGATTCCAAGCTTGGATCATAGGTTTTCGAGTTAGCTTTTCAATGAGTATAAGTTCTCCTCGATTTGATTGTTGACGAGTAAGATACGACCATTTTACCAAGACCGCTTCATCCAGAGTATGAAGTGTTGGAGTTGAGTGAAGTGTGTGATGTGGGATAATGGCATGGCATAACGACCTTGTTTAGTGGGTGTTAGTTATGATTTAATTGTCAAATAATGCCTATATGGACCTATAAAAAAGCGTCACTGTAGACACACCATCTAGGGCTGACAAGTTGATCGAGTGCTATATGAACCCCACAGAACCCTGAAAATGTAGGCAAACCCAAGCCCAACCCATACACAATAGCCTTTAGGACCACAATAAAGCATAATCATGTGAACCAAATGAGAAATGCCACCCCATATGGGGCCCTGTAAAAAATAGGGCTCGTCCACGTGTCAGGCGATGCATAATATGTTACCCGCAACGTGGATTCTTGTAATTTTTATTACGGTAGATGGGGGTGACAATCAAACCCTGCCTTGAAAACATCACTTAGGCTGAAATGACCCATCTCCCTTACTTTTGCCCAAAATTACACCCCTTGCCATTTGATCCAACCATCCACATTGCACCACGTGGCAAATCCATTCGAACACCCAATCTCAACCCTTAAAGCCTTCATTAACCCCAAAACTTTTCATAAATCACTAAAATGCCACTCCAAAATCCTATAAATAACCCCATTTCACTTCATTTCCAAACCATCTTCTATCTTCTATCACTCACAATTATTAATAGAAGCTTAAGGAAGAAAAGAGTGAAAGAAGAAGAGTGGGATCTAGCTCATCCATCCACCAAGGAAAGAAAATGAGTGTAAAGAGAGGACCTTTTAGCCCATGTAAGTCGAGCCAAGCCTAACCCTTAGCCGCTTGAGCCCCCCGAAAGATCGATCCAATCCACTCCAATCAACCCTTACAATAACCTGTCCACCCACTTGCTCGACTCTTGCAAAATCCATTCTAACTTGCATTTGCATTGTGCATCATCATCTTCACTCTGTCCGAGCCCTTAGAAGGTCGATCAAAATTCCTTAAATTGATCCTTGTGACAAATGCGTCCACCCCTTACCCTCTCGGCTTACACAAGCAACTGATCAACTACATTCATCCATGTATTGGCATTTGCATTATCTCTCTCCTTAGCCACCTTTCTTCTCTAGTATATCTAAGTGTGAAAGGACGAGCTATATATGTCACGCTCCAAACCCGGAAATCGGATTCACAAGAATCCCGATCGCCGAATCCGGTGCTGACAGCCTCTGTAGTACCCCATTCTCGGCTTCTAGCATCCATATGCCAGATTCCGATCCTGGGATCCTACAAGGAGGATTTTTTTTTTCCTCAATGCGTATCTAACTCGTAATAAGCATAACCACAAGATTATCCAATTCACAAAGGCAACATCATCATCATATGAGCAGGAATATATCATAATGGCCTAACTAAATGGGTTGGAAACACATATCAATGGGCCACGTCGTATGGGCCGAGTATACATCTCAATGGGCCTCATCATATGAGCAGGAATATATCATAATGGCCTAACTAAATGGGTCGGAAACACATCTCAATGGGCCACGTCGTATGGGCCGAATATACATCTCAATGGGCCATGACCCATGGGCCCTAGTACATCATAATGGGCCGCAACCCGTGGGCCTCAAATACAATAAGTGGGCCACATCAATGGGCCTCATATGTACATTCAGGTGGGCCCTGCTCATGGGCTTCAAATACATAACATGTGGGCCCTACACATGGGTCTTATACACATCAAATGGGCCACGTATCTGAGCCTTGAACACATCAAATGGGCCACGCGTCATGGGCCCAATACATGCCAAATGGGCCTTGCATCAATGGGCCGCACTAATGGGCATCGTACACATCAAGTGGGTTACACCAATGGGCTGCACTAATGGGCCTCGCACATGGGCCTCGAATATATCACAATGGGCCACGTCTCATGGACCTAACAAGACAAATAGGTGGCCCGCACATGGGCCAAACACATCATGATGGGCCACATACGTCACAATGGGCAGCACTAATACATCAAGGCGGGCCTCCAGAATGGGCCACAAATATATCAAGGTGGATCATAAAACATCATATTGGCCTCGACAAAGGCCACGTATACATAATAGGTGGGCCATATTCATGGGTCCTCAAATACACCAGATGAATGGTCATAAATATATGAAGGTGGGCCTCATTATATGGGCCACACCAAAAATCATTTCAATAGTTGTAGGTATAATATGTGTATCACTACACCCATGGCCCACGTACGATGATCAGCACTGTCCAAACATTATCCATGTACATTGGCGCCATCCAAACATTGTCCAGCACTATCTCAACATTATGGACGGTGTGGATGCAAAATACGTACATCTAGATGGGCCGCACAAGTGGACGGTATGGATGGAGCACGCACAACATGGTGGGCCTGTACAGTGTAGGCGGGCCCAGCACATGCAGTAAGCGGGCCCTGTGCCATCAAGACGGGTAGACAGTGCAGATATAAAATACATACATCGGGGTGAGTCCCACCATCCAGCGGGCTAAATGGTGTGGATATACAATACATTTATCATGGCGGAATCACACATTGAAATGGGCCTTATATACGCCTTATTGGGCCTCGACCCATGGGCCTTGAATACATCATAATGGGCCTCATAACATGAGTTTCATATATATCAAGGTAGGTCTCAACAACGACCAAATTACATTAAGATGGGCCTAGTCACATGGGCCTCATATATATCAAAGTGGGCCACACCCAATATAAGTGGTGGTAATAGCTTCTACCATTAAAATTTCCAAGACCTTACAAGGATGGACGTCATAGATAAAGTACATGTCTCATATTGGGGCCCACACCAATAGAAGGTGTGGATTACAAAACATACATCAGTGGTTCCCATGCGGGGCCCACCATAATATTTATTTTCCATCCAGCCCGTTGACAAGGTCATAGGGGCCCACCATGATATTTATTTTACATCCAAACTGCTCATAAGGTTAGTCAGACCTGGGGTGGGCCTGGGGCCCACTGAAATGTTTGTTTGACATCCAACCTATTGGTGAGGTCACACGGACCACAGGTGGGACTGGGGTCCACCGTAACATTTATTTGTCACCCAACCTGTTCACAAGGTCACACGGTCGGGGGGGGGGGGGGGGGGGGGGGCACTGGGATGTTTATTTTCCATACACCTGTGATAGGGCCACACGACCAGGGAGGGGTCCACCGTAATGTTTATTTGCCAAACAACCTGTTCATAAGGTTACGTGGGCCAGGGGCCACGGTAATGTTTATTTCCACCCAACCTGTTGATATGGTCACGTGGACCAGGGAGCCCATAGTGATGTGGTTCACAAATCTAGCCCACACATTATGTGTGTCCCACCTAGGTGAGGGGTCAGACCAATTTTCAGCCACATCCAGAATTCAGGTAGGCCCCACCAAGCGATTTTATATGTTTAAGGCATGTCTTCACATGATTTTAGATGGTATGGCCCACCTGAGTTTCGTATACGGCTGATTTTTGGGATACCCCATAATTTAAAGGGGAACCATCAAATACACGGTGGTGATGGTCGAAACGCATCATGGTGGGGGCCACCGTCCACTACCGTGGACGGACGACGTGAATGAAACACTTGCATCATAGTGGGTGTCACCACCCACTTTTGTGGACGGTGTGGTAAGCCACACATACCACAGTGGGTCCCATATAGGGCCCACCAAAATGTTTATGTGCAATCCAACCCGTCCATTATGTGTGTCCCACAAAATTAAGGGTCCAAACCAAATTTCAGGTGGGTCCAAGCTTCACGTGGACCCCAGTAATCATTTTCGAGTGGTTTAACATACCTTTGTATAAACGGTGGTGATGTGGGCCATTTAAGAACTATTCATGGCTGATGTTTCGAACCGACGCCTCAATGAAGGGGTCCCAACAAATGGACGTCAGGGATTTAGAACACACATCACGGTGGGGTCCACAACTAGGGTCAATGGGGACCCACCCCTTTTACGTGAACGTCATGACAGCAATGTGCTTGCCACCTTTTTGTCATATGTATATTTTCTTTGTTATCCTAGGTGGGACCCACATTAACCAGATCTACTCCGTCCATTGTATGTTTCCCACAAAATTAGGGTCCAAACCAAGTTTCAGGTGGGTCCAAGCTTCTTGTGGACCCCAACAATCATTTTTCCCAATTTTTAACGGAAAATACTAGCATTCTCAATGCCACGGCCTGCCAGATAATGGGATCGGTCTCATATTTCGGCTCAATGCCTAAAATGATCTGAAAAATAGAATGGACGGCGTGGATTATGTATATACATCAAGGTGGGGCCTGCATAAGTGGCCCACCCCAAACAGCACCTTTTTCCTTTTCTCTTTTTTTTTTTACTCCTAGCTTTGACAATCATATCTACATGATACATAATGACTGATTATATCACTATGATATATCTGCATAAACTATTACCTTTTTACATCTTTTTTTCTTTTTTTTTTCTTTTTTTTCATGTAGTACATAGCCACAGTACATGCACTCCATGTTAGCCTACCTCTATCACGTCCAGCGTCCAGAGACGCTGGACGGCATGGATATAACACAAACCTTGTGTTGGTCCCACACGGATGTGGCCCACAGTTCATCAGGTGGGTCCCACGTGAATGCAGCCCACCGTATTTGAATCAGTCTGATACTTGTGTGTTTCCACCACCATAAGGTAGGGTCCACATGACTTGGACGGTTGGATAAGACATACATCAAGACGGGGTCCATCCAAGTGGGTCACACATCACACAAAAATGAGAAAGAGAGAGAGAGAAGCACCCACTTCTAGATCTTGATATCCTCCTTCCACCAAAGCATGCTAGAGCTCCAATGGATGGACTTCAACGGTGGAGATTGATTTTAGAGGGTGAGGATGGGAGATAGGAAGGTGGGCCACACCAAACTCCTCTCATGGGGGGTGGGTCGTGAGTTGCTTGGGAGAATGAGAGGTAAGAGAGATGAGAGAGATGAGAGATGTGATGTAAAGAGAGAGAGAAGAGGGATGGGTGAGAGAGTGATGGGTGATGGGGAGGGTTGACTTTGGGGAGGGTAGTTGTACTTGGGGATGGGTGTGAGTGATGGGAGTGATGGGATTTGGTACTTAATTGATTGATGGGATTGATTTGACATGTTGTAGAGATTTTCTCGGTATTTGCAACGTATGATATTTTATCGAATCGAACGCGGGCCCACATCTCCTGGCCAGGGTACCGCATCGGTGTGCAAGACGCGACATCGGAACTGCGGCGACGGCGCGGTCGCATTGGTATAAGTCTCGGGTCGAGCCAACTCAGATATGCGGTACACGTCTCAAGTCGCACGCAAATGCCGACGGTCGATCGCGGGTCGCCGAAATTCGATCGGGATGACCGTGGAAGCCTACGGAATAGTACGGGCTAGGATACAGGTCTTACAATATATGTCTGAGGGGGGGTGAATAAGACAATGTCAAATAATTCGATATAATGTGGAATAATGAATCAATTAAATACAAAATTCCAAAGTATTGACTCATTGATACCAAATAGTTCGTAGGACAACCTTTCACCTAAAAGATTTAGGTAGGACAACCTTATGTCACGACGTCTTTGAAATAAAAAACTTAAACTAATTGCAATGAATAAAAAAAATACAATAACTCAAATAATAATATCCAATCACCACAATGTACAAAAGAGTTATAGTGATTCGATGCCTCAATGCAACCTACTCCACTCCCAAAATTACTACCCTCGCAATTTTGGTTTTTCACTATTTCAAGGTTTTCCAGGTTCACCTTAACAATCGTATACAATTACTGCGATTTTCATGGGCTATCACAATAAAACTCACTTTGTGATTTTACGGGGTCACCACAAACAAACCCGCTTTGTGATTTTATGGGATCACCACAAACAAATCTGCTTTGTGATTTTACGGGCTCACCACAAACCAACCCCCAAAGATTTCCGGGTTATCTCAGAAAAACCCAAAACTGAAGTAATTAAAAACAAACAGTACTTATCTTCGATTTGGCGAGTCGAAGTCGTAGCTGTAACTTTGAGTGCAACGATCTCCTTCTTGGGATATTGATGAAGCTGATGTATGAGTTCAACCCAAAGAAATACAAAGGGATCTAATAGTTTTCAATTAAATGAATGAAACCCTATTGCTGCAGATTCAATTCTCCTTCTTCTCAAAGTAGAGTATAGATTACTCTTATCAAAACAATTAAAACTAACTTTGAAAAGAAGAATAAAATATGAATTACAACACGAATAACTTAAAGATGCTTGAGAGATCTTTCTTTACAACACAGTAAAAGTAAATGAATTTTTGTGATTTAAAATGTAAGAGAAAGCCTCTATTTATAGCCAAAGATCTGTGTAGTTCGGCTGACCCAAGATTCAGTTCGGCTGGCCTAACTCTAAAGATCACGTTCCAATCATAATATAAAAATCGTGGGATAAAATCTTTCAAACTTCGGCTGGCCTAAGCCGAGGTTCGGCTGGCTTAAGCTCAAGTTCGGCTGGCCTAAGTAGCCTAGATTCCGAAATTGTTCCATTGCTGGAAACTTGACCGAACTTCCTTGGGCTGGCCGAACCTACCACAAATTTTGATCTTAGGAGATCTGATTTTATCCGAATGTTGCATGGTTGGTCCAAGTAGTTAGGCTGGCCGAACCAAACTTTGGGCTGGCCTAATTAGAGTGTATTTAACATAAAAATGTGTTTCAAGATATGCATGAGTGAAATACACCTATCTTATAGTCCAACTAGGTTTATATTACATGTAGGTTGACTCATACGAAGTGTTCTGAACTTCGAACCATTGCTTTGATCTTGCATTGAGATGTTGAATCTTCTTTCCAGGTACTTGATCGAGTTGATAGATTGTCTTCAGTCGAGCTTGCGATCGTAACCGGACTACGAAATTTGACAAACTAATATGTGTTTTAATTATAAGCACTTACAATCTCCCCCTTTGTCAATTTCGTGACAAAACAACAATACAACTCAGCACAACATATTACAACATCTCAAACAACACCTTTTGAGTCAACACTAGTAATCTTGTTACTCCCCCTGAGATCATGCATTTGTATTACTTCCCCTGAGTACATAGTCATATCTGCACAAATATAGTTCATAGAGTGCATGCAAATATGTGTGTGCTCATAAGAGAAATGATAATCTCATATCCATATCACATTACAAAAATATAATATTTCTCCCCATTTTTGTCAGAAGTTGACAAAGGAAGAAGCAATCAATGAAGCACAATGAATATAAAGAGCAAAAAATATAAGGATTTAGTAGCATAAAATAAGCATAACATAGTGTCATATCCAGATGTATGTCAACAAGAGTAAAAATATAGCAAGTTATTACATACCAAGAGTTTAATAAAATCAGTCAGAACTAGAGGAGGATGGAGCTGACATGTCAGGATCATTAATCCTCAGACTCTTGTTGAAACGATGAAAGTACTTTTTCATGTACTTCATCTATTGTTTCTGAGAGACATGCAGTCATCCACCTTCTTTTCTAAATTATCCAACCTCTCTGAGAACTTTGAGGGCTGGAAATCAAAGTCATCGGTATCATCGGTTTCTTCTAGATCTGCAAATATATCATCCATGTTCACATCTTCTTCAGGAACACCTTCCTGATGTCCTCGCTGCTCAGGTCTTAACTCAAGTTGCATCATGTTGATATTAGCATTACCAAATGGGAGCTGAAACTTCGGTGCTTCAGTTACAGGGAGTTGAACATTGATTTGGGTTTGTGTAATCCACTCAGTCCATCATTTGTGTCATATCGTATTAACACTTAATCCCAAAAAATCAGGCCCATTCATAATGAAGCGGATGAGCTACTGACAGGTTGATTAGTGAGGCTAGCTACTAAAGTAACGTCACCAAATTTTGTGGGCCTATCATGATGTATGTTTTGTATCCGTACCATCTATCCATTTGGAGAGATCATCTTAGTGCATGATTCAAAGAATGAATTAGATCCAAAGCTCAAGTGGACCCACCACAAAAAACAGTTGGGAGAGCGACGCCGACCATTAAAAACTTCTATGGGCCACAAAAGTTTTCGATCAAGTCGATATTTGTGTTTTCCCTACTTTCACGTCTGCTTTAACTTATGAACAAGTTGGATCTCAAATAAAAATCATGGTGGACCTTAGGAAGGCTCCAACGGTGGGCGTCACTCTCCCCACTGTTTTCTATGGTGAGGTCCACTCCAGCTTTTGATCTAGCTTATTCTTTGGATCATGCCTTAAAATGATCTCTCCAAATGGATGAACGGTGTGCATACAACACATACATCAGAATGGGCCACAAAACTTAGTGACATCACTTCAGTAACGGCAAGTCTCGCTACTCAACCTGTCAATAGCTAATCCGCGTCCTTGATGTTACATCAGAATTTATGGGGGCCTCACAGACCATTCAATTTAGATTTAGATAGGTCTTTATAGAAGCGACTTTCGTCGTGGAAATTCGAGCAGAATAGTCTACAATGGAGGCGGATTTGGTGATGACAGGAAACACCGGCTTCCGTGAAGCCCTAACCATAATCATATCTCAGGTGGACCACACTACTTGGAAAAAGTGATGATTGAATACCCACCATTAAAAAAGTCATGGATCAAGTTGATGTTTGTGTTTTCCTTTCATCGACGTCCATCTAACTTTACCAATAGGTTGGATGGAAAACAAACATTATAGTGTCTTCGGGAAGTTTTTAATAGCGAGCATTCAATCACCACTGTTTCCTGCGAGAATTGACCACTGTAGACCCCACTGTCTTTTCTAAACGCTACCAAATTTTACATTCTCAAACTAAACCATTCTTCACAGACATAGTATTTGCAGACGAAAATACCCTTGACCTATAGCTACGGGTAAAAGGTGGAGTTTACATTGGTCAATTTCTCCTGTTTCCTGTGGTGTGGCCCACCTGAGATTTGGATCTGCAACATTTCTGGGCTTCTGTCTTAATATATGCAGGAGAAACTGATAGATGAAATGGATGTCACACGGAAGGAGTGGGCCCTGCAGAGACGGATTCGGTTTACATGGGCTACAGGATATCCGCCTTTTCTTTTCGCCCTAGACCCGATCAAATAGTAAAGAGAAATTGACCACTGTAAACTCCAGTGATAGAAAAAATACTTACAAGGGCTTCCAATTTTTACAAAGTGGGCCCTAGGCCGGTGATCAAGACCATTGATCAGTTGCTCCAAACTGTGGATGGACCGTCATGCAAAAAATAGCACACAATCTATTTGGGAGAGAGAAATCCAACATTTCTTGTTAGCTTGAGTCATCAGAAATGATGTGGACCAATGAGATCCGACAACACCGGAATTTCCTATGTCTTCGACACATACGATTTGCACTCAATTATAATTTATAAGTAACTTATATATTGATCGGGTTCGGGTTGGGTCGGGCGATCCAAGACCTCAACCCAAGCCCAATCCAAGATTTATCGGGTTGCTGTTTGTATAGCCCAAGCCTAAGATCGGACACAATAGATCTTGCCTAAGCCCAACCCAATGTTGGGTCAGTCACGGGTCGGTTGGGTTAAACCCGCCCAACTTTCAGCCCTATTAGTTTTCATCATAGACAACTTTTGAAAAATGAGCTTACCTAATGTAGAGTCGTACTATCTTGTAATTACTGACGTTGGTTGATAAAGGCATGATATGGTGGGATTTGATAAGATGGTATGCTGGTGTTAGAGATGTGTTAGAGATGTATCCTGAGATAGCCACTTTGTACATGTACTGCCTTGGGTAAAGGGAGGTGTTGTACCCAATCCACCTCCTTAATTATTAACCATATCAATGCAGGAAGCGAATTGGCTGGTGTACCTCACACCCGCTATATAGCTGGTGTCTTGACGTTAACAAGTTCTATGAGTTTGATCACGAGGTATGTGTTATATCCAAACTGTCCATCCATTTGGAGAGCTCTTCTTAAGGCTTGAGACGAAAAATAAGACAGATCTAATTATCAAGTGGACCACACTGCAAAAATCAGTGGGGGAGTGAATGTCTACTATTGAAACCTTTTTGGGTCACAGAAGTTTTGGATCAATATGAAATTTGTTTTTACTCTTTATTTAGGTTTTTTTGACTTTATGAACAGATTGAATGGAAAATAAACATGGTGGGCCCTACAAAAATTTTAACGGTGAAAATCATTATCTTCACTGCTATTTATGATGTGGTTCAGATGATCTTTGGATATGATTCGTTTTTTGGATAATGCTCTAAAGTTATCTCTAAAAATAGATGACCGGTGTAGATATAATAAATACATCACTGTGGGGCCCACAAAACTTTGATCTCCTTTAACCGTTCGTACAACTCAGGTCGAGGAGCGTCAGTGCTCGTCTTCGCACGACACGTACCTATAATAGCTATATAGCTGGTGTGTGGTACACCAGCCAATCCCCTTCCGGAACGTACCCGAAAACCTCCGGATTGGAAGATGGCTCAACGTGGAACGTTGGCAGCTGTAGCCCGAGCTCGGACGCGGATTGCGTCCTACCCCCGCCCCGACGGTAATCCGTCCGGGCAGGGCTCTGTGGAGCCCACTGTGATGTAACTGTTTCATCCTGCTGTCCAACGATTTTTTCAGAAAATTTTAACATGTGAACCAAAAAATGAGTCTGGTCCAAGACTTGAGTGGACCACACCAAAGGAACCTGCACTGATATGACATCCACCGTTGAAACCTTTCTAAGGGCCTACGTGATGTTTTTTTTACCATAAAACCTATTCATAAGGTCACGTAGACGTGGATGAAGTGAAAACACAAATATCAGCTTGATCCGAAACTTCTCTAGCTCCCAAGAAGCTTTTAATGGTGGACGTTCAATCCCCACTTTGTGGTCCACTCAAGCCTTGGACCTGCCTCATTTTTAGGTTCACATATTAAAATTTTCTGAAAAAAACGTTGGACGGCAGGATGAAACAGTTACATCAAGGTGGGCTCCACAAAGCCCTGCCCGGACGGATTACCGTTCCGGGCGGGGGTAGGACGCAATCCGCGTCTCACACCAAAATTTTGAAATCGGATTGCGTACTGAGTAACTCAATATGCCTTTATCGTACTGAGTAAACTCTGTCGGGCCCACCGTGAATGTGTGTAGTTTATCCATGCCTTTCATCCATTTTTACAGCTCATTTAATGGGTGGTTGATCACAAAATTGAAGTATATCCCAAGTTCAAGTGGACTGCACCACAGGAAACAATGGAAATAATGATTTCCACCGTTGAAATCTTTCTGGGGCCTATAGTGATGTTTATCTGTCATCCAATCTTTTCATAGGATCACAAAGATATGGATGAAGGGAAAACACAAATATCAGCTTGACCTAAAACTTCGGTGGCCCTGAGAATTTTTCAATGGTATATGTTCAATTCACACTGTTTCCTGTTGTGTGGTCCTCATGAGCTTTGTATATGGTTTTTATTTTGGATCAAGACCTAAAATTATTTGATGAAATGGATGGACCGAGTTGATAGAATGCATAAATCAAAGTAGGCCCACAGAGTTTACTCAGTACGCACGTACGCAGTCCGCTTCCCAAAATTTTAGGAAAGGAGCCGTCAAAGAAGGCAGCGGATTGCGTACAGCGAAACTCAAAAAGCGTAAAGAGTAAAACCTGTGGGCCCCACCGTAATTTATTTATTTTATTCACTCCGTCCATATATTTTAACAGATAATTTTATAAAATAAAATAAAAAAATGAAGCATTTAAAAACTCAAGTGGACCACACCATAGGAAACAGGATGAATTGAATGTCTACCATTGAAAAATTCCTAGAGGCCAAGGAAGTTTTGGATCAAGCTGATATTTGTGTTTTCCCTCCATCCAGGACCATGTGACCTTATCAACCGGTTAGATGTCAAATAAACATTTTAGTAGCCCCTAGGAAGTTTTTAGTGGTGGGCATTCCATCACCACTGGTTCATGTGATCTGGTCCATTTGAAATTTAGATCTGCCCCATTTCTGGTCTCATGTTATAATATGTGTGGAAGAAACTGATAGATTAAGTGGATGTCACACGATATCGCAGTGGGCTCACGGAGCTTCGGGTTACCTGGGCTACACGAAATCCGCCTCTTGTTTGCACCTTAGATCTAGTAAATAGCTCCAGTTCCGGTGGGGTCCTGTAGCATCCGAGCGTGACACACTGAATACTTACAAGGGCTTTCAATTTTACAAGTGGGCCATAGCTTAGTGATCAAGACCATTGGTCTGTTGGTTCCACGACTGTTGATGGACTGTCCCTCAAAAATCTAGCCCGGAATGACGTTCCATCACGTGAATGGACAATGGATGGAAAACTAGAAAGGTTGGAATAACCCTGCCCTTCAGCCTGACCTATTCTAGTATCAGTGTGGACATATGTCTCTTTGTAACAATTGATTGAACGGTGAGCATCTTCCATCTAAAAGATTTTCGTAGCAACCTCGGTCCACGATGAGGATGATCCGATCAATGGTCTGGATCGTGCAACCATGGACCTTACATGTCACTAGTCTTATGAAAGGTTAGACTCTACGGTTTCGTGGAAATGTACAACGAATCTCTCTTCAAGCTTGGATTGCAGTGAAAATGACACAAGCAGACCGAATCTTTAGACTGGGCCCACTTATGGGCTAGGCTTTATATTAGTTTTTCACCGTGTAAAGTTTGGGAGTGACACTACAACCATACACATGGCATAGTTGTATGGCAATCCAGACCATCCTAATTACTGACCCAACTTTGGATGAAGCATTAGTTACAGAAAATTTTCACTGATAGGATATTGTTATCTATCTGATTCTTCCCTTTGAATTTGGACCACTCTTGTTTTACTTTAACCATCCATTTGTTAGCCACTATTGCTAGGATCACTTGATCTTTGTAATTTTAAATATATGCTCCACCTGCAATGGGATACACATCCTTAACGGTATGGATAGCTTTTCACTGGGGCCATAGGTGATGATGATGAATCTCCGCCTCTTTTTAAACTGTCCTAAACTTGCATAGGAGTCTGGGAAAGTTATTCTTACAGTGAAACCAAGAAAACTGATGCGATAAGGTTGAGAGATCCTTCACTTTCTTGTCCATGAATGTGGACCGTCCAATTCATTCGAGTCTTTTCGGGAGCTTTCATGTATGTGTATTACTCTTATTTTTTGCAGTCCTTATAAAAAACCAACAGGAGAATGACATATTGCACTGCACAAGATAGAGATGGAGTCATAATTGGTATAGATTTAATACAACCCGTATGATGACAACCAACGGAAGTGATGTGGCTAATGTGCAATTAAAAAATGAGCGGTGATCGAAAAAAAATCAGGGCTTGGCCGAAAAAAAAATAAAAATAAACAGTAAGAAAGAAAAACTTTACAAGAGAAGGATCTAGACAAAGACTCTTCGACTACCGTAACAACCGAATTAAATAAAATATGTGTAGGAAAGTAGTAGAAAAAATCGATAAATAACAAACAAAATCAACAGAGAAATAAGTGTCACATTAATCCAACCAAATATATTAATTTACTTTATGTCAAGTTATTATAGGAGTAGCAATAATGTTATAGGTCTACGGTTATACTTTGGACTCGATCCTTATCAAATATTAAATAGTTCTTTTAAGAGACATTCTTGCAGTAGTTCCTAGCAACTGATTGTAAGTTTCATTGTATAATTGCATTGGTATACTGAAAAGTTTTTTATTGTGAAATGCAAAGTGTAACCTATCTTCAGAGTAAGAACTCTACCTTCTGATTATCGCCTGATCATTACAAAACTTTTGCAAGTGGCTGAGTTGGCAATTAATTTTCTCATATTCTAATCATATACATTTATATTGGACAAATCTATTTATCTCAGTGCTTGGGATCAAAGTTGATCGATTTGAATTGAGCCGCTATATCGATTCTAGTATGCCTGTACACACCATATGTGATGAAAACACATGGAGTGCCAACAGTATGGACATGACTAGATATGGCAAATGGTTTGGGTGGTGCTGGGTGTAAGACACTTCATATTAGACTTTGTACCTCCCGCTGTTCTAATATTAATACACTTTTTTTTTTTTTTTAACATATGGATGTGATTATTCCACATTGATTTATATACATAAACATTGTTTTTCACTGTCACGCTAAGATGTGACCAATACTCAATTGATTAAAAAGTTTGGTCCGCTAGCTTCTGGTGTCGCATGAACTTTTGTTACAGTACAACAAGAGTAATTATATTGAGATGCATATGCATATAATGTATCTCCTAATTTATAAGATAATCTAGATGAGATCTCACGGTGATAGACACAATCAGCTAGTATCGAGTCAGATCATACAAGCCTATGTGTTATTGGTTGAATAGATAAAACCCTTGTGATAATTACATTAATGAGGTAAGCTTAATAATTCACAGTTGTCAATTAAGCTGCATGCGATGCAAGACCAATTATTATCTGCAAGTGATGAATCTGTTCCATTCCAATTGTTGTGTGAGTAGGTTAGTATTGTATATGACTCTATATTCATATTACTTTATTATTGTACACTAAAAATGAAATGACATTACTTAAGTGTAAATTCATTCAATTGGGCCAAAAGCATACTAGAAAAGCAGCCTAATAACATCTAACATCAGATCATGTAGATGGTATATAGAAGATTGTAGATGATCATTTCACGGTGATGATGCATGGGAAATTTTACACCTGATTAAAACTCCCAAGGCTGGGATTTATATACTTTTACACCTGATTAAAATCAAACGCCATCCACCGTCTATTATATAAGTTGATTACAATCAATGAGTGGATTCTTTTCAAAGGGATCTCATGGATAAAAGATCCAAACCATCTATTTGATGGGCATTTAGGGCTTGTTCCATCCTTTGTACTCCCATCATATCAACAGTCCAGATTGTCAGATCATAATCTTCATAGTAGCAGGAGGACTATAGAAATCTACTACTTGGATACCACATAATTCCTTCATCCGGTGGCCCACCAATACGTCCCTATTAGATGTCCCCATCCATCCAATAGGTCCAACTTACATCCAATGGTTAACATTTAATAAAATGGAAAGTCCCCTATTAGATGTCCCCATCCATCCAATAGGTGGCTCAACTTACATCCAATGGTAATTATAAAATGGAAAGTTAGGCTCAATCGAGCGATCACGATCATTCTATAGGTGATGCCCCTTGCACGTTCAATCCAATGCGTGCGCGTTCCTTCTTAGAGTAAAAATGACATTTTCGTCATTTTGTCACTCGATATTTTGACATTTTTTTGTAATAGAGTCGTATTGTTGAGAATCCTGACGCAAAGCTAAGTGTAACGGCCTAGAAGATGATGCCAGGACGGACTAGCAGGGCAGGGCGCGGATTAGATACTGACAAGGTCAGTAGCCAAATGGCTACTGAAGTGACGTCACCAAGCTCTGTGGACCCCACCATGATGCATGTGTTGTATCCATACCGTCCAACCATTTTTAGAGATCGTTTTATGGCATGAGAAAAAGAATGAGATAGATCTAAAGTTCAAGTGGACCCACCATAGAAAACCGTGGGATCAGTCACACCCACCGTTGAAACATTTATAGGGCCCACCATGATGTATTTTTTAGATCCAACCTATTCATAAGTTAACATAGAGATATGAAGTGAATATATATAATATATATATATATATATATATATATATATATATATATATATATATATATATATCGGATGTATATTTTGAACGGTGGATGTCACTGTACCCACTGTTTACTACGGTGGGGTTCACTTGAAGTTTAGATCTACCTTATTATTTTTTATCATGTCATAAAATGATCTCTCCAAATGGATGGACGGTATGGATACAACACATGCAACATGGTGGGGTCCACGTAGCTTGGTGAGGTCACTTCAGTAGCGATTTCGCTACTGACCTTGTCAGTATCTAATCCGCGCCCGGCAGGGCAAGGGCTACGTGGGGCCACCGTATGAGACTTTGAATAATCTACGTCCGTGGAAAATGGATGTGAACTGCATCCTACCCCCGCCAGCCGTGGAAAATGGGCGTGGCTATGGTCGATCCCTGACTGTGGGGTCCACCGTGATGTATGTTCTTTACATCCACTCCGTCCATCCATTTTAAAAGCTCATCTTAGGGCATTATCCATAAAATTGAAGAATATCCAAATATCAGGTTGACCACACAAGGAAACAGTAGTGATTGAATACCCATCATTAAAAACTTTTTGGGGGCTATCAGAATGTTTATTTGCCATCCAACATTTTGATAAGGTCCCACGTACCTAGAAGAAGGGACCATACAAATATTAGCTTGGTCCATAACTTTTGTGGCACATAAGAAGTTTTCAACAGTTGATCATTGCAGTTTCCTGTTGTGTGGTTCACCGGAGATTTGGCTATGCTTTATGAACTGTTTGGAAGGCAAATATACATCATGGTGGGCCCTAATAAAGTTTCAACAGTAGGCTTCCCTTGTCACCGTGCTTTATGTGGTGTGGTCCACTTGAGGTTTGGATCTGCATTATTTGTATACTCATTATCTAAAATGATCTTCCAAAATGGATGGATGGTTAGCATATAATACACACATAATGGTGGGGACCACAGAACATGGTGACATCAACACACCACGGGTGGTACATGGCAGTCCGATTCGGCTTGATTTATTTACCATTTTGTATTGTCATCCAAATTCACACTGATTAAGCAATCCCAACCACCCAAATTCATACTGATTAAAAAAAAATTAAATAAATAAATTCCCGACCATCCAATTGATGGCTATCAAATGAATGGGTTGTGGTTTTATTATTATTATTATTATTATTATTATTATTATTATTATTTTGCCGCAGGTCCTAGCACGAGGGATGAAGCTGATGGACGGAGTGGATTTTAAATATTATAAGATATGGTGGACCCTACAAGCTTGGGCGTTCTACAACAAGTGCTAGGTGCTGGATGAATGGGACCCACTTGATCAGAAATTAGACATGGTACAAGTGGTAGGCCTTGTACATTGTCTCATCGTCATCGGTACAAAAAAAGATACCTTGGATTTAAAATAAAACTATTTATAAATAAATAAACAAAAGTAAAGTGGTAGGCCCTTGAAAGCGTAGATTCCAAAAAAACAGTCGCCCGTCGTGATTTTTTTTAAATCCCAAAAGATGGCTCTGCCTTTTTATCCAAACATGTGTCCATCATGGTCAGTATATTTTAAAAATGAGCAATCAATGGAAGAAGACGAATGACTAGTAAAATTTTGACTCATGAAAAATAAGTAATCAATAAGATGGCGCTGTTTTTTTGTGGGGAACTAGTTTCCATTATAGACAACTAACGTGGATTGGTATTACTTGGCCTCTACTGACATTAGCATTAGAATAACATGGTGTGATTTAATTGGATGGCATATGCTGTGGGGCCTGCCCTATTGGGCCTTTTGGGCACCACTACAGTGGATCCCACATCGACCAAAATGCCTGGAACCTAACTACTGGGTTCACCTTGATGTATATGACTACATCCAGGCCCTCATTTGTATTGAAAACTCATTTCAGGACATGATGTAAAAAAAGAAGTAGATCCAAATCTTAAATGGACCATAGTACATAAAATAGTAGTAATTGACCATTAAAAACTTATTGTGAGCAACAAAAACTTTGGATCAAGATGATATTAGTTTGGTATCTTTATATAGGTCTTTGTGACCTTATCAACAGGTTCGATGGCAAATAAACATTCAGGTGGACTTCGTGAAGTTTTTAATGGTTGGGATTCAATCATGATTGTTTCCTATGGTGTGGTCCACCTAACATTTGGGCATGCTTCATTTTTGGGATCATGCCCTAAAATGAGCTTTGAAAATGGTCGGACGGTGTGGATTTAAGGCACACACATTACTGTGAGCCCTACAGTTAGGGGTCTTAACCATCTCGGTGATTTGGGGTCTCACCTAATCCACCATGGACCCTTCCTCTAACAACATTTTTCGGTCTAATAAAATCCAGCCACTTTGTGCATATACTAACTTGAGTAAATGGAGGGTTTACACCCAATCAACTTCCCTATTAACCAGAACATTACATTTTAAATATAAGTATGTCCATTCTAAAGTGACCCTACTACCATAGACGACCATGGCTACTTGACATGACGATATTTAATTGGGCCACATGCCACACTGTCAAAGATGAGCCCATGTAAACAAAGAATGTTTAAAAGTTATTAGGTCGATGGTGGACTCGGCCGAGCCCATCTTTGATAGCAGTGTGAGACCCGTATCGTAGACCGTACCGTTCCGTAGGCTTTCGCGGTCTTCCCGGTCGAATTCCGGCAACCCGCGACCTGTAATTGACATTTGCGCGCGATCCTAAACCAACTCTTGCAAACCGGAGTCGGCTCGACCCGAAACTTGTACCCTAGCGACCGCGCAGTCGCCGTGGTTCCGATGCCGCATCTCACGTGCCGAGGTAATACCCAGGCCAGAAGACGTGGGCCCGCGTTCAGTTCAAGAAAATGCCGCTCGTTTACAATACTAAGAGAATCTCTAAAACATGTCCCATCAATCAAGTGCACATCAATCACTTCATGTCAAGTATAAGATCAATCCTAAAGTCAACTCTCTCTCTTACACAACCATACATGTCAAGTATATACCCATCACCCATCACTCCATCACTCCATCCCATCTCCTCTTTATCTTATTTCTCCCTTCTCTTCCAAGCAACCCGATCTCATACGTATGAACCTCCCAAGCTCTCATGGAGAAGCTCTAGTGTGGCCTACTTCCTACCCTCTCATCTCCCATCTCAACCATCAAAATTTCATCATCTTCTATTAAAGAAGAAGCCGAGAAGCCAAGGAAGCTAAGGGAGCAAGAAGAAGATGGTGGGTGATCTTGGACCCACGTTTTAACCTTTTTTTTTTGTGATTTAAGGGCCCACTTGTGGTGGGACCCACCTTGATGTATGCTTGTATCCAAGGGCCCATAGTGGCGGGGCCCCTCCGTTATCGCCGATCTCTCTCTCTCTCTCTCTATGATCATGGCCCACCTATGATGTGTGTATTTTATCCATGCCATCCAACTAGTGGGCCACCTCGATCCCAATTTGGGGCCTGAATGACCGGACGGTCACACAGGCCCGGATGAAAGGGAAAAATAAATATCAACTTGATCCAAATCTAGTGGCCCACTACGTGGGAGCACCATGATGTATGTGCATCGTCTAGCACCGTCCAGCAAGCAGGACATGGCTGGCCGCTGGATGTGTGTGTAATATATATATATATATATATATATTATATATATATATATATAAGGTAATGTATATATACATACAGATATATGTCCGTACGTGTGGGCCTCATGTGGGACCCACCTTTTTAAGGGATTTGGCTGGTGGCGCTAGCCAGCAGCTAGCCACACGGCTGCTGCTGTATGCAGGCGTTTGCAGTGGGCCACCACTTGGACCCCACCTTGATGATGCCTTGCATCCACCGTCCAACTCATGGACGGTGGATCCCAATTATGATGCATGTGTAGTATCCATGCCGTCCACCCATTTTTTATGGTGGGACCTACTTGCTGACTGACGTCAGTGAGTTCTGTGGGTCCCACGTGATGTATATGTACATCCCAACCGTCCATTGAGGTGGGTCCCACCATTTTCTGGTGCTGAATGCGCACCGTCCAGCAGTAACCACAAATATCAGCTTCCTCCAAAGCTGTGGGTCCACACGTGTGGACCCACCTCAGATGTATGTGTTCTATGCACATGGGACCCACCTTACATCCTAGTCGTCCATCCGTTTGAACGGTGGGTCCCCACCATGACGTGCACATGACATTTGAGCTGTCTAGATGATGGGACCCATTTGCTAACCGACGTCAGCAAGTTCCGTGGGTCTCACGTGATATCCTAGCCGTTCAGATGGTGGGACCCATCTACTAACTGACGTCAGCAAGTTCTATGGGTCCCACGTGTGGATGTGTTCCATCCAAACCGTCCATCCATTGGCAAGCTTGTTTTAAGGCTTGAGACTAACTGAGGCAGATTCAAATCTCTGGTGGGCCACTACGTGGACACCACCATGATATATTATTTCATCCACATCATCCAGATAATGCTGGACAGTGCTGGACAATGTTTGGACGGTGTCGTCCAATGTTTGGATGGTGCTGTTTTGCATGGGAAATGTTTGGATGGTGCGGATTTACATAGACAATGTTTGGACAATGCCGATCATCATTAGTGAGCCATGTGCCCCATGGAACAATAGGATACAGTGGTACACATGTCACACCTACAACTATTGAAATGATTTAGGTGTGGTCCAAGCCCACTTGAGGCCCATTGGTTCGGCCCATCCATGAGGCCCATCGTGATGTATTTTGGCCCATGTGCGGGGCCCACCTGTTTGTATTGTTAGGCCCGTGTAGCATGACCCATATGATGTATTCGAGGCCCAGATACTTGCCCCATTTGATCGGCCCATTTGATTCGACTCATTTGATTCAGCCTATTCGACTTGGCCCATTAATTCGGCCCATTTGATTCGGCCCATTCGACTCGCCCATTGATTCGGCCCATTTGATTCGGCCCATTCGACTTGGCCCATTGTTTCGGCCCATTGATTCGGCCCATTTGATTCGACCCATTGATTCAGCCCATTTGATACAACCCAATGTTATATATATATATATATATATATATATATATATATATATATATATATATATATATATATATATATATATATATATATATATATATAGGCTCATGAGTGAGGCCCAAGCTAATTATTTGAAGCTCGAGTTGAGTTCAAGCCATGTTCAACCAGGGGGCATTTCAACTCGACTCGACTCGAAGCTCGAACTCGAGCTCGACTCGGCTCGATTAATAAATATATTAAATATTATATATATAAGTTTTAAGTTTAAACGTAATTAAAAAAAAAAAAAAAAAAAACCCTAGAGTCTCTACCCGACCGCACGCACCCCCTTCCCTTTCCCTTTTTTCTCTTTCTCTGCCCACTGCCAGCCGCACGCCCGCCCCGACCACCACCACCAGTTTTCATTTCAGCTTCACAATAGTATGATTTCAATCTCTTGAGATCTACTTCTTAAGCGAGAAACCCAAGAAATTCGAGATGCGTTCTTCTCAGAATTGTTAGAGCTTCAAGGAAATCCAATGGTCTGATTGGCTAGAGCTCTTTACTTGGATTTCTGATCTGTGTTCTGCTCTGTTTCTTTTCTAGTACTTGAATTTCTGCTGGTGGAAGACGATCAAGAACAGATCGGTTCTTACAGGTTTCCTCATCTGATTCGAAGCTTTGTTTAGTTTTTTCATTGGGTTTTGCTTTGATTCTCTTAAGATTTTTGAATTTTTCATCAATAGAGGAGGATCAAGAACAGAATCCATTACTCTCTCACCCAACAAGCTCGAGCTCGAATCGAGGTAAACTTGACTCGACTCAAATCACTAGCTTGACTCGAACTCAACTTGACAGCTTTGGCAAACAAGCTAAGCTTCAATGTTGAGCTCGAGGCCAAGCTCGAGCTCAAGCTCGAACTCGAGTACATCATGGACAAGCCAAGCCAAGCTTGGCCCACCTCGACTCGACTCGGCTCGATGCCCACCTCTATATGGAACCATACCCAAATACTTCTGGATTGGAAGATAGCAAAACGTGGAATGATGCCCGCACTCACACCAAAAGTTTAAGAAAGGAGATCCACACATGTTTGTGAAATCCACATCATCCATCATTTGTGCCCTATCATATTAGCACTTATTCCCAAAAATCATGCTCATGGAAATCCAATGTGGATCACACCACAAGGAAAAGTAACGATTGGATGCATGATCAATTTTAAAGGTTTTTTTGGGCCCACTAAAGTTTTATATAAAACTAGTATATGAGTTTCTCTACATCTTGATGTAACTCACCTTATGAAGGGGTTGGATGACATATAAACAGAACGGTGGGTCCCTCGGAATGATTCAAATTAGGTTGGCAGTTCTAAATCAACTGTTACTCATGTTGTGGCCCACTTAAACTTCCGATCTGCTTGATATTTGGAATAAAATGATGAAGGAACCCTTAAAAGATGATGGACGGCCTAATGTTACATAGAAATCTGGTGGGGCCATAGACCATTCAATTTAGATTTAGGTTGGTTGTTATAGAAATGACTAGGGTTGTTGAAACCAGAGAAGAATAGTCCACAATGGAGGCGGTTTCAGTGACGCGGGAAAGATAGACTTCTGTGAGGCCGTGGAGCCTACCTTAACGTATGAGTTATATATCCATGCCGTCCATCCATTTTCCCATGTCATTTTCTGCCATGGTCCCAAAAATGAAGCAGATCCAGATCTCAGGTGGACTACGTCACTATACAAAGTGGTGATCTAATGCCCACAAAAATTTATGGATCAAGCTTATATTTGTTTTTTTTTTTCATCATCAAGGTCTATGTGACATTATCAATAGGTTGGATGGAAAATAAACATTATAGTGCCCTGGGAAGTTTTTATTGGTGACGAGTGTTGTTAGTTAACTGATTTTTGTACTTTATTTGTCAATCAAATGAGTCCTGGTGTCACATAGTCGGTTGAGCCCTTAAAAAGTGAATACCGAAGATACAGTGAAGATAAAGCATTAAGGAAAAAAGAACATTTAAAAGATATGCCTTGGTAACCCTAAATCTTGACCCAAAACCCAAAACAACCATTGACCTCTAGATGATCTAAGCTAAATAAGAAAACCTATTTGATCATCCCTTAGCTTTAGGAACCCACGTAGAACATGATAAATAAGGCTAAAAGAGATGCGAAGTTACTATGAAACAAACGGCCAAAATAGTAATTTTTTCGATGGTTGTTCGATCCCATAGAGCTTCTATCGAAGGGCCATCGATGGCATTAAAGGCCCCCTCAATGGTATTGATCGAGAATCAGGAATGTCCAACAAGAATTCATATTTATTTATGAATTTCTCGATGAAATCGAGGCCACTTTGATAACATCGAAGGTTAAGTTCGATGACATCAAAGATCCATCGATGACATCGATCAAGAATCAGAAATGTCCAGCAAGAAATCACATTTCTTTCTGATTTCTTTGATGATAGCAAGGCCACTTTTGATGACATAAAAGGTTAAGTTTGATGGCATTGAAGGTCTGTCAATGGCATCGAACAAATAAGTCAGATATGTCCATCAAGAATATTTGATTTTTTGATGGCATAGAGGTAGCCTTCAACAGCATTGAAGCCTCCTTCCATGGAATTGACATAGCCATTTTCTGCCCATTTTTTTTTTTTACTGTTGGAAATCAAACTTTTTATAAATGGCATTCGGTTCTTGGGGATTTGAATGAGTTTTTGGTGTAATAGAAGCTTAGGTGAATCTATGTTCATATTCCTCACCCTAAGCCTTTATACCATTGAGTTCTAAGCAATCTTCTTGAGGATTCCAACTTCTACCTTAAAGATGTGCTTGAACTATTCCATTTTCTAGAGAATAAACTTAAGCTATTTTGGCATACCATTATCTAAATCCTTTAGAAGACCCATTTAGGTGAATCTCCTAGGAAATACATGCAACTTCTCATTAGTTGTAAGAGATTCAACCAACCTTCCATCACCTTGGTCACCTCGAACGAGCATCATATGTAAAGTATTTGATCTTGGAGTTGTGGCTTTGACAAAACAACGACATCATTATCGGGGAAGCATCATGGAGCTGATTAAAGTATTTAAGAGTGACGATCAAGCAACCCAAGAAGCTACTATAAAAGGGGCTCAATCCGACAAGTTATCAAGTGTATGAGTCCATATACTCTCTGTCTTTGTGTATGATTGAGGGTAAGAGTTTGTGATCCAAACTCAACCGAGGTTCTTGTGTAGAACCTTAGCTCTTGTATATGACTTAAATCTTAAGTTCTTATGTAGGACCTTGGCTTTTGTGTAGGGTCTAAATCAAGTCCTTATATAGGCCACCCGGCATGAGTGTTTATGTGTCGATCTCCGTGGGAGTCTCCGACGAGAGTAATTGTAGGGCCTTCTGTTACACCAAGGTTGTTGGTAAGCCTATAGAAAATTAACTAAAGTCTCTTGCAGGAGCCTCCGACAAGAGTGTATGTACTACGTTCTTGTGTAGGACCTTGACTCTTGTATAGGGCCTAAATCTTAGAGTCATTCTGTATGACTGTTAAGATTAGAGGTTAATCTGATTTAAAAACTTCAATAGTAAAATCTGGTACACTCATGGGTTGAGGGCATTCGCTGGGAGTGGATTAGGCAAGTAGCCAAACCACTATATATGATTGCGTTTGAGATTTTTATTTGTGCACTTGTTTAATTATGCTCATGCATTTGAATGTTTAATTACGTATGCATGATTAGATGAATACTTAGTATTGATAGTTAGCACATCCCACACACACATACACTATTATGTTATAAACTAGTTGCTTATTTAAAAATTAGTTATAGACTAGTTAGCACATCCCACACACATATACTGAAAAAATGGACGGGCCTAGATGTTACATCAAGATTACAGTGGGCCAAAGGTAGGCCCAGATGCCTGAACTGACTGTCATCGTGGAAACTTGAGCTGAATAAAAAAAAAAATCTGAAAATAATTTAAGTACCGGATCCATTGTGTATGAATTTACTCTTTGGTAAATTATTTCTAAACCCTGAAATTTAGTATAAATCCAAAAATTTTGTTTGATAAAAATATCTATTAATTTTACTAAGTACTAATGTCCAAGCATGATTTGGAAAATGGATGGAAAGGTGGATTTCTCATAGACATCACATTAGCCCCCACTTAACTTCCGTTGCTACTAGGACCACACTGCATAAAGTCATGGGTACAATGATTTCTAACTATGAAGCCATCGGGGAACCTATCATGATGTTATTTGTCATCCAACCTTATAAAGAGGTTGCATAGACCTTGTGAGGATGGGAAAAAACAAATATAGATTGATCCAAGACTTATGCGGCTTTAAAAAGTTCTTGATGCCACATAGGTTCTGTTTCAGGCTGATATTTGCTTTTTGGTACATCGGTCCTGTGACCTTATTAACATTTTGGATGGTAAATAAACATCATTGAATGGCAATAAACAACATGGTGGGCCTTAGGACGGTTTCAATGGTTGGTGCCATTGCTTCCACAGCTTTCTGTGGTGTGGCCCATTTAAGTTTTGGTTCTGCCTCATTCTTCGTATCATGTCTTACCATTATCTAAAAAGTTGAATGGACTTGTGGATATTTACCACAATTTTTATTTTTTTAAAAAGGAAGTTTCTGTTATATCATAATATTTGCCACATAAATAAAGGGACCCACAGGACTTTACCATGTAAAAATGAAGTCCACTCTAAATCACGATCAATTACTGAAGAGAAGGGGCAAAGTTGCCATTTTCAGAAGAAAAAAATTAAGGGAAAGCCACTTATCGCATTCCGGATATATTTCTTACAGCTTTCAGCCCACAGGCCACCTCCAAATTAATACAGTGTTTAATTTATATTAAAAACTTATTTCTTACAGCTTTCGGCCCACAGACCACCTCCGAATTAATTCAGTGTTTAATTTATATTAAAAACTTATTTAAGTTATTAAACAAACACCAAAAATAACATAGTAAATATCTGAAATCTGATTTTTAGATTTCAAGAGCATATTAAGTGGCTCCCAGTAAAATTTAAATGGTGGGCGTTCAATTGTATGAACCCCTCAATTTTTAGCACCTACCAAAAAATTATATGTACCAGGTGGATAAAACACACACATCACAGTGGGCTCCACAAAGATCCCACCGGTCAAACGGGGGCAGGTCACAATCCGCTTCCAACTGGATAGACGTAGTAGATGTCACAGAGAAATCTCATAAGTGGCTCCACAAAGCTCCCACCGGTCAAACGGGGGCAGGTCGCAGTCCGCTTCCAACTGGATAGGCGTAGTAGATGTCATAGAGAAATCTCATAAGTGTCTCCACAAAGCTCCCACCGGTCAAACGGGGGCAGGTCGCAGTCCGCTTCCAACTGGATAGGCGTAGTAGATGTCACAGAGAAATCTCATAAGTGGCTCCACAAAGCTCCCACTGGTCAAACGGGGCAGGTCGCAATCCGCTTCCAACTGGATAGACGTAGTAGATGTCACAGAGAAATCTCATAAGTGGCTCCACAAAGCTCCCACTGGTCAAACGGGGGCAGGTCGCAATCCGCTTCCAACTGGATAGACGTAGTAGATGTCACAGAGAAATCTCATAAGTGGCTCCACGGGCATTCGGGTTACGTGGATTACAGGAAATCGGGCGCGGATTAGATAATACCCTCTATGTTCGGATCTCGGGACAGGCGGAGGCATCGAGGGCCACTGAGGGACAATGTGATGTATGAATTTTATCCGTACTGTCTACTATTTTTACATATCATTTTACATGGTAAAACCTATAATAGTAAAGGTCCAAGGTTTAAATTGACCACAAAGTGGGGATTAAATTCCTACCGTTGAAATATTCTCGGGGGCTGCAGAAGTTTTGAATTAAGATGGTATTTATTTTTTCACTTCATCCAAATTTACCTGACCATATTAATAGGTTGGATGGCAAATAAATAAACGGTGAATCCTAAAAAGGTTCAATGATGGGCATCCTTAGTACCACTGCTTCTTGTGGTGACTTGAGAATCGGATCTCCCTTATCTTTGGACCATTATTCGAAAGTGGTATGGAAAATGGATGAATGGTGTGGATAAAATTCATACATCATGGTGGCCATTCAGTAGTACCTAATTCGCCCGCCAGGAAATCTGCATGCCCCATTTTCGCCGCAGACCCGAGTACACCGTACATAGGTCCAGTTCACGTCAGGTCGTATACTGTATACCATCTAAGCGGGCATACGAACTACTTTCCTGGGCTTTCAATTTTTACAAGTGGACCCAGAAGCGGTGTTTACAACTATTTGTCCATTGCTCCCTAAAAAAAATCTAGCCCGAATGACTGTCCATCACGTGAATAGATAATGGATGGAAAACTTCCTAATTTGGAATATTCCAACCCTTGGTTTTGAGGTAATCTACTGTCAATGTGGACATTTGTCTCTTTATAAGTCATTGATTGAACGGCAACCATCTCCATGTCTAAAAGGCTTTTACTACAACCTCCACAACGGAGACCCGAAGGAAAATGACTAGGCGGATAATCTTTAGACTGCGTCCACTTATCCGCTAGGCTTTATATGTGGTTTTCCACCATGTGAAAATCAGTGGTCACTCTTCAACCGTACACATGACATGGTTGTATGGCAATCCAGGCCATCCTAATTAACGACCCAACTGTGGATGGAGCATCACCGAAAAATTACACTGATAGGATATTATTAACCATCTGATTCTTTCGTTTGAATTTGGTCCACTCAAGTTTTACTTTAACCATTCATTTATTAGTCACTATTGTTATGATTGCTTCATCATTGTAATTTTAGATATATGCTCCACCTGAAATGGGACACATAAATTTAACAGTATGGATAGCTGTCCACTGGAGCCTCGGGTGAGGATGATGATCCTCCACTTCCTTTTAAACGGTTGTAAACTTGCACAGGAGTCTATGAAAAGTTTTTCTAACAGAACGAAGAAAACTGGTGCTATCCGATCGTGAAGGGCAAGGAATCCTTCGTTTTCTTGTCCACGTACGTGGACCGTTTACATCATTAGTGAAGTCGTCGGAGAATTTTTCAGAGTCCGGAGTCCGGACACGTCTAAATGGCAAAGAAAGCTGATTGCGTGGTGTGCCACACCACCGACCTCAGTGGTGTGTTGATGTCACCTAGTACTGTGGGCCCACCATGATGTATGTTCTATATCCACACCGGTCCATTTATTTTTTGAGATCATTTTAGAGCATAAGACTAAAAATCAGTCAAATTCAAAGCTCAAGTGGACCACACCACAGAAAGCAGTGGGGACAATTACATCCACCATTGAAAATTTATTAGGACCACAGAAGTTTTCGATCAAGTTGATATTTGTGTTTTCCCTTGGTAAAAGTATCCGTGACCTTATGAATAGGTTGGATGTCGAATCAACATTATGGTAGACCCTAGGAATGTTTCAACGTTGTGTGTCATTGTGTACACTAATTTTTTCTAGTGTGATCCACTTGAGCTTTGTATCTGCCACATTACTTAGCTTATGCCCTAAAATGATCCGGCGAAATGGATAGACGGTGTAGATAGAATATATACATCATGGTGGGGCCAACAGAGTTTGGTGACATCAATACATTGCCGAGGTCATGCAATGGGATTTAGAACGCATACATCATCATGGCGTGAACAGCCGTAACTCGGTAACTTGGTGAAGTCACTACACCATCGTGGTCATGCAATCAGATTCCGATTGCATATGGGTTGGATGGGGCCGGAAGGACTCTTCCTAATAGACTTTGTGCTGTCGGCTGTTCTAAATATGAATATACGCATGCATTTTTTTCACTGGGTTATATTGATATTTTAGTGCTACTGTTTTTACATGTGGATGTGTTTATTTGGCCATGATTGGTTATCATACTGAGCTGTGGCCATTACTCAATATATAGATTAATGAACATTGAGATTCATATTTTTGTAGCTTCAGTTGATTCTAGGTTTTTTTTTTTTTTTTTTTTTTTTTTGGTGGAAAAGCTGAAGATGTATTGATATCATGAACAAACTTATAAAATGAGCAGCTTTGTGGCGGGCGTGGGCCAACAAATAAAGGGCCTAGCCACCTATCCTTTTACTTTACAGATGTAAAAAACAAAAAAAAAAAAAAAAAAAAAAAAAAAAGAAAGAAAAAAGAAGAAAGTACGAAGAGAGGATCCAAATCAGAATTCCCTAAGAACTCCAATCCCAACTTTATCCAGGAAGTAGAGTCCCTGAATAAGCCTAGGAAGATTTGCACAGTTGTTGGTCCAAAAAGAGGATTGACTCACTGCTCCCGCTCTAGCAAGACCATCCCCTGGCCCGTTAACCTCACGGGGGATCCTAGAGATGGCGAAATTCGCTTTCTGCCTCAGCTCCTTGATTCTAGTGAGTTACATTTGATGAGATGGTTTGATGAAGGATACACACCATATTGGCCCAAAAATAAAAACAAACTATATTTGGCATTCCATCTCCATTGTTCCTATGATGTGGCCCACTTGAGTTTGGATTTGGCTGAATTTTCGTTGTAAGGCTTAACATGGAGCATCAAACCTGATGGATGGAACTGATCTCACATATACTATGTGGTGGGGAAATTGGTTGTTTTACCCACTATGTAAAAAAGAGTTAACATGATTCATGTCCTCCCAAACCCTAAACTCCACTCGCGATAGCTTTTCTCTTTATTTTTTGGTCATTTTTGTCTCATAATGACAATACTCTTTCTTAGTTATTTCTTAGAATATCATATAGCCCCTTTTTCTCTCTATTTCTTACTCATCTTATCTCATAATGAAAAATCTCTTTCTTAGCTATTTATTATAAGAAAATGATATGGCACATTTTTTCTCTCTATTTCCCTTCTGTCTTCATCTCATGATGACAAATCTCTTTGTCAGCTATTTTCTCATAATAGGATATGACCCATAAGTAGTTATGGATGAATTGACAATTTCAATTATAACTAATTTGATATATTCCACATTCATAAGAGTACACTTATGTTTCTACTCATACCAAAAAATGATATGTAACAGGTGGATAAAACACACACATCACAGTGGGCTCCACAAAGCCCCCCACCTGTCCAAACGGGGGCAGGACGCAATCCGCTTCCAACTGGATAAACGCAGTGGATATCACAGAGAAATCTCATAAGTGGCCCCACAGGCATTCGGGTTACGTGCATTACAGGAAATCGGGCGCGGATTAGATAATACCCTCATATTTTCGTAGCTCGGGACAGGCGGTGGCACCGAGGGCCACTGAGGGGCGAATGTGATGTATGAATTTTATCCACACTGTCTGTCTATTTTTACATATCATTTTACATATTAAAAAATATAATAGGGAAGGTCCAAGGCTTAAATTGACCACAAAGTGGGGATTAAATTCCTACTGTTGAAATATTCCTAGAGGCCACTGAATTTTTGGATCAAGATAATATTTATTTTTTAACTTCATCCAAGTTTATATGTCCATATCAATAGGTTGGATGGCAAATAAATAACACCGTGAATCCTAAAAAGGTTCAATGATGGGAATCCTTAGTACCACTGCTTCTTTTGGTGTGCTCTAGTTGAGAATTGGATCTCCCTTATCTTTGGACCATTATTCTAAAGTGGTATGGAAAAATGGATGAATGGTGTGGATAAAATTCATACATCACGGTGGCCATTCAGTAGTACCTAATCCACCCGCCAGGAAATCCGCGTGCCCCATTTTCGCCGCAGACCCGAGTACACCGTACATAGGTCCAGTTCGCGTCGGGTCGTATACCATATACCATCGAAGCAGGCATACGAACTACTTTCCTGGGCTTTCAATTTTTACAAGTGGACCCAGAAGCAGTGTTTACAACTATTTGTCCATTGCTCCCTAAAAAAATCTAGCCCGAATGACTGTCCATCACGTGAATAGACAATGGATGGAAAATTTCCTAATTTGGAATATTCCAACCCTTGGTTTTGAGGTAATCTACTGTCAATGTGGACATTTGTCTCTTTATAAGTCATTGATTGAACGACAACCATCTCCATGTCTAAAAGGCTTTTACTGCAACCTCCACGACGGAGACCGGAAGGAAAATGGCTAGGCGGATAATCTTTAGACTGCGTCTACTTATCCGCAAGGCTTTATATGTTGGTTTTCCACCATGTGAAAATCGGTGGTCATTCTTCAACCGTACACATGACATGGTTGTATGGCAATCCAGGCCATCCTAATTAACGATCCAACTGTGGATGGAGCATCACCAAAAAATTACATTGATAGGATATTATTAACCATCTGATTCTTTCGTTTGAATTTGGACCACTCAAGTTTTACTTTAACCATTCATTTATTAGTCACCATTGTTATGATTGCTTCATCATTGTAATTTTAGATATATGCTCCACCTGAAATGGGACACATAAATTTAACAGTATGGATAGCTGTCCACTGGAGCCTCAGGTGAGGATGATGATCCTCCACTTCCTTTTAAACGGTTGTAAACTTGCACTGGAGTCTACGAAAGTTTTTCTAAGAGAACGAAGAAAACTGGTGCGATCCAATCGTGAAAGGCAAGGAATCCTTCGTTTTCTTGTCCACGTACGTGGACCGTTTACATCATTCAGTGAAGTCGTCGGAGAATTTTTCAGAGTCTGGAGTCCGGACACATCTAAATGGCAAAGAAAGCTGATTGCGTGGTGTGCCACACCACCGACCTCAGTGGTGTGTTGACGTCACCAAGTACTGTGGGCCCCACCATGATGTATGTGCTATATCCACAACGGTCCATTTATTTTTTGAGATCATTTTAGGGTATAAGACTAAAAATCAGTCAGATTCAAAGCTCAAGTGGACCACACCACAGAAAGCAGAGGGGACAATTACATCCACTATTGAAAATTTATTAGGACCACAGAAGTTTCGGATCAAGCTGATATTTGTGTTTTCCATTGAAAATTGATATTCGCTAATTCAGTTGAATTGCGCTACTCTAATTATTCATGTATGGAATGAATGTGAGTTCGAATAAAGACACATGTACATTTTATTGAGTTAACACTTGGGAACTCGAGATCAGAATTTATGTACTCTGGTACCGATTTTCGGGGCGCTACAGTGAGATTCGAGGTTGTTCGAATCGGGTTTTCTCTTTGTAATTTCTGCTTTCATAGTGATCATCTGTTGCTTTGTGTCATGGGTTTTTTTCGCAAGGGTCTTTCCACATAAAAATCTGTGTTCTTGTGTTGCTTGGTTTGTGCGATGGGATTACTCTCCTAGATTCTACTGTGTGTGCTTCTACGACCCCCAATTAACAAGTGGTTGATGGAAAGACTCAATTTTTGTGTAGCCTACATGTTATATTATTCCTCATGCATCAGAAACAAAATGAACCTACGCTCCAATACGAGAACTTGTGACGTTCAATCAGGGATGGATAAGGGGTTCATTAGTTTTGTCGATATATGTGGACCGTGCCTAAGTATACTGTCCATATTATCAGCTCAAAGTCCTGTGATTTGTAGTTATATGATCCCCCAGTCAAGGATAAGTAACGTCCACGGGTTTTCAATTTCTCTGAGAGGCTACGCATTATATTATTCCTCACAAAAACCTACAAGAGGGGGCTACGCATTGTATTTTTCCTTACAAAAACAAAAGGAACCTACGTGCCAATATGAGAACTTGTGAGATCCACTCAGGGATGGATAAGGAATTCATTATCTTTGTCGGTATATGTGGACCGTCCACTTCATTCCAAGAAGCCTTGGTAATGTTAGGGTTGTCATTTGTGGACGTGACTAGATGGCGGATGCATAAGGTTGGGCGACTGTGATGTTTGATGTTATATTCACTCCAACCCATCTGTTACGCCTGGTCGTGTTAGGATGTTATTTGAACAATTCAAACCTCAAGTGGGCCATATCGAAAGACAGTGAAGATTCAATGTCCACATTGAAAGCTTATTGAAAACCACGGAAGCTTTGGATCAAGCTCATATTTGCACCTTCACTACATCCGGTGAGAATCACCTTATAAACGGGTTGGATACCATATAAACATTAAAGTGTGGAAATAGTAAGGTTTCAACAGCGGGCATTTTCAACCCACTGTTTCCAGTGGTGTGGTGCACACGAGCTTTGGATCTGCCTCAGTTGTGGGCTGGTGCCCTTACATGAACAGGTGAAATCGATAGATGGAGTGGATGTCACACAGGCATCTCAGTAGGCCCCACAGGGCTTCGGGTTACATGGGCCGCAAGAAATTCACATCCCTTGTTTTGGCCCAGACTTGATCTAATCCTATATGGCTCCAGTTCCAGTCGGGTCGTGTCTCATCCAAGCGTGACACATGAAATGCTTACATGAGCCCTAGTGGGGGTGGCTAACAGTGAAGTGTCAACTTACAGTGGGGTGTACTAACAAGCTAAAAAAAAGAGAGCCCTAGTTCGGCAATCTGCTACTCCCAACGATCACTACAAGAAAAATAGGCATTACCGGTGGCTATAACCGCCCCTAAAAGTCCAAAAAACCGCCTGTATAAGAATTACCGGCGGTCGGGCAGCTGCCGCAAAAGGGGGGCGTCGCTGTATCATTTAGCGGCGTTTTTGGAGGCCGCCGCTAAAAGTTAATGTTTACCGGCGCTTATAGTCATTTACCGGTGACTCTGCTGACTGCCGCTAAAACTGTAAAAGTGCCAGTAAAAACTATAAAAGCCGCCAGTAAAACTTTTAAAACGCCGGTAAAAATATGAGGAACACAGGTAAAATTTGCAACAAATGCCGGTAAAAAGCTGTTAATGAGATATTAAAAAATGCCGGTAAAATCTTTTTAAAACGCCGTGGAATTATTTACAGTGCAAAATAAAAAATAATAGAAACAATTAAAAATTTTGCTAGGCTGAATCTTCTAAATCAAAAGACCTTTACAAGATTAAATTAGCATTCAAACACAACCTGTAAATCATTTACAGGGGGCCTGAGAATGAAAGGTTACACAATGGACAACAAATTTACAGATTAAGACACAAGGAAAAGCAAAAGGAAAAAAAAAAAAAATCAACGGACTTCAGCGACGCCCGAGGCGAGACTTCTCAAATGTACCCCAAGAACCAGAGCTCATGCCATATAGATGACCTTTATTAGCACCACCCTGCCATGCATAGAGGTCAGGTAAGAAAACAGTATATACACTCATAATCTGAGTTACACTATCTAAAATTAAATGTTCAGTCATAAATATTTCCTACAAAAACAACCATACCGAATGAAGTCTATATCCATCTCCATATGAAGTAGCAAAGCCCTCCTCTGTTACCAATGCTCCACCCCAAATGCTCCACCTTCAGTTACCAATGCAAAGACAAAAGTTTACAAAATAAAATAACCAAAAAATAAATTTGATATAAAATAAATGGAACCAATAAATACCTATAACTAGCAGATGGAGGAGAATAGCTATGGAATTTTATTTTTTTATATAAATATGTGGACAGATTTTTCTTCCCTTTTTCTTCAAGGATAAAACTACATCATAAGCATCATAGCGTGCAACTCAATATGAGCCTTTTTTACAAAAGCATTAACTAGCATGCAACTCAATATGGATGGACCTGAATTCAGCACAAGGAAAGCCATATAGTGACTTGTACCTGATGAGCAGCTTTGATCATGCATCCATGTAAGCATTATGGACCCTGAGCCTACACTCTATATAGTTACTTCCACTTTGAATAAGCATCTCACAACCAAAGATAAATAAATAATACAAGTCAAACATTATGGAAACCCTTCGTTATATTGAAGTAATAAAGATTGGTAAGAAATATAAAAAATAATAATAATAAGCCAAGGGTGTGGGGCCCTTGCTTTTGGTGATCCTTACATGGAGTGGACTTGCCTGATTTTTGGACTGTGACATCACGAAATTCTAGTTGAAGCCTTTGGTAGGAGTCGGCATCTAATTTTAGTAGAAGCGGATTTTGTGGTGTGCCAGATACCACCTCGGTGATGTCTTGGAGTCACCAAGTTATGGAGTCACCAAGAGCTGGAATTGGTATGAAACAATAGACCCACCTGTGAAGTTGCAAGGAGCTAATATTTCGTGGACCACACCACAGGAATTTTATATCAAGATCCAACAAATGAAGTAAATACAAATCTTGTGGACCAAAAAAATAATAATAATCCTATGTGGACCACGTTAGGGAGAAAATGGTGATTGAATACCCACCATTAAGAACATCTTCGGAAGTAATGTTTATTTTTCATCCAACTTGCTAGTAATGTCACAAAGACCTAGAGGAAGGGACGACACAAATATCAGCTTGATCCAAAACTTTCATGGCACGTGAGAAGTTTTTAATGGTTAATTATGTTGGGGGCCTTGCACAAAACCTTAGGATCTAGCCCTCCAGAACAAACCAAAATTATGGATAATAAATCAATGAAAATAATCAATGCATCAATCACACACCACACAAGAGATTTTTATGTGGAAAACCCTCGAAGAGGTAAAAACCACGGGACCTCGTCCAGATCAACAATCCACTATGAAGTAGAATGTTACAACCTTCTTCACTCACGCAAGAGTGGATAAACAATGAGAGAAACAAAGAAAAACGGAGAGACTAACCGATTACGAGGACATAGAAGCGCTGAGATATAGATTGCACAGTAGATAACCTCCACGAGCAGAACCTCCCTTCTATAAGCTTCCTCTCTCTCTTTTCCTCTCTCTCTCACCTTTGATAGCCCTAAACCCTTTAGCAAATCCCTTGTAAAGCTTTAGGAAACCCTCTTGTTGTCCCTAGAAAACCTTAGGAACTCCTATTTAAAGTTTTAGAAAACTCCTTTCCGCATCCCAGTTGCGAAAGGACTTGCGACACGAAATCCGCTCAAAATCGCGAAACGAATCTGCGTAACCTCGACTGGTCAAACCGAGTCTACGACCGGTCGAGAGCCACTTTCGACCGGTCGAGCACATCCTTCGACTGGTCGAGCACCCCGGAGAAAAATAGTCCACAGTCGCTGGACTTTGAGTCATGCCACGACTCGTCTTTCACGACTGGTCGAGACCAGCCTTCGACCAGTCGAGCAGGGCTCACGACCGGTCGACGACAGGTCAAAAAACTTATTAAATCTCCCCCTTTTTGACTCAAGAGGGATCCACCTTCTTCAAACCAGCCAGGTTTCTACAAACCTCAAACTTGCCCTTGAGCAAAGCCTTGGTCATCATGTCTGACCCATTATCGTCCGTGTGGACCTTCTCAAGCTGTAACACCTTCTGTTCTAAAGTATCCCTGATCCAGTGATACCGAATCTCTATGTGCTTCGACTTGGAATGCTGACTTGGATTCTTGCTCAAGTGTATAACACTCTGACTATCGCAATAGACCACGTGGTCCTCCTGCTTCAGGCTAAGTTCCTGTAGGAACCTCTTCATCCAAAGCATCTCTTTACATGCCTCTATGACTGCAATGTAATCGACCTCTGTCGTTGACAATGCTACGACCTTCTGTAGCTTGCTCTGCCAAGAAACCGCTCCCCCTGCAAACGTGAACATGAACCCCGATGTAGACTTCCTGGAGTCTATGTCACCTGCCATATCTGCATCTGTGTAACCTTCTAACACAGGTTTACCGTCACCATAGCATAAGCTCAACCTGGATGAGCCTCTTAGATACCGCAGTATCCATTTCACCGCTGCCCAATGCTCTTTGCCAGGATTGGCAAGATACCGGCTGACAACACCAACCGCATATGCTATGTCTGGGCGTGTACACACCATAACATACATCAAACTTCCTACCGCTGACGCGTAGGGTATCTTCTGCATCTCTTCCACCTCTGCCTTCGTCTTGGGACACTGTCTATCGCTCAATCTGAAGTGACCATCTAGTGGAGTACTGACCGGCTTCGCTGCATTCATATTGAACCGCTCTAGGACTTTCTCAATATACCGCTCTTGTGACAGCCAAAGCTTCCTGCTGCTTCTGTCACGGGTTATCTCCATTCCTAGGATCTGTCTAGCCGGGCCCAAGTCTTTCATCGCAAACGACTTGCCCAACTCCTGTTTCAGCCTATCGATCTTCTTGATGTCTTTTCCTATGATGAGCATGTCATCAACGTATAAGAGCAGAACTAAGAAATCACCATCTGAGAACTTGCGCGTGAACACACAGTGGTCCGACTCCGTTCTGTCATACCCATGTTTCAACATAAACGAGTCAAACTTCTTGTACCATTGCCGTGGAGCTTGTTTCAGCCCATACAAGCTCTTCCTCAGCTTACACACCATATGCTCTTTGCCCTTGACTTCGAACCCCTCTGGTTGGTGCATGTAGATCTCTTCTTCCAGGTCACCATGGAGAAAGGCAGTTTTAACATCTAACTGCTCTATCTCCAGATCCATGCTAGCCGCCAACCCAAGCAACACCCGTATGGATGTCATCTTCACCACTGGTGAGAATATTTCCTCGAAGTCTATGCCTTTCCTCTGACCAAACCCTTTCACCAAAAGTCTGGCCTTGAACCTCGTCTGTGAATTCTTCTGCTCAATCTTCTTTCTGAACACTCACTTGTTGCTCAAAGCTTTCTTGCCCTTAGGCAATTTCACCATATCATAGGTGTGGTTCTTATGCAAGGATTCTATCTCCTCTTGCATAGCTTTCAACCACTCCCCTTTATGCTCGTCGGCTAGGGCCTCAGAATAATCTTCTGGCTCTCCCCCATCAGTCAGCATAATGTACTCATGTGGCGAGTACCTCTTGGACGGTTGTCTGTCCCTAGATGACCTCCTCACCTGGGCTCAACAGGTGGATCAAGTGGGGGCTGCTCCCTGGTCCATCTTCTGAAGGAACTCCTCGTCCTCTACACCTTGCTGTACTCCCCCGTCATCAGGCACCACGGGAGGAGTAACGGATCCATGTCCTCTAGCTCACCTGAACCTGGTTCTTCTCTGGCTTACCAATGTCTTCTATACACTGATCTTCAAAGAAAACCACATCTCTGCTCCTGACGAGCTTCCTCTCGGTCGGATCCCATAACCTGTAACCGAACTTTTCATCACCGTACCCTAAGAACACACACTGCCTGATCTTCATATCGAGCTTGGACCTCTCGTCCTTTGGTACGTGAACGGATGCCCTGCATCCAAACACCCTGAGATGACTGTACGATGGATCATGTCCAGTCCACACCTTCTCAGGTACTTCTCCATTCAACGGGGCTGATGGAGACCTGTTTATCAAATACACTGCCGTGTGCATTGCTTCTCCCCAGAACGTCTTGGGCAATTTCGCATGGGATAACATGCATCTGATTCTCTCTACAATGGTGCGATTCATTCGCTCAACTACACCATTATGCTGGGGGGTCTTGGGAACCGTCTGTTCATGCCGTATACCCAGGGACTTGCAGTACTCATGAAAGTCGCCAATGTATTCACCACCATTGTCAGTGCGGATGCACTTCAATGATCTACCTGTCTCTCTCTCGACCATAGCATGAAACAATTTAAACACACCAAAGACCTCGTCCTTGGATTTCAAAGCATAAACCAAACCCTCCTAGATGCATCATCTATAAAAGTAACAAAATACAATGCCCCACCCAAGGTTTTTGTCCTCATAGGACCACAAACATCAGAATAAACCAAATCTAATGCATGCACTTTATTAACATGAGAAGCAGATTTAATAAATGAAACTCTATGTTGTTTCCCTGATAAACAATCAAGACAGGTTTTGAGAGGTGTACCTGTCACGTCTGGAAGGAGCCGCTTCCTTGCTAGTAGTAGCTGAAGCCCTTTTTCACTCATGTGGCCTAGACGCCTGTGCCACATGTCAATAGCTGAATCTTCCGCTGCGTTCAACCCACCCTTGCACATACTGACACTTGCCTTGTAAAGGGTGCAACACTTCTTTCCTCTGGCCACGATCAACGAACCCTTGATGAGCTTCCATCGCCCACCAGCAAACCGGCTTTCATAGCCATCATCATCAACCTTCCCGTCGACATCAAGTTGAGGCGAAGGTCTGGGATATGCCTCACATCCCTGAGAACCAATGTGCAGCCCACATCGGTCTTCACACAAATATCACCGACTCCCACGATTTTTGATACGCCAGAATTTCCCATCTTCACAGTCCCATAGTCACCTGACTTGTAGCTTGTGAAGAAGTCCTGCGTGGAGTCGCATGAAAAGAAGCTCCCGAGTCTATCACCCAGTCGGTGTCCTGACTCGTAGCCGTGAGACATACATCATGATCTGCAGAAAGAATAACTACAACGTCGCCATCTGAAGCGACCGCAGTGGAATCTGATTCATCTTCCTTCCCTTTTCCTTTCTTGTCGTTCTTCTTACCACGACATTCATGCTTGTAGTGGCCCTTCTTGCCACAATTCCAGCAATCAACATCTTTTTGTTACTCGACTTGCCTCTTGATTTATCTCGGGCCTTCCCGCCTTCCTGTTCTTTCCTCTTCTTCATTCCTATGTCACAAGGGCCTCTTGCTGAGTAGACCCCTGAGACTTCCTCCTTGTCTCTTCATTAAAGAGACAGCTAGTTACCTGTTCCATGGATATCTTTCCGTCTGGCGCGGAGTTACTTAGAGACACCACAATGTCTCCCAACTGTCAGGCAATGAACTAAGCAATAGTAAAGCCTGCAATTCATCATCCAGGACCATCTTCATAGAGGTGAGTTGGTTCACTATATTGCTGACCTCATTCATGTGCTCGGCCACAGAACCACCATCCTTGAACTTGAGATTCACAAGTCGCCTTATCAGAAAATTTTTATTACCGGCTGTCTTCCTCTCATACAGCCCTTGTAATTTCAGCCATAGGCTAGCGGCTGAGGTTTCCGTAGACACATGGTGGAACACTGAATCATCCAACCATTGTCTAACAAACCCCACCGCCTTTCGGTCCATCTTCTTCCAATCATCATCAGTCATATCCTTGGATTTTGCTGATATGCCTAAAATTGGAGAATATAGGTCCTTGCAATAAAGCAAGTCCTCCATCTTAGCCTTCCATATGGTCCAGTTAGAACCATTGAGGCTGATCATCCTTGATGAGCCACCTTCCATAATTCAAAACCGATCCTACCCGTTCAATGAACTTAGCTCTGATACCACTTTGTTGGGGGCCTTGCACAAAACCTTAGGATCTAGCCCTCCAGAACAAACCAGAATTATGGATAATAAAGCAATGAAAATAATCAATGCATCAATCACACACCACACAAGAGATTTTTACGTGGAAAACCCTCAAAGAGGTAAAAACCACGGGACCTCGTCCAGATCAACAATCCACTATGAAGTAGAACGTTACAACCTTCTTCACTCACGCAGGAGTGGATAAACAATGAGAGAACAAAGAAAGAGAAAAACGGAGAGATCTAACGATTACGAGGACATAGAAGCGCTGAGATATAGATTGCACAGTAGATAACCTCCACGAGCAGAACCTCCCTTCTATAAGCTTCCTCTCTCTCTTTCTTTCCTCTCTCTCTCATTTGATAGCCCTAAACCCTTAGCAAATCCCTTGTAAAGCTTTAGGAAACCCTCTTGTTGTACCTAGAAAACCCTAGGAACCTCCTATTTAAAGTTTTAGGAAACTCCTTTCCGCATCCCAGTTGCGAAAGGACTTGCGACACAAATCCCACCAAAATCGCGGAACGAATCTGCGTAACCTCGA